>CM060105.1:14246776-14594276 GCA_030522415.1 Channallabes apus | reverse complement strand
GTATTTGTATTAAAGCATCACATGGACGTTACAGTCAGATGGTGACTTTTGTGTCTCCAGGCCGACTGTTGGAACTTCGTGCGAGTGCTGCAGGTTCTGAACTCAACTCACATGTTCGCGTGTGGAACGTTCGCCTTCAGTCCTCTCTGCAGTTACATCGTAAGAGCGCAGTTTACACCCGGTGTCTGTGTGTTTTCATGATGTTGTGTTTACAATGCTGTGCAGTATTATATATATATAAGTGTTTAATGTCGGCTCATGTTGTGGTGATGTCGCGGCAGAGCTCGGAGAACTTCTCGCTGGTCGCGAATCCCAGCGGCAAACCCGAGGAGGGCCGAGGTCGCTGCCCGTACAACCCCTACCACAAGAACACCGCCATCATTGCGGGTAAGACCCCTCTCTGTGTCTGTGGAGCGAAACGGCATGATGATCTTACGTAGACGCCTGACTCGGGTCTGTCTGTGCAGCACGTGACTTTGTTTTGACTTCCTCTAGCACTTCAAGGGAAGATCTCCATCTCTGTATCTCTCTATGGTCTGATTAGTTTAAATGTCAAACTGCTTCATGTAGAGACGTGTGTGTGTGTGTGTGTGTGTGTGTGTGTAGGTGGAGAACTTTACACCGCCACAGTGGCAGACTACAGAGGGAATCATCCCGTCATCTCTCGCCACCTGAGTGAAGGTGACCATGTGGATATGAAGCTGGACGACACACAAGGCTGGCTAGAAGGTTCAGAAATGTTCAATTTGTACACACACACACACACACACGATGACGCAAAGTCTCCATTTAAAAGTACTCTAATGATTTTCTCTGCCTTGACTTGTGTGTGTTTGTTAATCGATCTGATTCAAAGAGTCTGTTTTGATTTCGATTCAAGTCGGCTTACTAACATGAATCGATGTAAAATCGACAAGATGAAAATATAGAAAACACCAAAAAGGTTGTAACGTCTTTGGTTTTATGTGAGATTTGCTCTTCTTCTTTTGAGTTTTATGTGCAGCTGCTGCAGTATCGCCACCTAGTGGACCGGAGTGTAGAGCAGAGAAAAAATAGAGCATCGCTTTGTTATACGACGTGACATTTAAACAATCACCAGCACAAGTTGCACTGCATTTAGATGTTTATTAGAAACATTTTGTCATTTTCTATATTTATAAATCTGTAAGAAATATAGCTGTTTGAGACAAATCAGACAAGAAAACATTTAGAGCTGATAAATCTAATCAAAAATAATGTCAAATTGAATCAACAGTCTAATTGTGATTCATTAGAAACATTTCTGTATTGCTGTACAAATACACTCAAGACAAGAACATCGAGCATTTCTTAATATACCAGGGTGAGTCAAAAATTACCCGCACTCTGGCTGTATAATCAATTTTCTTTGACTCACCTTCGTATCAGAACCGAGGTTCCATGCACAGATGATTTCCCGCTTCAGTGCAGCGATACGTCAATACAATCCTACTGCTGGTGGTTAAACACACTCTCACACACACACACACACACACACACACAGTCGAGTGGACGGCTATGTGCCATGTCCTTGTTGTTCGTTTCAATATCAAAGTCTTGTGTCTGAAATCAAAAGAGACATGACACACTTCATACAAAGAAAAATGCCTTTGGTTCCAGACTTTTGGGCCAAAATGCTGTTCGAGAGATTCGTGTGCTTTCTTTCTCAACCCTTTGTTTGTTCGCTTGTGTTTTCCCCCAGAGCCCACCTTCGTCAGCTCCACGCACATCCAGGATGAGGGAAAGGTCTATTTCTTCTTCAGTGAGCTGGGTCGAGAGTACGAATTCATCGACAAGTTCACGGTGTCTCGCGTGGCTCAGGTTTGCACGGTGAGTGTGATGTTTCCTTTGTTACTATAGCATGAATAAATACACACTGGTTATGATGTGCATTAATAGCGTAACTGTGTGTGTGTGTGTGTGTGTGTGTGTGTAGAGTGATGTAGGAGGACAGCGGACTCTGCAGCGGCGGTGGACCACCTTCACTAAAGCCCAACTTCTGTGTCAGGCCAAAGGAGAGCTGCCCTATAACGTCCTGCAGGACATCACCACGCTGCGGCCAGCAGAGGGCGCCAGCGAGGACGACACGCTTTTCTACGGCATCTTCAGCTCTCAGTGGTGAATAAAAAAACCGAACGCACGTTGCGTATAAGAAGAGTAATACTCTCTGGAACGATCTGTGGAATTCTGAGCTTTAGAATAGAAATAGAAGTAGAATATTAAATTATTTTGTCACATGTAGTTTATAGCACAGTGAAATTATTTTCCGCATATCTCAATTAGGAAACTGGGGTCAGAGCGCAGGGTCAGCCATGCTGGGGCTCGAACCCCCGACCTTCCGATCAGTAACCCGCAGCCTTAACCGAATGAGCCACCACGGCCCTGCACGCTTTTGGTAGTGTAAAGTGAGACGAGACGATTTTCTCTGCAGGTCCGGGAACTCTGGTCGCTCGGCGGTGTGTGTGTTCGACCTCAAAACCGTCAAAGCCGTGTTTGCGGGAAACTACAAACGGCTGAACAGGGACATGCTGAAATGGAGCTCACGCGTACAGGAGAAGATCGCTAATCCTGGACAGGTGAGGACGCTCTGGAAAACCTATAAAGCCATCACTGTCTGACACACACACACACACACACACACACTGATGTAGACACTAACCTACACGTGTCCTCTAAACGCAGTGCGGTCTCCATAACGCCTCGGATAGCGTGCTCCGCTTCATCAAGGAGAGCTTCCTGGCGGATAAGAGCGTGTCTCCGGGCGGTCAGGGGCCGACGCTGGTGTCTCCTGACCGTCGCTACAGCAACATCGCGGCTCAGAGAGTGAAGGGAGCAGGCAGGAAAAAGTACACTGTCCTGTACCTGCTCACAGGTAGCATACACACACACACACTTGTACACACACACCTGTACACACACACACACGCGCATACATACGAGTGTCATACTGACGTTTCTGCTGTGTGTAGAAAGCGGTTTCCTGCACAAAGCCGTGCTGGTGGGGGGCGGAGCTCACATCATAGAGGAGATCCAGGTGTTGAGGCAGCCTCAGCGCGTCACGAGTCTCCTGCTCTCCGTCTCACAGGTAACACCTGCTACTGCTGCCTGTTAGTGCTGCAAACACGCACACACACACACAAACTGTGGTTTCATCATGCGGTTTACTGTGACAGTAAACCGCACTTAGACCGGCTATTATCTCTTGTTAGACCGGCTTTCCTGAGTTCCTCGAGCACTTGTTGGAGGTGAAATTCATGGTCGTCCCAGCTGCCCGAGTGAATGATGACATCATCTAGATGTCCTGCGGCATATGAGCGATGTTTCCGGTGTAAGCCGAAGGCGGGAACCCGATATTGCCCCATTTGTTGAATGCTGTTTTTTCTCTAGCCTCTGGGGACAGGGCCACCTGCCAGTACCCTTTTGTCAGGTCGAGGGTTGACACGAAGCGGGCTCTTCCCAGCCGCTCCACGAGCTCATCCACCCACGGCAGCTGGTACGCATCGAACTCGGAGACCTGGTTTAATCGCCGGAAGTCATTACATAGATTTAGGGACCCGTCGGGTTTGGGTACCACCACGATCGGGCTGGACCAGGGGCTCATGGACTCCTCGATTATTTCTGACCGTAACATCCTGTCCACCTCGGTTTCGATCGCCTGGTGGCGGGATTCTGGAACTCTGTAGGGGCGCTGGCGTATTACCGTGCCGGGAGGAGTTTTAATGTCATGCTGTCAGAGTGGATATCGCGCATTCCAGCGCGTCTGTGGCCTCGCGCAGTGAGGCGGGGGCACGCATGCCTAAAGCTTTTCGTTCTTCCTCGGGGCAGGGTGCGCAATATTTTGTCTAGTACCACCTTTTCGACCACTTCCCCTACGCTTACTTTATCCGGTTGGAGGCTGATAGGCCGTAGCTCCTGCGGTAAAACTCAGCATCAGCCTGTGAGCTGGAGAGGCCACTCCTTGTCAGAATTCAGACTTCAGCCTTTCATAGTGGTCTGCCTCCTCCTCTGTAAGTGAGAAGTGCTTCGCCGGTTAGCAAGGCTGTTAGTATATCGCTCCATTCTTGTGCTCTGCTGTACGCTCGAACGTTTGAAGGTAAGCTTCAGTGATGTCCTGCGGCTAAAAGAGTCAACACCATAAGACATAAAGTAAAAATGTTTCACAATGTGTCCCTGAATGAAGGGAGGCTCAAAATCAGTCAGTACCAGTCAGTATCTGGTGGCCACCAGCTGCTTGAAGTACTGCAGTGCATCTCCTCCTCATGGACTGGACCAGATTTGTCAGTTCTTGCTGTGAGATGGAGGGATTGTGTGTTCCTGGTGTGACTCGGGCAATTGTTGTGGCCGTCCTGTACCTGTCACGCAGGTGTGATATTCGGATGTACCCATCCTGTGCAGGTGTTGTTACACGTGGTCCTCCACTGCGAGGATGATCAGCTGTCCTTCCTGTCTCCCTGTAGCGCCGTCTTAGGCGTCTCACAGTGCGGACATGGCGATTTATTGCCCTATAGCCACATCAGCAGTCCTCATGTCCCCCTGCAGCATGCCTAATGCACGTTCACGCAGATGAGCAGGGACCCTGGGCATCTTTCTTTGGGTGTTTTTCACAGTCGGTAGACAAGTCTCTTTAGTGTCCTGCGTTTTTACAACTGTGACCTTAAATGCCTGCTTTCTGTAAGCTGTTAAGGTCTTAACGACCATTCCACAGGTGCATGTTAATTAATTGATTATGGTTAATTGAACATTGTTTAAACCCTTTACAATGAAGATCTGTAAAGTTATTTGGATTTTTACAACATTATTGTTGAAATACACAGTCCTGAAAAAGCGACGTTTCTTTTTTTGCTAAGTATATAATATCTGTGTACACGGGTGGTGAGCCGGAAGAGCTTGTCTAAAAAGAGTGTGTGAGTGGTAGTGTGTGTGTGTTTAACAGTGTGTGTGTTTGTGTGTGTGTGTATAGGGTGCAGTGTTTGTGGGCTCCTCAGAGGGCGTGGCCTCGGTTCCAGTCGCCAGCTGTTCTCACTACAGGAGCTGTGCTGAGTGTGTGTTAGCCAGAGACCCGTTCTGTGCCTGGGACTCGACACGGCAAGTGTGTGCTCTCGTCTCATCTATCAAAGACCAGGCGTAAGTACATCCCCACACACACACACACACACACACACACACACACATATATATATATATATATATATATATATATATATATATATATATACACACACACACGCGTACATGCGCACACACACACATACATAAACAATGCTTGCATTAACACGCACACACTCATGCAAAAATACAAAAACACACACAGACATATAAACACACATGAACACACACATGTTGTTTATTCTCTTTGTGAACAAGTGTGTTGAGATGGAATATCACACACTATACCAAGACACTCGGTAGACACATGCTCATTGTGTGTGTGTGTGTGTGTGTGTGTGTTTCTTCTGGTTGCTCTTTTCAGTCGTCAGGATGTCGAGGGAGGAAACGTGTCTAAAGTGTGTCCGAGCTTCACCACACTGTTTCCCAGAGGACGATCCATAGCGACTAATGCTTCTCCCAGTGAGTCCACACAATCACATACACACACACACTGACACACACACACACTGACACACACACCTACTGTACACTGTGCTGGCCGATATGACCGCAAATCAATATAATGGTTATTATTATTATTTTACCTCAATTTTGATTAATGAACGATAATTTTACGTTATTCTATTTTGACCTCAACTATTAAAACTAAGATTTCTCCTCTGTATTGGACTGGACGAGTCATGTGACTACACACACATCGTAGTATGTTATTATGTTATAAGGGACAGTATTTAAATACAAAAACACCAGAATTGAAAAAAAATTATAATGATTTATATATTTACATCGATTAGAGATTCTGAATGGGGCCAGGGGTAGCTCAGTGGTTAAGGCATTGGACTACGGTTCGGAAGATCCCAGGTTCAAACCCCACAACCACCAAGTTGCCACTGTTGGGCCCTTGAGCAAGGCCCTTAACCCTCAACTGCTCAGATGTATAATGAGATAAAAATGTAAGTCGCTCTGGATAAGAGCGTCTGCCAAATGCATAAATGTAAATGAATGTCAGCTTCGATTAATCTTTCGATTAATTGCCAGTACGCACACACACACACACAGACTTACACACTATCATAAACTGCTGACATACTGTATGAGCAAACTAAGTCTGTCCAATAATACCAGAACCCAGCAGCTCAGAGTGTGCTTAAAGTAAACTCTGACTGGTGGAGCATTTAAAAACTCAGTTTAATAAACATCTTAAAATAAATGAATGTAATACATTGGATTAATATAGATCCTGTAACAGACGTTGTGCCCCTTTGCCCTCCGCTGCAGGTGTGCAGCCTGTTCTGGTGTCTCTCAATGAGTTGGTGATTCTCCACTGCAAGTCTGAGTCACAGCTGGCACGGCTGCACTGGGATCGAGTCGTAGATGACCTCTTGTCAAACATCTACATGAAGAAGGATCTCGAGCTCAGTTTCCTGGCCACGCCCCAAACACTGGGCAGATACGCGTGTAAAGCCACGGAGAACGACTTCACCCGGACGCTTGGCCTTTACGATGTCATCCAGAAGGATGTCTCGACCCTTCAGCCGTCCTACACGTCCATCCCCACCCTCATCTCCGAGATCCCTGAGATGGAGCAGACGACTCCGGCGACGGTCGAGGAGACTCCCGAGGCTGAGGAGGAAGAGAAGCAGCCTACCCCTGAGACGAACCCGGAGAAGACGACTCCGAGTATGAGCGTGACCAGAGTCATACTGGGCTCCGGCCACGACGCCCTCGCTGACGACTCGAGCAACATGCTGCGGCGGGAGACCGGAGACAGCTACCTGAAGGAGCTGGTTGCGGTCTCGGTGCTCTTGGCCATGTGCATCTGCGCGCTCTTCCTGTTGGCGGCGTACAATTTGAGGTTGAGCTTTCACAGCCGGACGGCGCCGCATTTACCCTGGTTGCGTAGAGACACGGCGACAACAGAGGGAGGAACGGATCAGGAGAGGGCGTCGCTGAAGGGGGAATCGCCACAACAGGAGAAACAGAAAGCTCCCAACTCGCCGCCGAGCAAGAGCGTGTCAAACGGCTCCAACGGCCACCTACCAAACATTCCCATCTGACCCCCGAACGCAAGACTTTACCGCCGCCCTGCGCTTTTAGCCAACGAATCAGAGCTTGCGTGGTTTTCCCACAGCGTCGCCTTCCTGAGCCTGCACAGAGCTAATCCAGTCTGCTTCTTTCGTGTTGATTGACGGCTGAACGATTGAACTTCTTCGACGAGAGCTGGAGTCAAGAGTAAAATTTATCCACGTTTGAATTCCATAAAAGGAACAAAAGGCAAGCGAGACTGACTAGCGGCGCAAAAGAAAAGCACCCAGTCTGAAGATCGCGAGCTCGAATCCAGACGATGCCGCAGCCGCTCGTGGTTCATATTAAAGCTCTCGTTCTAATAGATTAACGTTTTTGCACAAAACGTACTACAGCAGATGCCACGCATGATCAAAAACTAACAAGCTGTTTTGTTTGATTTCTTTTTTTCCTTCGTTGAAATGGTGTTATTTAATGACGAACGTCTAAAACTGTTGCTCTGGTCAATCTTTCTGTACAAAGTTTGTTTAAGGTTGCAGTTCGTCAGCGATGCTTTGAAGTCAGGAAAGAGAGACTGACGAGTTAACGAGTGTTTATCGCTGCTATAATGTAACGGATAACAGGAATTTGTTTTGCAGACATTCCGCGTGGTTTGACGTGAGGATGGACGCGTCACGGTACGCGGTAGTTCGGTATCTCCACTGTCACTCCACCTACAGTAGCCTGGTTATTTTTTTCCTATGCTTTGGCTTTTGCGCTAAACAAACCGCGGTTTAGTTCCTGCTCCTTTTAGCGCCTTTGGGGGAAGCAAATGCACAAGCAATACCACACTGTAAACACCAGCTCATGCAGGTTCAATCCCAGATTCATACTAAATACCAAGGGTTGTGCCAGGGAGGGCATCCCGGGGTAAAAACCTTTGCCAAATTGTTGTGCGGATCAGTTGGCGACATTTCGACAGGAGCGAGCGAAAGACCAACAGGGACGTATAAATTATTTGGTGGAGGGGAGTTCAAGTCAAACCAGAACTTTTACTTGCAGGAACTCTAATGGTCCAGACGTGTGAAGATGGCTTAGAGTGAGGTCAGGACGATACAAGGGTTGTATCGGGTCATTCACAAACGTACGGGCTCCTTTAAAACGATTGCACGATTTCAAATGTTTTACTGCGACTGTGAAGGATGCTTTCAGATTAGGATCCCGGAATTGTTTACAGGAACACTGGTTCATTTTGATCAGTGAGAAAACAAATGTTCCAGGCTCGGGAACCGTGCTCGAGTGTGTTGCAAAAGGTGGTCTCAAGCGAATGATGCAGCACAAATCGAAACAGGTATGGAACCAATCGTACACAAGAACAGAAGTAAGTCGCTGTCTATACAACCATCGCTCTCCTCCAAAATTTCCCGTGTGCAAGCAGCATATGCCAATCTCATCCTCGGACTTACACACTTTTGCCTTTTTCTCCGAAATATCAATAATAATAGGCAGAGTGCAAGGGATACAGTAACTTCCTATTTTTGTGGTGTTTAATGGCAGATTACAATCTAAGTAGGTGCCTACTGCCACCTGCTGTATCGGAGGGTGTAAATATCAACGCGGACCCGAGTACGGAGAGCAAAAAACAGTGTGAACGCTCTTGAAGTAGCTTGGAAGAAAACCGTCTTCGGTAAATATCAATCGCTTTTTCAAGTCCTGGTTTGACATGAACAGCCCTCATAAAACAATCTTACAGTACAAACCAACTACATTACAAAGTATTTAAACAAAACAATAGAAGGCGATGAAAACAGTTCTAACATTGTGTTAAATGTGTATGAAAATATCATAAATACCATAGAACTGAACATCTGTTTATTGTGGACGTCTTTACGATCGTAGCGAACGCGTATCGCTGAACTGGTTACCGTTTCTACTTTAAGTTGCTGGTGAGCGCCGAACGATTTTGACTTTTTACGTTACACTGCACTTTCTTAAACTTTAGTAAAGTCCTAGCAGCTAGGCGAAGAGGACGGTCACGCGGTCCTGACGGTCCTGATGACGACGGCGTTGAGCTCTCATGTTCAACACTGTTTCCTGTGAATATGTCTCATGGCACATAATTCGAATGAATGTTTTTCACCGTGAGATGTTACGAGAGACATTTTGTGAATATTTTCTCAAGGTACGCTCCTTTCATCCAAAAACCACTCGGAGACAAACTCTCCAAAATCAAAAGCTAAATTTTCAGCACCACTTCCGGGACTCATGACTTCTGAGCGGAGATGACAAATAAAAAGTTTTTTTCATAAAAAGTAATTGCAGTATTTTTTTATTTTATTTTATTGTTTTTATGATAAACTTGTAGCTTCTAGACAAAGTGCTTTATTTGTACGTAAAGTGACTGCAGGTTCCTGTGCTGAGTTCTAATTGTGTAGTATTGTTCTGTTTTTTTTCTCTGTCTATCTGTATGTATGTTATGTTAACATTACAGAATTGTTGATATTACGATAAAGTCTCCGTACACAGGACGTATAGTACAGACGATTTCAATCCTGTTTATTTAGCTTTCGCTCGTTCTGGTCTGTGAGAAATCGCTGCTGACGGCACTTTGGTAGCAAATTTATAATTTAAATATAATTTAATGCTCCTCGATGATGAGACGGTCAGAGGACAGGGTGATACCGGGACGCCCGGACGTCTGGATCCACAGGCGAGACGATTTATTTATTTATTTAAAAGTATAAATTATAGCAGCCTCTTATACGCTCAAATCAGTGCTGAACATTGTTGAACATCTTTTAATGCTTCGAAACTGATGTCCCATGCAGAGATGAGTTCCTCTTTTAGTCCTGGTACGATTCCGATTCAGCCCAAAGGAAAACAGTTGAGTTTTTTATCATTAGTTTTAAAGCCATCATTAAAAAAATAGCAATGTTAAAGGCCTGTGGATCGAGACTCTTGGGCCACTCTGTGTACGTGGACTTTAATTAATGTGCACCTTTTTTTTTCTTTTTTTTTTTAATACTTGAGCTGTAAATAAATCTAAATAGTGATACAACGGGTGTTCGAGTCTAATCGGGACTTTTGGCTATGTGAGATATCAAAACAGTTATGAGAGTAAAGATCCCCTTTACTTCTCCATGTAATCACTAATGCACTTATCCCAGTGTGTCACAAGTGCTTGGATACAATCATGGTAGAAAGTTTTCTCAGTACGTCAGAGCCATGATCGGACCTGCCTGCCTGATTTACATCTGAAACGACGGCCTCCCAGGAACTGGGCTTGGAGTGAGGTCAGGCAGATGAGAAATTTTGTTACGAGTCCCAATTTGACTTGAACACCCCTTGGTTATAGTACTAGATTCTAGACTGGGATGATTTTGAAGAGTAAATGAATATGAATATGAACGTGTTTGAAATAAGGGTACTTTAAAGGTGAACGTTTTTGTTGTTGTTTGTTTTTGTAGAGCTAATTCATCTCGTTATAGTTAAACTCAACAATAACAGTCTGAACTTTTATCCTGATTTTTTATTGTATCGCAATAATTTACTGTTTTACCTTCAGCTATTTCTACTGTTAGCTGCAGAAGTGAGTTTAAAAAGTAGTGATGATGATGATGATGCCTTTTTATATTTGGTGAGGACAACCGTCTGATCCATCTGATCGAGACAGACTATCCCTGGAGCTCCATCACTGCCCTAACACATCGTCTCGTGACAGTGTGATTATTATTGTTGCGTACAGTATAAACGAGTATCCGCACCAGTCTACGTCTGCCTGTTCGTGTTCAAGAATATTGGACTGGATCCTAACATGTGAACTGTGATTTGACAAAAACTTTTTTGCCATTTTAACAGCCTTGGTACATTTTTGACTTTTTTTTTCCCCCAGTTGGGATTAGGGGAGGATAAAATCAACTCACCACTGTTTAAAAGATTACTGATATATTTTTATACTAATATCTGTTATGTAAATCTGTATTTTAAATAAACATTTAAATTCACAGTTGTGCCACTCATTTAAGGGGAAGTTATCAGTGCATCTGGGTTTGATTGACACATTTATAAAACTTACTTTTAATGCTAAAGTTCATGCTAAAGTGTAATTCAGGGTTGTTCCACGGATCCTGATTTTCTGAAACTGAGTCCAACATGGAAGTGATGAAACATGCAGTTCCTGGAATGACCACTAGGAGCTGGCTTTAGAAGTGAGTCAATCCCTATAGAGTTCCATGTTAAAACTTATCTGAAATCAACATGTTTACAGCCTGGGTAAAAAAAAAAAAAAGGTTTTGGTCTCCATAGCTAGATTTCCCATGTTCATCTTATTTAACTCATCAGTTAAAATTACATTACAAAATTACATGAAGTTATTTTTATATACAGAAAAGTCTGTTCTGGTGGTGGAATGAACTTCCTCTAGTTGTCCCTTGCAATCTAAATCAACAATTAAAGACCAGTGTGGGATGCTTGCCTCAGGAAGGGCATTCAGTGTAAAACCACAAGTCGTTTGTGCGGGTCAGTTTGTCCTCTGTGATGACCCCAAAGACAACTATCTAGCCTGTGGTGACTGAAATACATAGCTAAGTACATGTGTTGCCAACCAACACCCAGGCTCTATTTGTTCCGCCCATGGGTTAACGGAGTCACGTTCAGATCCCATATTCACAAAGCTTCTTAGAATTCTCTCAGAGAGTTCCTATCTTAGTCTAAAAAGTCCTAGACTGAAAGTGATTTAGGAAACTTCTTAGAGCTACTCTGAGTAAGGAAAGTACATACACCTTTATCTTAGTGAGGAGGTGTGGTCGACCCCATTGTTATGGTTGGTGCAGCAATTCAAGGACTGTGGTTAAAAAAAGAATTCTGCAAAGGTCTTAAAATGCGCTCTTTGTGGAATTGAATATATGATAATAGAATAGACAGTGAAATCATAATGTTTTATAAAAAAAATTATATACAATCATGACTACAGGCTACTTTATGCAAAATTTCTGTTACAGGCTAAATATCTTAAAGTTAATTAAAACAGAAAATTGTTGAAAATGCGAAGCCAAAACTTTTGAAGCCACCAATTTCCACACAGTAGTTACTATATTTACGTTCTTACATTTATTTACAGTACTGATTTTATTACTTGTGATCCATTTCAGATTGATGGGAGCAAAATAGTTCACATTTCACCAATTTACATGATTGGTACATACAGTACCATCCAAAAGTGCAACTAAAACAGACTTTCCTGCAAACAATCCAAGAGAGATGGAAGGAAGTAAAAGAACGAGAAAACCAAATTAGACAGGAGCGCAGTGTTTGTGTTTAGCTTTACGTTCAGTGTTTGGTGAATATTTCTTCTTTCTGCCATTTTGTCCTCTGCTATAGAAACTCTTAAGCCTCTTAAAAGTCCTCCTCTCTACTCTTAACCCTTTTTACCTTAGGAGCTGTTGTAGGAGGAGACGTTTCGTGAATCATTTTTGGTCCTAAATTTAAGGTGAAATTCTTAGAAAATGCCATTCTTCTAAAAATTATCTTAAGAGAACACGTGCTTTGTGAATACAGGCACTGATCTTTAGTAAACCCCTTATCAGAAAACCTATGAGTGACGTCACAGAGGGATTGACCTGTCCTTTTTCAAACAGTCTACTGATCCAGGGACTGATATTTACTAAGGCCACGCCTCCTTCCCAGAGCTGAAGGAATGCCTCCACTGTAAACACATCAGGTCCTAATTCTGAGTGCATTAGTAATTTACTATGACTTGTACAACATGCAAAATTACTCGAGTCATATAGCATCTTTCAACCCCCATAACAAAGACTGTCTGGGTTTTTTAATTATAGCCACTAGGTGGCGATAAGGTGCTCTCTGTCAAGCTGCGTACCAGCGGAGGGACTCTCCCTGTTCTTCACTCTTCTACATAACATAACCTACAGCAGGGTTTTGAAGTTTTCCTTTGATAGCTTTGGAATTCTGTGTGTGTGTGTGTGTGTGTGTGAGAGAGAGAGAGAGAGAGAGAGTCTGTGCTTTGACTGCTGGATCCTTGAGCTGCTCTTCTACAAGGTTCTTCTCTCCATCTCTCCTCCATCATCAGCACCATCACACCAGCTCCAGATTTCTGCAGGTAGGATGCATTAAAAAAAAAAACCGAATCATTACGTCATCAAAAGCTCCATCTTTTTAACGCATTTTGTACATTTTAGAAGATGGACCCATTTATTGGAAGGCTCGGGACGCGCGCGTGCACGCACACGCGCGCACTGGCACGCGCGGGCACAGAAAACTTGC
Source organism: Channallabes apus (assembly GCA_030522415.1). Taxonomy (NCBI): domain Eukaryota; kingdom Metazoa; phylum Chordata; class Actinopteri; order Siluriformes; family Clariidae; genus Channallabes; species Channallabes apus. The sequence goes on along the minus strand of CM060105.1, from coordinate 14,580,863 downwards.
ATCACCTTAATCGATCGAAACCGTTATTTCTCTTTATTCTCTTCCCCAAGAGAGAACTGACAGATATTTCTCTTCATATCTGGTGATAATGCTGCATATGCTGTGTCACCTCCTTTTCTGTTTATTTATTAATTGCATGCATTCATTAAATTAAGTGTATTTAAGGTTTGTGATATTTATTTGCTAATTGTCGGGTTTCCCGCTCTTTTGCACACATCTGTAGCTCGCGCGCGTGAAACAGCTGTAATATTGATATGAATCATAAACGCTGCACGGTTCAGTGCTTCTGTTAGGGGGAGGAAGAAAAAAAGCCCTGAGTCATGGGGAAGTTAATCCGAGTGCCGCAGTGTGCCTCTCAGCATCCTCTTCTTCCTCTTCCTCCTCCTCCTCCTCCTCATCAATGCGGGACTGAGCAGGACGCCATCCTGGTCCTGAAACCACATGCATAGCATTACTGTAGCTCCTCCATGCAGAGACAAAGTAGGGATGATGGGATGAGATGCAAAAACTCAGGATGTCCCAGTCAAGGTCATGTCATAATGCTGTGATAGAATAGGATATGCTGTTTAAAAAAAATTTATACTGTATTGTAATTTATGATTTTTATCTATTATTTCTCTTATAATATATAATATATGGATTGGCACGCTGTCCAGGGTGTACCCTGCCTTGTGCCCGAAAGTCTCCTGGGATAGGCTCCAGGCCCCCCGCGACCCTGAACACAGGATTAAGCGGTATAGAAGATGAATGAATGAATTAATATATAATATGATTAATAATATTAATATGATATTAAATATAATATCTATAATATATGATGTTATTTACCATGCAATGGTGGCTTAATATTGTAGTTAGCACCTTGTACTTCAAGGATCTGGGTTCGATTCCCACCTTGGGGTCTGTGTGTATGGACTTTGCATGTTGCGGGGTCTGTGTGCATGGAGTTTGGTGGGTTTCCTCGGGGTGCTCCGGTTTCCTCTTACAGTCCAAAGACTGGAGGTCCTGCCATGATCGAAAAATAGGAATAAATATGATGGACGCAATTGGCCTTCCTGGCCCCTATTTGGACTTTCCTAAATGAATGGATTGGATATACAGTATAATGTATTATAATATCTATTGTATAATATATTATAGAGCGGCACAGTGACTTACTGGTTAGCACTGCCTTGCACCTCCAGGGTCTGGGTTTGATTCCCATCTTGGGGTTATTGTGCATGGAGTTTGCATGCTCTTTCTGTGCTTAGTGGGTTTCCTCCAGGTTTCCTCCCACAGTACATAGACATGCATGGTAGGTTAATAGCTGCTCCCAAATTACCCGTAGTGTGTAAATGACAATCGGGTGTGGAGTAACTGCCAGAGAAATACCCAATGTGTCGGTTGTGATGTGGATAATATAATATAAATATGAAGTGGCAGGATAATTACCAAGTGTAAATTTTTGTAGAGTTAATTTTTTTGACACATCTTTTGTCATTGAGTCTTTATATGGCTTAAAGTGGGCATGATCTTGAGTCTTTATATGGTTTGGAGTGGGCGTGACCTAATTGTGTGCTAAATAATGCTAAACGTGATTGAATGAAATCTTAGTGTTTGACTTTTTTTGGCCAGACGGAAATAGGAATAAGGGTTTATAAAGGTCCTTGTAGCTGAATATGCAAATTAAGTAGAGAAGTATGAGGGCGTGTTCACATGGGCAGATAGGAAATAACAGGGACTCTGAGAGTGCTGTTTTATTCCCCAGGAATGAGGCCTTGAAATGATGTCTGGTAGTGCATGTATATGGAAGAACAGTCTCTGAGTGGACATGTCCCTGTGGCATTCCATGTCAACGATTGTGTCTCTGTGCGGGTGGGTCTTCAAGGTCATATTTGGAAATTAAATCAACTCTGTGTGGACACGTCACTAAGCGCGCATAAATAGATCGACTTGAATTTGTCCTTGGCTCTGTAAATATAATTGAGTGTGTCTGTGTCTGAGTGTCCTTCAAAAATAACAATAATTTCCAAACATTGAACTTGTTCCCAACTCATTATGCTATGTAATGCTTTGTTGATTCTTGTCATACTGATACTTCTCCCTATTCGCCCTCATGTCCAGCTCAACATGTTCTTCACTTTTTCCCCCCAGGTCCTTTATGTTCCACTTTTTGATTGCATAATATCCAAGAACAGCATGGGGATTGAGAGTCAAGCCCCGACCCAGGCTGCAGTCAACCTGACCCCCAGACAGGTCAAGACTTTCCAGAAGGTCGAACCAAAAGCCTTAGGGGTGAGAGCCTGCACCTCAGTGTTGTCTCATGTACCGTTATTAGTCTTCGATCGAGCATGAATTAGTGTATGTGATTTTGATTTTATATCTGATTTTATGCCAAAGTCATTTTACACTGTCAAAATTATACTCCAAAGTTATAATGTTATTAGAGTATTAGAATCATACAGTAATGTCAGAGTTTGGACAGTAATTGTTACGATAGGATGTGATTTGGATCCCAACCAGGAGTTGCACATTGAAGATGCTCTTTTCTGCGTTTCAGTCGATCCAGATCATCATCGCTGTTTTGTTACTGTGCCTGAGTGTCTCTGTGCTTCAGATCTACTATGAAGTTCACTTCACCCCTGACCTCATCGTAGTCGTAGTGATCGTCATCCAGGTGAATCCCAGCATTAAATGTCAAAGAACGTCTGAATGAAAGTAAGAGGATAAAAACCTGATGGTCATTTTGTAGCCCAGAGTTGATGGATGGATGGATAGATAGATAGATAGATAGATAGATAGATAGATAGATAGATAGATAGATAGATAGATAAATAAATAGATAGACATTGGGAATCTTACATTAAAAAGAAAAATAATCCAAAAACAGGTCCATAATGACATACTGTAGGATTTGTGTGTGTTTACATACACATGGTTACACATTACAATAAGATTACAGAGATTCATTCAAGATTCAAGATTCAAAGAACTTTATTAATCCCAAAGGGAAATTGCTTATGCTCGGTTACAGGTGCTCACAGTTGTTAACTAAGGAAGGTGGGGAAAAAAAAAAAAAAAAAAAAAAAAAAAAAAAAAAAAATGGGTAAGTATTAGTGTCCTGTTGTATACCAGTCAGTGAAAAAATCCACATACATGTGTGTATGAGTTACAGCGAAGAGTTGTAAAGTTTTATGGCCGTTGGGAGAAAGGATTTCCTGTGACGCTCAGTGGAACACTTGATAGTAATCAGTCTCTGGCTGAAACTGCTCCTCTGTTCAGCCAAAACACTGTATAGCGGGTGAGAAGGATTGTTCACAATGGATTGTACTTTGGACAGAATCCTCCTCTTTGCTACTACATCCACCGAGTCAAGCTCCATGCCTAGCACAGATCCGGCCTTTTTAATTGACTTGTCCAGTTTGTTCTTATCAGACACCTTAGTGTTACCACCCCAACAGACCACAGCGTAAAAAATGACACTCGCCACAACGGTCTCATAGAACATCTGTAGAATGGTATTACAGACGTTAAAAGACCTGAGCCTTCGAAGAAAGTACAATCGACTCTGACCTTTCTTGTAGAGTGCCGTTGTGTTGAGTGACCAGTCAAGTTTGTTGTCCAGATAAACTCCCAGATATTTGTAATCGGAGACAATGTCCACTATCTCCCCCTTGACAGATATAGGAGTCACAGGGGTCTTGTTTCTCCTAAAGTCTACCACCATCTCCTTTGTTTTCCTGATGTTTAGTTGTAGGTGATTACGCTCACACCAGGAAACAAAGTCATCCACAACAGACTGGTACTCCGAGGTGTCACCCTCCTCTATACACCCAACAACCACAGAGTCGTCAGAGAACTTCTGCAGGTGGCATGACTCTGAGTTATATCTAAAGTCAGATGTATAGAGGGTGAAAAGAAACGGAGACAGTACCGTCCCCTGGGGAGCTCCAGTGCTGCAGATCAAAGTCTCTGACACACAGTTCTTTAGTCGGACATACTGGGGGCGACAGGTCAGGTAGTCCATGATCCAGGAAACCAAGCGGGTGTCAATGTTTATGTTCCTTAATTTCTCCCCCAGTACTGCTGGTTGGATGGTGTTGAAGGCACTGGAGAAGTCAAAGAACATCATCCTTACGGAGGTCCTAGGCTTGTCAAGGTGAGAGTAGGTGCGATGTAGCAGGTGTATTATGGCGTCATCAACACCCATGAACGGCTGATAGGCAAACTGAAGAGGGTCCAGAGAGGACTTCACCAGGGGACGAAGTGTATCCAGGATCAGTCTCTCAAACACCTTCATAATATGCGATGTTAAAGCCACCGGCCTGTAGTCGTTCTGGGCACAGGGACGTGGTGTTTTGGGTACCGGCACAATGCATGATGTTTTCCACAGTGCAGGGACTTTCTGAAGAGACAGACTCAGGCTAAAGAGGTACTGGAGGACACCACATAGTTGGGGAGCACAGGATTTCAGGACTCTCGGATTGATCTTATCCGGACCTACAGCTTTTGTAGGGCTGATCTTACTCAGGCCATGTTTAACCTGATCCACTGAGATGTTGATTGCTGGGAGTGCAGGAGTAGTGACTGTGACTGTTCTCTGTGTAGGGGAGGACATAGGAGCAGGAATGTGTGGATTTGGGTTGAAGTCGGGGGGAGTGTGAGACATAGGGACATCAAATCTATTGAAGAAAGTGTTGAGGTCGTTTGCACGTTCCCTATTCCCCTCAATAGCCTGGCCGCTTGTCTTATAGCCAGTGATACTCCTCATGCCCCTCCACACCTCTCTCGTGTTGTTTTGCTTCAGCCTTTGTTCTAGTTTTCTCCTGTATGCCTCTTTCCCCTCCTTGATTTTCCCGGTTAGCATTTTTTGAGCCTTCTTCACTGCTTCCTTATCACCAGACCTAAAGGCACTTTTTTTTTCATTTAAACACGCTTTAATGTCTTTGGTGACCCAGGGTTTGTTGTTGGGGAAACAGCGAATATCTCTCATCGGTACACAGGTGTCAACACAGAAGTTAATGTACTCCGTGATGCAGTCCGTCATTCCATCAATGTCCTCTCCATATGATGCACTGAGAACCTCCCAGTCTGTAGCCTCGAAACAATCCTGTAACGTAGCAGTGGCACCTTCTGTCCATCTTCTTACACTCCTCACATTAGCAGGCTGTCTCTGAACTAGTGGTTTGTATGTGGGCATGAGGTGGACTAGGTTGTGATCCGACCTCCCCAGGGGGGGAAGTGCTGCAGCACTGTAAGCACCTTTGACATTAGCATACAGCAGGTCTAGTGTCTTCTCCCCCCTAGTGTGACAATCCACGTACTGGGTGAAAGTGGGAATAGTCTTGTTCAGTGATGTGTGATTGAAATCACCGGAGATCAGGAGAAAGGCATCAGGGTGTCGAGTCTGGAGTTTGGCAGTTACAGAGTGAATGACGTCACACGCGGCAGCGGCATTCGCGGATGGAGGAATGTACACAGCAGTTATTATCACATGTGAGAATTCTCTTGGTAAATAATATGGGCGAAGTCCGACAGCCAACAGTTCAATATCTGGACTACAAACGCGCTCCTTAACAGTCACATGACCGGGGTTACACCACATGTTGTTGATGTAAACAGCCAGCCCCCCTCCTTTCCTCTTACCGCTCTCTCTCCTCGTCCTGTCGCTCCGAATCGCGCTGAAGCCGTCCAGTGTAATATTAGAGTCCGGCACATCACTATGTAACCAAGTCTCAGTAAAACACATCAGACTGCACTCGCGGAAGATGTTTTCAGTCTTTAACAAAGCTGTCAACTCGTCCATCTTATTGTCCAGAGATCTCACGTTGCCCATGATAAGAGACGGGACATACGGCTTGTATTTTCTCATCCTTTCCTTATGCGCCGCGCGTTTCTCTTCCTCTTTGGCTCCTCTGCGCCGCTTCCTTCCACCTCTGCATCCTCTTATCGTCCTCCTCCGTATCTCATCCGGAATGTTTAGAGTCCTATACAGAGTCGGATCTCTGATGCCGGCCGGCTTCAGTGCGATCAGCTGTTCCCTGTTGTAAACAAAGGAGCCGCCTCCTTGCTGTTGCGCGCTGATCACCCGGAGCGCCGAAAGTGTAATTAAAATTGCGTAACTGAGAACAAGAACACTTTCAAAACGCATGGTTTGAAAGGGCGACCTTACTTGTTAAATACAGAATAAAGTTATAAATAAATAAGAGAAGGAAAGTATAATAAAAAGTAAAAGACACACGAGAATTCCGAGAGCAACTGCACCAAGCTGCTGCACGCTCGCGCATGCGCAGAAGAAAAAAAAAAAAAAAAAAAAAAAAAAAAAGGTGAGGTCATAGACTAAATATTTGCCATGAATATTACAAACCCAAGGAAAATCATAAAAACATGACATAATTTACCACCTGGAATATTTTCTACTGGAAGAACCAGGACCCTCTTTTACACACTGTAACATCTTTTCCATCTTGAAAGTTAAAACAACAGCAATAAAAATAGCACCAATGCTGTCAAGTGATGCGGTCATCACGCAAGTAAGTGTTTAGAATGGGGAAATATTCTTTGCCAGCGTTGAGTGGTTTCAGTGGTTAATTGAGGGAAATAACCCCAGTCAGGCGAAACCTGGAATAAAATTGACAGGAAGAGTCCTGAGACGCTTTTGAAATCCATCAGTAAACAAAGTGGACGTGCAATTAAGGCAAGGGAAGTCACAATCAAGTATGCAAACGATGCACAGAACTGTTTGAGAATTCTCATCCATTGAGTAGATTTACAGAATACATGAACTGTAGAGTAAAACTATTTTAAAATTTTACTGCAGAAATATTAATCCTGCTGTCAAGTACATGTATATATTATGAGAATGTTGCAACCCCCGAGTGGGACAACGGTAGCTGCAAGTTGAACTTGTCCAAGACAGCAAAGATCTTGCTTGATCAGGGAAGCTCTTTAAGAGGCCAGGAAGATGAGGTAGAACGCAATGATGTAATCTACTAGATTCCATTAAACAACAATAAAGAAGAAGAAGGCAACAAAACTGGCTGTTATCTCTGGGTGAGAGGGACAGCATCTCTCTGTGCTGCCAATCAAAGCAACATGCAGAAGACCAATCATCGGGCTGGTTATGAGGAAGAGGGCAATAGCTAACCTCAGTGTGTTACAGCTCTTTTATTTATTTTTTAAATTTGGGCATGATATGAATTATCACCGTATCTTTTGTTCATATTATCTTATGCTAATACATTAATGCGGATTTTATTTCAATTATACTACAAAGACTGCTCACTAATTACATGGTTCAGGAGAACACAGCAGTCTGTACACATTAATAGGCAGATAGTTTAATGACAATAAAGCTCTTTTCGTATATATTTATATACTATATTTGGTATATTAGTCAACCGGTTGATATCTAAAGGTAATGATGGGGGTTAACACATATCGTATATCCTATTCACATAGCTTTATTATATTTTTCATTAAATTATTTGATTGTGCAGTAAAATTATATTAAAAAAAAATGTTTCTATTTGTTTCTATAGATCCTTGCCTCTGGTTCTGTACTGATCCATGCTGGGAGGTTCCCTTCTCTTTTCTGGGTGAGTCTGTGAAAAAACATAGTGACCCGGTGGTGTAGTGGTTAACATTATCGGCTTGCATCTCCAGGGTCCGGGTTCGATTCCCGCTTCAGGGTCTACTGTATGTGTATGTTGCTTGGCGGGTTTCCTCTGTGTTCTCTGGTTTTCTCCCACAGGCCAAAATCATGCAGATTAGGCTAAATGGCGTTCCCAATCTGTAGTAGTGTTTGAATGTGTGTGTCCTATCACGGTTGTGAAAATTGGAATTAATACAATATAGTCAAATATTAATTTTCACAAAGTCTGCTGCTTCAGTGTTTTATAACTTTTTGTCAGATGTTACTCTGGTATACTGGTATAGTGTCAAAGGCTTTTATTGACAATTTATTGACCCGACTCTTCAGGATTGGCCACAGGTACTTGGGATGTTTTTTCCCCTGAGCCACTTACAGTAGTTATCACTTTTTCTCTCATGGCAAGGAGCTCCATCATGCTGGAAAAGGCATTGTTTGTTAACAAACTATTGGAGAATCATTTTATTCATGGCTGTGTTCTTAGTCAAAATTGTGAGTGAGTGATTCATACACTGTTCATCATTGACCTTCAGTCGTCACCACTGGCCTCGACAATCCCTAGTTGGACTATAGAAGTTCCTGGATAAATGGATGGAATTATAACATAACAAAAAAAGAAATTAATTATTGGAGAATGTGTATAGCGACAAAACAAACAAACAAACAAACAAACAGACCTAGGTCCACATTTCCAGTGAAATTAGTTCATTGCTCCTGAATGGTTTGGTGTCAAGTGTTTTATTTGGTGTCAAATGGTTTGGTGAAAGTGTTTGGTGCCATGTTAAATCCTTTTTCTTCGTATGTGTGTGCGCAGGTCAAAACGACGCTGGCTGTTCACCTTGTGAGTGCTGCGTTCACTACGGCTGCCGTGGGCCTCCTGTCTCGCCACCTCCCCTACAGGCAGGACTCGTATCACTGCGAGCACTGCAGGAGACTGGAGATCTATGCTGTGGTAACACACACACACATATTAATATAAAGAAACAAACACACCATCCAGTCTCCTTTCTAGTCATCAAGTAACAAGCCTTGGATGAATTTATATCCGCATGAGCGAAAAGAAAAAAAATTGCACACCTACTGTAACCGCTTCCATATAATCACCATGGTAACATCTTCATCAGGGCATCTGCATGTGTTTAGTTTTATTATTGATAATTTGACAGCACTTTGGGCATATTTGCATATCCGATTTGTGCGCTACATCCATCGAAACTCTCGACATGTTGCATTACGAAATCCAGACATTTGCTCCATTTTGTGATGGTTGGAATCGAGACTGTTGTGCATGCTTCTAATAAGAAAAGATCATAAGTATTTAATTGAAATGAGAAGAAAAGTGAAAAGAAATGTGACCTCTGTGTTCTGTTACAGTTTTTCATATTAAAAAAGAAGAAATGTACAGATGATATTTCAAAGGACTGTACCAAAGTGCAAAATGAATTTGGCAATAAGAATCTGCCAGAATGTTGAGATAATGTACATAGAGAGCGTTTATATTAATGAATTTTTACATGACCATTTACAGTACACACTGAGCAGGAAGCTCAGGAAATACGTACCTTGTGTAACTTTCACTAACTGTTACTACAAAATTTTAAGTAAAAAACGTGTATATACAGTACGTATGCTGTAGCATTACAATTTCCCTTCAGTGGGACTAAAGCGTCCATACCTGTTCCAGCATGACAATGCTCCTGTGCACCAAGCCAGCTCCATTAAAACATGGTGTGTTAATAAGTGTGTCAGAAATGTAAGAATTCAAGTGCCTTGACTAAACCCAAACCTACGGATGAACTGGAACCGGAGCCTTGATTACCCCTTCAATATGGTTTTGCGTGTCATAATGAACGTGAGCTGTCTTTATATATTTACTAGAAAGCATTTCAGCTGCCCATTGCATAATGAGTCCATTTGATAAAGACTGTTGTCACAAACTATTGGTTGGTCATGACAATCCCGCCCCCAGCCTCTGAAATAAGCGGTTAATTGTTCTAGACCAGCAAAGTGTTAGTGCCGCCATGGAACTGGGTTTTCTGTCTGATGGCCTGTGCTTTGGTTGCCTGACAACAAATAACTGGTTTGTTGGAAGAGGGGTATTTGACCCCCCAAAATCAGTGTCTGAGCTCACTAATGCTCTTGTAGCTGAACTGAATGAATACAAATTCTGACAGAAACACCCCAAAATCTAGTGGAGTCTAGTGGATTCCAGGAGAGAGTGGGGGACTGCATTTAACCGCAGTAAATCTGGAATCTGTGATGTTCTACAATGACCAATGCGTGTGATGGTCAGGTGGTCACATACTTTTGGGGACATAAAGTATCGCTAGTCTTTCCTGGGGTCGGTTAGAATTCATCCTAATAAGTAACATTAACCAAATTGCCAAATAATTGCACAATTAACACTTGCACCTATTTATTTGTTTGTTTATTTGTTTGTTTGTTTGCTGAAAACCCAAATTAACCATTGGCTTCATTAATACTCATTGCAGTACCCGGTTTGCTGAACATCATGCATCATGTAAAGCATTGTAAAGCATTTCACTGCATATTATACTGTGTATGATTGTGTATGTGACTAATAAAATTTGAATTTGATTTGAAACCAATAACATCACAAGCAGTAATTAATACAGCTCTTGTTAATACTCGCTCTATCTTGTGGTTAACATGCTGCTGCTTATGCTTTTTTTATTTTAAGCGATGCAGTAAATAATGCTAGTTTTAAGTGTTACAGTACATGTGAATTGCCTCCAGTACTGTAACTCAAACAGATTTTGAAATCCTTTGACTGTCCTAAAACTGCAGCTTAAATCTAAAACTTTGATTCTCTTTAGTTATATTAATGTTTTATAGGATGAACTGCTTGAGCAAACAACCACAACAACAACAAAAACGCACACTAATATCACCAGTATGTATAATGCTATATCATTCTTGTAGTTTTACAAATAATGCTCATGAGCTGTCATATTAGATCAGGTATTACAGCCCTGGCCAAAGGTTTTGAGAATATACTCAAATATTAATTTTCACAAAGTCTGCTGCTTCAGTGATTTTAGAACTTTTTGTCAGATGTTACTCTGGTATACTGAAGTATAAGTACAAGTGTTTTATAAGTGCCAAAGGCTTTTATTGACAATTTATTGACCCGCCCCTTCAGGATTGGCCACAGGTACACAGGGAGTTTCCTGATCATGGACCAAAATTTCTATGTTTTTTCCCCCGAGCCACTTACAGTAGTTTTCGCTTTTGCCTTATGGCAAGGAGCGCCATCATGCTGGAAAAGGATGATGTACCAATACTTTATTCATGGCTGTGTTCTTAGTCAAAATTGTGAGTGAGCAAGCAACCCACAAATTAATGGTCTCAGGATGCTTTACTGTTGGTATGACACTAGACTGATGGTAATATTTGTGTCATTCTCAGAACTATTGGCCCATGGCTGTAAGTCGAACAGGTTAATTTTGTGCTATGGCCAATAGAGTGCAGTAGGTGAAACGTGTAATTAATTCTGGCAAAAATCACTTGATATATACTTTATGTTCCAAATTCTTCAACAGGATTGAGAAAGCTTTAATCCAAAACATTGTTTTAACCACGTTAATAAATCCAATCCAATAGAAAAACATAAATCCGCCCTGTTGGTGATGTTATTTTTAGGGGTAGCAGTGAAAATCCTGGAATCAAAATGAGGCTGAGGTTTTCCTCTATCTTACTTCACCATGGAATCATTGTTTAAAATATTCTAAAAATAAAATTTTATAAAACAAACTCGTCCTGGCCATATCTCAGGAACTGGGCAAGATAGAATAATAGACTTGCTATCAAAATAGAGCTTATTAAACGAGGAATCAAAAAATATGATTAATAACGCAAATCACACAAAATATGACGTAATACCTGCTTTGATGTGATCAGTCACATTTCTCAAATTGGATCTGATTTGTATTTTTTTCCCCCTAGTTCAATTCCAATTTTAAGTAATCAGCAATAGCTATTTTAATTTTCAGTCATTTTCTGGGGAACTCTATGGATCAGATCACATGTGAGGTTTATTTATCTTAATATAATCTCATAGCACTAACAGATTACTCCAAACCTGATCGATCATTTCTGCTGTGAGGAAACATTTTGTGAGGTGAAGTGCACCTACTGTAGCAGTACTATACTGTATGTATAGTACTTTGAAAATTATTATTTTTTTTATTTACAATGACAGTGTTGCATGCTCTCATTTATTCTGACGTCCCAGTGAATAATGTCATGTGCATGATGCATTGCAAGGATTTTCTGTTATTGTGTTGGTGATGATGCGAGTGAACTGAGAGCACAAGCTTTCTTCGCAAAAAAACGATTCGATTCGACTGTAACGATTATTAAAAGTCATGTGCTTGAGAGACGGGCCAGTAATGTCACTGTATGTGCATGCAAAATGAACAATTATGCTGATTAGTTTTGCATTTAATCTGTTGCCGATGTGTTCATTTTAAAACACATTTAGGCCCTTAGAAAGACCAGAAAAGACTAAAATTGTTTGCACTTGGTACAGATTTTTGGAGAGAGAGCAGTTTGATAAGCAATGGAAAAACCAAACAAAAACTGTAACAGTTTCTATTGAATACTTTAGATTTTAAAGTTAATTGTTTTTTTTTCTAAATTGAACCCAGCTTTGTCTCTTGTGTCTGCTTTCCCAAAGCAACAATATTGTTTCAAGAAATGCTCTAATACGATCGAAAGAACCTGTAAAGTAAGTAACACTCGTTCTTGTGCTTGAGGTTCTATAATGCATGGAGTTGCTTCAATAAAAAAAGTTAAGTGTTAAGAATGTGCACTAAATCCTGAGTAAATTTCCAAGTGATTATTCTTAAATAGTGCACCATTGGCACATCAGTGTACCGTCATTGTTTTTTGCTTCACCAGTCTGTTAACTGGGATTATAATTTGCTGTTCATTTTGCACTTTGGACAGTATTTTGAACTGTAGTGTCGTATTTTACTGAAACAAACGGCATTGTTTAGTGGAAAAATATATATCCTGTTTCTATTTCCTATGCTGTTATATAAGATTTGTGCAGTGACCAAGCATTCTGATTGACACCTGACCATTGCGCTGTTGTCTCTGATTTTGGGCGGAGTTTAGCTGTTGATTGACGGCTTGTTGACTACTCTGGTGCTGTTCCTGGTGGTGGAGCTGATCATCTGCATCGTCACCATTCTGTTTGGACTCAGCGTTCTGGCTAAAGGAGGCCTGCATGTCAGTGCGGTTTGTAATATTATTATAATAATGATGTTTTATGTACTGTATAGAGCACGAGTTAATCTCCTCCCGCTCTCCAGCTGCCCGGCGTGGTCCAGCGTATCGAACGTCCTCCAGCACAACCAGCTCCACCTGAACCAGAGATCGTCCCTGCTCAGGTACAGAAAGCCAGTGACTCGTCTCAGAGCGAACAGATCGATGTCAGAATCTCATCCCTAAAAAACATTAGATTATAGTCTATAATCTCACAAGATCAAAGCCATTATAAAAAAGAAAGTTGTGTTGTATTTTATACTAATGGATATAAAATCACTGCAGTGGTCTGACCATTTTTTAAAACTAAATATAGATAGAGAAATTGGAAAATCTGAAATTTTTTTTTAGATTCACGGGTAAGTGAAAGACTGGGATAAGTGCATTAGTGTAGCAGGGGATTATATAGAGAAATATAATTTCCCCCTGATTTTCCCCCTAATTTAGTCGTGTCCAATTCCTCCCTGCCACTAGGGGGCTCCCACATTAAGGCTCCTACTACCACTCAGTCGGGAGGGACTACAGTATCACGTGTTTCCTCCGAACCACATGAACCGAACCACTCCAAACCACATCTTTTCGAACTGCTCGATCACGCACGGAGAGGCGGGGTAACACACTTGGAGGAAAGCGCTATCCGCTCCTTCCGCTTGCGCAAGCTCACAGACACCCCTGATTGGCTGTAGAGCCGTGATTAATGTGGAATTAACTACCCTCCCCTCTGAGAGAGCTCAGCCAATTAGCTCTCTCTAGACCTCCGGCTGTGAGAGGTTACAGCATCACCCGGGAACCAAACCAGCGATCTCCGGATGATAGGGCGAGCGCTTTACCATTTGTTTTACAATTACAATGTTTTACAATTTTTTTTCTACTTTTGTAACATTAATACATTTAATTCATTTATTTTTTTGAGCAGGTTAGTGTATCACTACTGTGATTGGCAAATTGACACCTTCAAAATAATACAAACCGGATTCCAAAAAAGTTGGGACACTAAACAAATTGTGAATAAAAACTGAATGCAATGATGTGGAGATGGCAAATGTCAATATTTTATTCAGAATAGAACATAAATCATGGAACAAAAGTTTAAACTGAGAAAATTTATAATTTTAAGGGGAAATTATGGTGAATCAAAATGTCATGATGTCAACAAATCCCAAAAAAGTTGGGACAAGGCCATTTTCACCACTGTGTGGCATCTCCCCTTCTTCTTACAACACTCAACAGACGTCTGGGGACCGAGGAGACCAGTTTCTCAAGTTTAGAAATAGGAATGCTCTCCCATTCTGGTCTAATACAGGCCTCTAACTGTTCAATCGTCTTGGGCCTTCTTTGTCGCACCTTCCTCTTTATGATGTGCCAAATGTTCTCTATAGGGGAAAGATCTGGACTGCAGACTGGCCATTTCAGTACCCGGATCCTTCTCCTACGCAGCTATGATGTTGTGATTGATGCAGAATGTGGTCTGGCATTATCTTGTTGAAAAATGCAGGGTCTTCCCTGAAAGAGATGATGTCTGGATGAGAGCATATGTTGTTCTAGAACCTGAATATATTTTTCTGCATTGATGTGCCTTTCCAGACATGCAAGCTGCCCATGCCACACGCACTCATGCAACCCCATACCATCAGAGATGCAGGCTTCTGAACTGAGCGTTGATAACAACTTGGGTTGTCCTTGTCCTCTTTGGTCCGGATGACATGGCGTCCCACATTTCCAACAAGAACTTCGAATCGTGACTCGTCTGACCTCAGAACAGTCTTCCATTTTGCCACACTCCATTTTAAATGATCCCTGGCCCAATGAAAACGCCTGTGCTTGTGGATCTTGCTTAGAAATGGCTTCTTCTTTGCACTGTAGAGTTTCAGCTGGCAACGACGGATGGCACGGTGGATTGTGTTCACTGACAATGGTTTCTGGAAGTATTCCTGAGCCCATTCTGTGATTTCCTTTACAGTAGCATTCCTGTTTGTGGTGCAGTGTCGTTTAAGGGCCCGGAGATCACGGGCATCCAATATGGTTTTACGCCCTTGACCCTTACGCACAGAGATTGTTCCAGATTCTCTGGATCTTCGGATGATATTATGCACAGTTGATGATGATAACTGCAAAGTCTTTGCAATTTTTCGCTGGGTAACACCTTTCTGATATTGCTCCACTATCTTTCTGCGCAACATTGTAGGAATTGGTGATCCTCTACCCATCTTGGCTTCTGAGAGACACTGCCACTCTGAGAAGCTCTTTTTATACCCAATCATGTTGCCAATTAACCTAATTGCTGTTAATTGGTCTTCCAGCTCTTCGTTATGCTCAAATTTACTTTTTCCAGCCTCTTATTGCTACTTGTCCCAACTTTTTTGGGATTTGTTGATATTTGGAATCAACATATTTTTCCTTTAAAATTATACATTTTCTCGGATTAAACTTTTGTCATCTAATCTGTCATCTATGTTCTATTCTGAATACTGAATAAAATATTGACATTTGCCATCTCCACATCATTGCATTCAGTTTTTATTCACAATTTGTTTAGTGTCCCAACTTTTTTGGAATCCGGTTTGTATTAGTTCTAAATATTTGTGTGTTACAGTATAACTAGGATAACTATATTGTGACACAAAAATCGCATGTTTAACAGCACATCATCACTAAGACAAGCATTCTGTGAGTAATAATAACATAAAGTCAGCTAGGAATTATGATTAGCCTTGATGTTAGCATTTTGCTAGCATGAATGTTGGCATGTTAGGGTCCGGGTTTGAATGCCGCCTTGGAGTCTGTGTGCATGGAGCATGTTGTGTTTGCCGGGTTTCCTCCCGTTTCCTCCTACAGTCCAAAAACATGCAGATTAGGCTAATTGGCATTCCCAAATTGCCTGTAGTGTGTGTACTGTACTGTATGAGCATGTGAATGTTGACCGGAGGTCATACAATGGGAATAAATACAATGGTCACCACTGGATGGATGGATGGATGGATAGACTATGCATATTAGGATTATACTAAACCAATGTCCTAATAATAGCATATGCGATAATAAAAAGAGGCCCAGGATCAAGGCTAGAATGTTAGCATTTATTTTAAATAATGTTTGTGTAATGTTAAAATGAAGATTATGATAGTATGACTAGCTTTTATGTTTATTGTGGCATGCATATACTGTATATTAATCCTAATCATTGTTTAATGCAGGTGGAGGTGGTGGAGGAGGTGATGGTACCCGCGGCAGCACATGAACCTTATCCTCAGCCGTTAGAAGAAGCTTCTACTCCTCCCACTGAACCACAAGTCGAGCCCATTGACTCTATAGCGGATGTCTGAGTCAGGGTCACGTGACCACGTCTCCCCTGCAAATAGGAGCTTTATTCATTTAAACGGATTCTCCAAGCAGAAGTATCGCGTGGCGGGTAGTGAGTCATGTTTCTGCTCTCAGAATAAGTTTCAATGTGTAAAAGTTCCTATGTGATTTTTTTCCACCAATCAGAGTTGAGAGCAAATATCTATAGGCTAAAAATACAATGTATACAAGTTACATTAGCCTTGTGGCTCCTATTTTAAGTCAAACTGATACATTATGAAAGTCATGCCAAGTGGATAATTATTTTTTAAGCATGGAGACTTTTAAAAGATATCTAATAGAGTTTATACCATAGTGCTGTCGAATTCTCCAAGCTGATTGGTCAGAAGGTGCTGATTCATTATTTATAAATAGCCATAACTCCTGCTGGAAGGTAGGATATTAAGTATAATTTAAGTAGTACCTTTCAATATAGTAACAACTGTTTAGGGAAGGAGTCTCCAGTGTCAGCCTTTTTAAAAAGCAGTAACATATTACATTGTATTAATGACTCAGGAGCTGTATTTTCTGTCTTATGAACTACAGGAAAGTGAAAAGGACTTGTGTGGGAATTGTTTATAGCTGATTATGTGATAAACAGCTTGTTTCTTGTTTCACAGACATTCTAAATAACTAAAGTGAATAAAAAGTACTTTGTGTTCAGAGGTTAAAAAGGATTTCAACTATCTTCGGCATGCTGTTATAGGAAAATAATCAATTTCAGGGTTATTAGCTTCATCACACCCACTCTGTGGTTGATTATTTTTCCTGTAGCAGCACACCCACACCTACTGTACACACAAGTGTGCAAATCTTTTACTTACATGACTTTTCATAATGACTTTCAGTGGTTTGGGGAACACGTGTGCTAAACTACAAGCAGAAAATTGACACAACTATGTTTGTTGTAAAATACTGTATACAGCTTGTTTGTTTGTTTGTTTGCTTAAAATGTCATATTCTTGTCATATGGCTAGGCACCTGGTGTTACACATTAACGCTTGCACTAGAGAGTGGATGAGTGTGATTGTCCTTTGTAATATAACCGTGTCACGCTAACACATTGGACGATGAGTCTTCTGCCGGGGAGAGATTCCTCTACACACTTTTAGTGCACTATATGGACTAGTTCATTACTTTTAAACAGGGCTCTCCATGTACAAAGACTTGACTATCTGGGAAAGACCTGATTTTAACCATGATGTAACTGAAGCGCATCTCATCCTTCACTAAACATGAGCTTGATGAACACGTACAGTATGGCTCTTTTATTTATACATTTTTTTTTATACTGGAATATTTTGAAAAGAAAATCCGAAATGCTTAAACTGTTTATCGTGTGCTATATTATGCACATTAGAAGTCCGGAAGATCCCTAAGAAGCAGAAATCAAAGAAGTATTTTTATTTTATATATATACTGTATATATTTTTGTCATACTGTAACTCTTTTTTTTTTATTTCCTCATAATCAACATTCTCATGTACAGTAATGCGCATTGATGTTATAACTATATGCTTGTTTTGATCACATTATGATCTGGGTCATCATGAAATGTATGTACAGTACTAGGTGGAATAATCAGCATGCATAGATGACTATCTTTTTTTTGTTATAATTTTTTTATTAAATCAGTAACATGCAGGTTGGTATCGCTGACGAAGCATTAGACAAGTGTGGTGCAGCGTCCTTCCTGCCATCACCTCGCAGTTAAACACAATTAAGATAAAATAAAGAAACTAACCAGACTACATTATAATATTTTATGTTCTTTATGAGAACGGAACACAGCAAAGTCACAGCCAATACTTTTGATCACAGTTTTGATGTTTCATTGAAAGCTTTGATAACAGATGATAATCATAAAAATATCAATTTCACTTGTGTTAATGCACCTTTATTACTACAGTATTAGCAACTCAAATTCATCCTCTATCAAAACATGTTGTACTGTATGTCTCAGTACAGCATTAATCTGTAAGTGAGCTGAGGTCTGGAAGTGGAATGAGCTGAGTTTCTTTTTTCCACAAGATGGCAGCAGATCAAAATGCAGATTAACTACATTTATCTATCAATCTACAGAATCAATCAATCAATCAATCAATCAATCAATCAATCAAACTGTACTACATCACCAAGTGTTTAAGTGACTTCCATTCAGAATTTCTTTTATCCGACCACACTTCTTCAGCACTATCCTTCCAGGTTTTCATAATGTATTATTATTATTATTATTATTATTAAGTGATTATTTAATACGATTATTATTAAGTGTTGTTTACCCAGTCCCATAAATTTCAAATCTCCATAGTTGTTTTCTTTGTTTGATGCAGCCCAATTTGACCCTTCTGAAATGGCGCCTTTATTCTAGTCCAAGTTCTAATTTGGGTTCTCATGATTGGGTTTCAGATTAATCCATTACAGCTGTCAGTCTGACTGACATCAACATTAACTAAATTATAAGAGTAAGATATTAATAGTTGACCGTGAAGTGATTTTTACAGCCGTGGACAAAAGATTTGCGAATGATACAAATATTAACGTTTACAAAGTCTGCTGCTTAGGTTTTTTTAGTCAGATGTTTCCATGGTGTACTGAAGTATCATTACCAGCATTTCATACTGTAAGTGTTTTATTGACAATCACATTCAATACTTGCAGTGTTGTCCCTTCTCTTTCAAGATGTCTGCATGCTCTCAATCAACTTCTGGGCTACACCCTGACTGATGGCGCAGCCCGTTCTTACATAATCAGAGCTTGGAGTTTGCCAGAATTGGTGGGTTTTCAATAGGATTAAGGTCTGGGGTGTTTCCTGGCCATGGACCCAAAATTTTCTGCCAGAGCCACTTAGTTATCACTTTTGCCGTATGGCGAGGTGCTCCGTCATGCTGGAACAGGCATTGTTCATCACCAAACTGATCTTGGATGGTTGAGAGAGTGTTTTTATACTGTTCTTTATTCATAGCTGTGTTCTTAGGCAAAAATTGTGAGTGAGCCCACAGTCTTGGCTGAGAAGCATTAACATGTTACTGTTGGATTGACACAGGACAGGTGGAACATGGAACCTGTTAAAGAAGAGATGAAGCTGTGTAGAGATGAGGTGAGAGTCCCACCGTACAAATCCCACTGTACCAGTTTCAGCAGGTAATTCAGTGGCAATATGGGTACAATTATATACTTTTGCACAACTGCAACGTTTTTTTTTTTTTTTTTTTACTTTTGTTAAACTATAAAGATTACTATAGAAGTTGTGCCTTTTCCCCCACACAATCAATAAAGCAAAGAGACGCAATTAAGAAAAGAAATAAAAAAAAATGTGCTTGGTTAGAAATAAACCTAAAAACAATCTTGGTAAACCTAAAAAATAAATCACATTTATCGATTATGTCCACATTAATACGAAACGAATTAACAGCAAATACTGCCGATGCTTATAAGGCACTAGAAGAAGGAAAGCTTTTTATACATTCATTCATTCATTCATTCATTTTCTATACCGCTTAATCCTGTGTTCAGGGTCGCGGGGGACCTGGAGCCTATCCCAGGAGTCTTAGGGCACGAGGCGGGGTACACCCTGGACAGGGTGCCAATCCATCGCAGGGCACACACACATACACACACTCACACACCCAATCACACACTACGGGCAATTTGGGAACACCAATTAGCCTAACCTGCATATCTTTGGACTGTGGGAGGAAACCGGAGTACCCGGAGGAAACCCACCAAGCACGGGGAGAACATGCAAACTCCATGCACACAGAGACGGGAATCGAGCCTGGCCGGGGAATCGAACCCGGACCCTGGAGGTGCAAGGCGACAGTGCTAACCACTACACCACCGCGCCGCCGCTTTTTATACACTACATCTTTAATTTGATATTAAAATGAGATTGAATTAAATGGAATATGCACCTATACCGATTTTTTTTGTTGCGTAAATGCTTATTTAAGTGATAGTGTGTATGGGTGTGTTTGCTTGTGGCCTAAAATGTTTCAGGGGAAATGTAGATGATTATTAATCGAAAAATAAATGCTTAGAGATTGCGCTGTGACGCACATTCTGTACACAGCTACACATGGCACCAGGCGCAGAACTTTAAATGATATACTCAATGCCCCTGATTAATAACGAGCATGTTAAATAGTGAACGTTTTGTCAGTTTAATTATTGTGTGCTTTGTATTTTACTGGCACTCACAGTTAGAAGGGATCTTGCAGGGCAAAAATGAGGCATCACTGGAATTGCACCAGTGTTTTTCTTAATTTAAGAACAAATCTAAGCCTTTAATACAATTCTTCTTCTTAAAAGCACTGTTTCTCTCTGCATAATCAAATACACAGGAAAAAACATACCAAAGCATGATATTGGTGATAAGATGGGTTTCACCTAGGTGTAGCGTACAGTAAGTAACTTTTTAAAGTTAAAATCTTTCAATGATCTTAATTGTCATTCAGATAAAACTTGGCCAATTTAGATTTCACATGAAAAGGCCTGAAAACCTGAAAATTTATTATTATAAAATTCAAAATTGTTAAGATATTACAACATGAATTTGACATGGTTACGGACACTACAGATTTTTTTCTGGACGAAAAAAATAAATAATTTTGCACGGAATGCTTTAAATTACACTTCCATGTTGTAAACTTTAGAAGTAGCTTCTTTGACACACACCCATTTTCTGTATTATATGTATATATATGTATAACAAATTTTATAATTTATGTAAAAAATAGTAATATGTTTTGGCCATTTGTCCTTCTGAGGTGATGATGGTGCTGTGCACTTGACTAGGTACTCGTGGTCCAATAAACATCAGTGAGTTAGAGATACACTTTCCAGACCTGCACGTCAGCTCTTTTTTTATTTGGACTGGCCTTCAT
Organism: Channallabes apus; assembly: GCA_030522415.1. NCBI lineage: Eukaryota > Metazoa > Chordata > Actinopteri > Siluriformes > Clariidae > Channallabes > Channallabes apus. Next base: position 14,559,716 of record CM060105.1, on the reverse strand, counting down.
TAGAATTTATTGCGAAACATGAACCCTACAACAGTATTCCGCCAAAAAACTATGGAAAACGCCAGGAAAATAAATCATGGCTTTTTGAAAAAGAAACTGTAATAAGCCAAAGTATATAATGAGCAGAGGTGGAAAGAGTAATAAAATTTTGTACTTAAGTAAAAGTACTGTTACTTTAGCGAACTTTTACTGAAGTACAAGTAAAGTTACACTTATAAAAATCTACTCAAGTAAAAGTAAAAAGTAAATTTACTCAGAGTAAAAGTTACTGAATTACTTTTTTTTTTAACAGCGGGGGTGGGATGGGGGATGGAACACACTCGCATAATAAATCTGTTCCCTTTGTTGTGCTAGAAATCAAAGTGGTGGCTTAAATATGACCAGGGTTTTGCTTCATAAGCATTTGTTGGCGTTTCACTTTCAGCTGTGTCTGCATCACTGACATCTGTTCTGTCCATCTCCATCGTTCTTGTGAATTTAGCGAGTTTGTTCTCCATCAATGAATCAGTGCAGTGGTTTCCGGGATGCAATTTTTTTCCTTCCCCGTTTTATTATTTGTATTATTTTTCATTTTCATTCATTTATTTTTCACTCAGTAGCGAATATGATTTAAAATGTAGTGAAGTGCAATACTTTAAACGAAACATACTTAAGTAAAAGTAAAATTACAGATTTTAAAAACTACTTTATAAAGTAGAAGTACACAAAAAATCTACTCAATTACAGTAATGCGAGTGATTGTAATTACTTTCCACCTCTGATAAAGAGGAAAATTAAATTGGAGAAAATAAGTTGAATGATCATTTATTCAAAGCTTGTGCCCTAAGTTGACTAAGCAAATTAGTTTATCTTATACACCATCATCTTTTCTCCAAATCATAGACGTGTTATTAGTAGTTGACATCAAACCTAACCTCAAAGTTATTTAATCAGAATTTCATTAGACATCCATTTAAACATCTCCTTGTGTTGCTGCGGTCAAAACGGTGGTGTTTTAAGCAGTATTTCATAATGAAGCTGTACTGTTTTATTGTCCAGTGGGCGTTAGTGGCTCAGTGCTCTTCTCGATATGTGGAAATCCCGGGTTTGATTCCCAACCAATGCACAAAAAAAACAGCTATTGGATGCAGCATATTCTTCATACTGGTCCCAAACCTAGATTAAATGGAATGGTTGCATTAGGAAGCGCATCTGGTATAAAATCTGTGTCAAGTTGTATGTAGATTAAATGGTCTGCTCTGGTGACCCCCGATGGGAGCAGCTGAGAGACCAACAGCATCTGTATGATTCCATCTATTCTGTAGCATTCCTGTCAGCTTAAAACAGTTTGCTCGCTCTTTTCTTTCTCAACAATGAGGCATCACCCATTCACAGTACTGCTGCTCCCCATTCTCTTCTTCTTAAATCATAAACACAAACGGAATGGCTTATCTTTACTAATATTTCCTTCAGATAAGATTAAGTTATTTAATGCCAGAACCAATTAAGCTCTTAAATAAATAACAGTAACCTAAGTTAACCCCTTTAATAAAAGCCACTTCTTCTTGTTCTCACCATTTTCCTGTGAATAATGTCATTTCTGAGAGGTCTGGGATTAGTGGCACAGTTTTTTGTTGTTTGTGGGTCTGTGTGTATGGAGTTTGCATGTTCTCCCCGTGCTTGGTGGGTTTCACCACCAAGTTTCTCTGGGTACTCCGGTTTTCATCCTACAGTCCAAAGACATGCAAGTTAGGCTAATTGGTGTTCCCAAATTCCTGTAGTGTGTGAATGAATGTCTATGTGTGTGTGTGTGTGTGTGTGTGTGTGTGCGTGCCGTGCGATGGATTGGCACCCTGTCCAGGGTGTACCCCGCCTAGTGTCATAAGTCTCCCGGGCTCCAGGCTTCCCGTGACCCTGAATACAGGATAAAGTGGTATAAAGGGTGAGATGAGATCTCTTCTGAAAAAAATTAAGTAGCAGGAAATTCCCCCACTTAATGCTTGCAATGTGAATATCAAATAGTATGCAGGTGTTCCCGTGTGGAGGAATTTGTCTTTAATTGGGTTTGGGACAGAGATTACCTTTTGCTACTGTAGCACTTGGATACTGTTTGGTTACGCCTAGTATTGTCAGCTTAAACTTTTACTTTTCATTGTGTTCTGCAGCTTTACAGTCACTATGTAAACATACTTTAACAATGTACCATAACTGTGTTTATAGTAGCTGATAAATGTTCATTCAGTAAAGGTGAACAATGCCAGCTGTGGACACCTGTCACGAACATTCCGATTGGCTTTGCTTAGTTGCTTCTGCTTGTCGAAGTGAATTAAACATTTCTAGTTGGTTTGATTTAGTATTTTGGAATAATTCCAGAAACTATATGCCGACTGAAATACTGACCAGTTTTAAATGTAATTAATATATATTTATTTTTTAAAATCTGAGAAACACTTTGTACAGTCGTAGCTTTGCTTTGATGAGAACCCTAAGCTAAGTTTAGAACGGCGTGTGTCAGTTTAAACAAATTCTTTAACTACACAATAAAGTTTCTCTTAAACGCCCTTCGAATTCATTCAGTTTTGAAAAATTCTTCACTTGATTCATTTCAACATCGGCATTTAGGCCAATGTTTGTTTGTCAGTGCAGTAGAGGACAATTTAACATAAGGGAGGGGTTAAAGATTAGCGCTGATGCTGATGTAAGAACACATGAGGGCGTGATGCTTGATGTCAAATTCAAACAGTATTAATCCAGTTCACCTTGATATACAGTACTGTTAAAGGTCCTTAGGTGCAGCTGAGGTTGGAAATGTTTTCAGATATCTTCCGCTTCGATTTTCCACATTTTATCCCTCTTGTCTTATTCCCCTCCTAAATCTGACACGAAATGACTGGTGTAATAAATCTAAAATATTGTATGTCACAAAATATATTTTAAACAAGCACAAGACTGACACACTGTCTCAGAAAAAAATAGACTTAGAACAAAACCTTACATTGAAGCAGTTTAATTAATTAGACATTATTCTAATTGACAACAGACAAAGATATTATTTATTTCAAGAGTTTATTTATTTTCCCGAACCATTAAAATGTTGAAACAATATAAAATATATGTTTATATTTTTACAATATATATATTTTTTAAATTATATATTTTACAGTTATTATTTATAAGTCAGATAAAATAAGTTACATGAATAATAATCTCTTTAAAAAAAAAATCTGAATCCTGCCATTTATAGCTAGTTTTAGAAGCTTATGACTATGAATCATGACTGCGGATCTTTCCCTCGGATAAGATTAAAAGCACTTTACATACATAATGAGTATGATACCACTTTTCATATTTTGGCTATAATACTTAGAAGACATATTCCTGAGTTCTGTTCTGAGGCAGACGTCATGAGCAGGTGGCATCCACACCATTATTCAGTCCACGAATATCCACAAGAAGTCTCATGTCTCTAAAATCTGTAAGAGCAAACACAACAATCGTTAGTTCTGAATAAGAAAAAAAAAAGTTAAATGCTGGATTCACAGTCAGGATTAAGACAACAGTGAAAATGAAAATTTCTGACCAAATGTGAGATAAATTTGATTGAGTTTAGATAAATTATTTCAACCATCAGAGTAATGTGTGCCAAAGGTGGCCTACATATATAATTCCATAGTTGTTGTGTGTAGTGTTTAACGTTTGGTCTAAAGGTTGGCCAGCAGAAAGCCCAGCATGGTGCACATAGGTGTAGGAGGAAATTATCAACTTCATTTCCTATTGGTTTGAGCCAATGCAATGGTAAAAACTCAAGTCATGACAAATTGGTTTTTCAAAGCTACTGTACTTTAAGGCCATTGAACCACTTTAGAAAGATGAACTCAAATACAAGGAGTCAATCTTGGGACTTCTGTTTGTGCAGAATAACAGAACACACTTTTGAGTTCCTGTAACGTATTGAAGGATTGTATCTACAATTCCCACAGACAGATGTGCCACTCACTGGGAACAACTGCAGTGGGCTCCGAGCCACCTCGGCCAGGATAGTCATTCACAGGCATACAGCCTTCTTTAAAACGTTTGCACCATTCAAATGTTTTACTGCAGAGTCTGATCAGCTTACTTGAACTTACCACTTTTATACCCTCATTCACAAGAAAGTCCAAGTTTGACTTGAAGCCCACCTAAAATTTCAAACTTGTCCTGGTAAATCAGCCACATTTTAGGCTTGTACTGTATGTGGATACATTTCTATTATATTTCTGGCCAAACAAGTCATTTGAATTAGCATTTAAACCTCAACTGCTCAGCTATGCCATTGGATTGGAATTTCACTTACCATTTGGATAAAAATGAATGACTGTAAATAGATACGGTATAAAGAACCCCATATTTGAGGAACATACAGTTGGCTCATCATACATTTGTCCAGATTTTCTGAATCATTTGACCGCAATCATGTGACCAACGCATAGTGCAATGAGTCAGCTGTGCACATTTTGGCTATTCTGAGTCATAAAGAATGCTGTAGGAGGGATCTTTGATTGCAAAGCCCTTGACCAGCTTATTTTCTCACCACAATTTGGATTCTGACTGAGAAACAGGGCAGGGATGTGTCTGCCAAAGGTGTGACCATTAGACATGGTGGATGTATAAATAAGCTTATGGTTTTGTTTGTATGTATTTGGTTGCCATGGATTGTTAATATCTGATGATTATTTGATTAATGTGTCAGATCAATTATGTAGTGTAAAGGTCGATGAAATGATAAATGTGTATAGCTTGTAAACAGTAGTGACATGGCCTGTTATATAGCTTCTGTTGCTCTGCTCTGTGTTTTAACTGAATTTTTACTCGATTGGAATAAAAGCTTCCAAATTTGTAAATGGAGTCTGCCAGTGTTAAGTATTTGGGTGTCTCTACGTCAAGACACCGGTTTTGGTGTAATGGAAGCCACTCCCATCTACTGCTCAGAATCAGACATGCCGCGCACAAGTCAAGTCCTGAAGTATCAATTTATCATGGACGTAAAGAATTAAAATTGCTCTTAGTAATCCTGTCTGTCTGTGGGTCAAACATGGCCTGTCTGGCTGTGTTTAATAAAGATTGTATAACAGTAGCGTTTGGGTGTTATACAAACGATAGCAAAGAAGTTGATGAATGTGGTACTTAGAGACTTCATATACAATGGCTTTGATCGCTTTCACAGCTACGTCACTGAGGCATAAAGAAATAACCACAGCCTCCAGTTTGCTATTAAAGCTTTTGTTTGTTGTTATAAAGAAAATTGTCAAGATGCTGATAGCCTGAGATACCATTGAGTTCATAAGGTACCAGGCTTAAATCTTTGTCCTGATGCAAAATTATCAATATTGACTTATACCAGAGGAGGCTGGTTTAGCTTTTTCCTCACTTACTTCATCATCTCTCTGGGTTGACCACGTAGGTTCCTGTTCGGGGTGGTTTAGGTTTGGGGCTTTGAGGTAAATCATCCTGTTGACGAAGAGACAATGGAAAGACACAAATATCTCATTAGTCATTGTATATATCAGAGATGGTTAATTGAGCAGGTTGAGATTGGGTTTTTATTTGTGTTGTTCTCTGAAAGAAACTTGCACATGATGATATTTCAACATTTTATAATGTGTTTTTGCAGTTATCCCAAACAGAAGTAAAATTATACACTGCCTGGACTAAAGCATTTTACTGCTTCAGAAGGGTCAAAGTATTGGCCTGAGTCAAGCAAAGAAAACAACTAAGGAGATTTGAAAATGCTGGAATTGGGTTAAGAAGCCCATCAACATTATGTGGTCAGAAAAAAAATCATGAATGATCGTGATCAGAGAGAACATAAACGCTTGGTGAAATTGCATTGTCAAAATGTTCAGTAGAAATCAGAGCGATGTTTCATAGTGAAACTGCATGTCCATTAGAAAACCACTTGTAGCTGAGCCTAATCCGACTAAAAAATGTTTCAGTTCAGAGAGCATAAAGACTGGAAAAAGGTCATGTTGTCTGATGAGTCCAGACTGACCCTATTCCATGTGTTCGTCTTGGCCAGGCAGTGTTGCTAAAAGTAATACCTTAAAGGAGGTTCAAACCTTAAAAGAGGTTTCAGATGGTATGAAAAGTATTTTGAATGTTTGTGTTGTCTGTTCTATGTGGAAACCAAGAGCACTGAATATAAAAAGAGACTCTTACAAAAGGATAGATATTCTTTTGTGGTGTGTGAGGGCTGTAAGCTGGAACAGACAGCGGCTCTCTGAAGGTGGTTCTCATGTAGGGAGTGTGTTCCTGTGGTGGTAGAGACCGAACGTCGTCCTCACTATCCACACAGCACCATCTTACAAGCTGGGGAAACACAGAGACAGACAGAACAAAAAACAAGATGAATATCATTGATTCCATGATTGGAAATTAATCAAAGAACCCAAGGTTAAGAATGTCATATCACCGAAATATTTAAAGTTGTGCTAAATGTGGATCAATGGATCTTGGAATTTAGTTATTTTTCCTCCTAATCCTTATGTTCTTGTAAGATCAGCTTGTGCAGATGCAATAAATAAATTCTTACCAGGATGATAATAATGATGATGAGGAGCAGGATGGCAATGGCGGCCAGCACAAGTAAAGCGATCGCCCAGCCAGGGACCCTTTCACTGGGATAAGGTGGTGGGTTGCTGGTTTTGCTGTCTTTGTCGCTGGTGGAGGAAGAGTTGGTCCCTCTGGTGTGGATTGATGAATTACTTATTGAATGGCTGCTTATGGTGATGGAAGAGGACTTATTGCTGGTTATGATGGTTCTGATGGACGTAATGTTCTCTGAAGCATGTGTTGGAAGGAAATTTGGAAGGCTGGAGATTTGTTCAGTAGATTCTGTAGTGTTTTTAGGCATTGTGGTGGGTGATTTTGGTATTTTTGTTTTCGGTGTTGTGCTTGATATGGTAGTAGCCGTCGTTTGTGTCTTCATGGTTGATGTTGGTGTTGTCGTGGTGGTTCTAGTGGTGGTTGTAGTTGTCGTGGTGGTGGTTGCTGGTGTGGTGGTAGTTGTTGGTGTGTTTGTGGTGGTAGTGGTTGGTGTGGTGGTGGTTGTGGTGGTAGTTGTTGGTGTGGTGGTGGTTGTGGTGGTAGTTGTTGGTGTGGTGGTGGTTGCTGGTGTGGTGGTAGTTGTTGGTGTGTTTGTGGTGGTAGTTGTTGGTGTGGTGGTTGGTGTGGTGGTGGTTGTTGGTGTGGTGGTGGTTGTGGTGGTAGTTGTTGGTGTGGTGGTGGTTGTGGTAGTTGTTGGTGTGGTGGTGGTTGTGGTGGTAGTTGTTGGTGTGGTGGTGGTAGTTGTTGGTGTGGTGGTGGTTGTGGTGGTTGTTGGTGTGGTGGTGGTTGTGGTGGTAGTTGTTGTTGTGGTGGTTGTTGGTGTGGTGGTGGTTGTGGTGGTAGTTGTTGGTGTGGTGGTGGTTGTGGTGGTTGTTGGTGTGGTCGTGGTTGTTGGTGTGGTGGTGGTTGTGGTGGTTGTTGGTGTGGTGGTGGTTGTTGTTGTAGTGGCTGTTGTGCTGGTGGTTGGTGAGGATGTTGTGGTTGTTACATATGAGTCTGTGGAGAGATCAGCATAAATGTTTTACATTTAGATTTCACAGACATTTTGATACTCATGTACACTAGTTGTTGTGTTTTTATATATGTGTGTGTGTGTGTGTGTGTGTGTTTGTACACGTGTATGCACATACATACCCTGTAGAGATGCAGGGTTGACTACAAGCCCATTTATTTCATTATTGCTTGAAAGGGCATTCAGAAAAATGTATTTCAGTATTACAGGATTGGTAAAGCCACCTTTGAAGATAATGATGAAGTCCGCAATCACTGATCCCTTTCTGTTAGCAGAGACGTAAAAGGAACAACAATATGAGGTGATTATTAAACTCTTTAGTGATCTGCTTTCACTGCACTTGGTACTGCTGTACTTTTACCTGAAATTCATGTCTGTCACACCCTGATAAGCGCCATTATTTTGACAGTCGGAGCAGCCATAGGCACTGTAGACCTTTAAAGGTAAATAAAATTATAATCAAGGTGAAATGCAGCAGATTAGAGTAATATATACATTTTGCATGCCTGATTTATATATATGAACACTCACTGCGCTGCTAACTTCGTTGAACATCCTCTTATAGTCTAGAGAACTGGGGTTCTGGAGAGAATCGTTGTAGATGCGGTTCATGATCTCAATGCTGAAGTAATAACTCTGTGAATCCACAAGCAGCGTCTCGGGTTTATTTATATCTGCACTTTCAGCAGAGCCTGCAGTGATAAACAGCATGAAATAATCATCCTTTACTATATATATGTAGAAATATTAGGATTTGTTATATCACCATGTTAGTATTAATGAAAATATCTTCACAGATATTCTGAGCTGAATTCCGGTAAACAGAAGAAAAATAAATAAATAAATAAATAAATAAATAAGTAAAAATATGCTTTACATAATTTATGTGAATTTAAATAGAATATATTTCAAAAACAGTCATACAGTGGTTATGAAAACTAGTTGAATTAAATGCTAACTGGGAGTTCTGAGTGTCTTAGGTGGATTTTAAAAATAATAATAATATTAGTTAGGTAATTAATTAGGTTTATGTGTGAATGGGTGGGGTGACAAAAAGTTTTCCAAAGCCACCATACACTCACTCTATAATTGGAAAACTATTGCTATCCCAGGAGACTTAATGCACAAGGCAGAGTACACCCTGGACGGGGTACTAATTCATTGCAGGGCACACACTCATGCAGCGTAATCTGCATGTCTTTGTACTGTGGGAGGAAACTGGAGTACTCAGAGGAAACCCACTAAGCATGGGGACCAGAGGCGGGAATCGAACCCAGACCCTGGAGGTGCTGGGTGACAGTGCTAACCACTATGCACCATGCCGCCAACCTCCAAAATAACTGGTTTAGTAATGTTGAATAAAATATAAATAGCACACACTGATAGACACTAACTGTTCTCTTGCAGAGTGCCATTTTCATAGCATTATTAAATATATATTTTTATACAAAATTAAATAATGCATTTTTTAGCATGTTTCCAAATCAACCGTTTTCTGTTTTAATTTTTATTACTAGACAAATAATTTTAAAATAAATAAAAAGAATCCCTCATGCAACATAATCAACCTAAAAATCTATAATAAAAAATGTCTTATTTCCTACCTGACATCAATAACGCGGTGATGCAGAGTGCTGTCCATGTAACCCTGCGCTTCATAGAGACCTCCATCTGGAAGAAACCTGAATGATATTACTAATCTGCGATGTTGAAGTGGAATGTTCTCACGAGCTGATGAGTTGCCGCGCTGCTCAGAGTCAGAGTGGAGTAAAGTGACGCAGAGATGCTGCTTATGGAGTCGATAAGTGTTTGATAAAAAAAAAAAAAAAAGCAGCGTGATTAATCATGCGAACACTAATTGGCCTTATCAGGAGGTCCACTCTGTACAGGACCAGGTGCGGTTAATCATAACACAAACACGTAAAGCTGTTAGGTACTCTAGTACGGTGTGTAACTCTGATTCATGACAATGTTACAGCAGGTTTGTTTGATCCTCGATATATATGAATTATGGTTGTGATATAATCTGCATGTGCTTTACGTCAATAACCTGCTGCACCTTATCCGAACTGGTTAATTTCTCAGGGTGTGTTCTGATGGAAACCTGGGTATTACACCAACTACGATACAGGATTCTGCTTTATACAGGTGTATTTATAGCGCTTCTAACAATAGACAAGGTTACTTATCAGCTTTACTGAAATCTGGATAGAGGTTTAGATCCCCAGTGAACAAACCACAGGTGGCTTTGATGAGAAAAGCATCTTTGCATGGACAGATTTGTACATAATTTATTCTGTTTGGAGGAAAAGTAGTGGATATGTGAATATGACTATTTTTAGTATTGCCCAGGCTCCAAAATCTATTCATATTAGTGCTACAATTTTTTTTAATGATCCCCAAAGGGCTTTTGGTCAAATGTTCTATGGACTGATGTCAACTTCCATCTGGCATAAAACTAACACATTTAGAACAAGCACAGTTAGTTTTTTACGCCAATGAAGAAACTGTGAAACATGGTGGTGGTAGCATGATGGTCTGGGGCTGCATTGCAGCTTCAGGACCTGAACGACTTAATAATAATTGATGGAACCATGAATTCTGCTCTCTACCAGAAAATCCTGAGGAAGAATGTCCTTCCATCAGTTTATGGCTTAACTCAAGTACACTCAAACACACCACAGAATTCACCTTTGAATGGATTAAAAGCAAAAGTACTGTGTACTTATGTTTGGGAGTTGCCTAGTCAAAGTCAAAGGGCTTTCTCGAAAACGCTCCAACATGGCTGAATTAAAACAATTCTGCAAAGAAGAGTGGGCCAATAAAGATGTAAATACTCACTGCAAGTTATCACAAATGTTTCATTACAGTTGTTTAATTTGACATTAAACATATGTGAGTCGAAGTTAAGGTTGAAGCTAAAAATAATCTGATGAGCTTAAATGTAATCAGTGATATTATTATTATTATTATTATTATTATTATTATTATTATTATTATTTCAGGTTAAGGCACACGTACATGTCTGTCTGTCTTTCTGCACGACACAACTCTCTGTCTAACTCATTAATACAAAGAAATAAAATTTGAGTATCTTCCACCTTGTTTACACTAAGTTGTACTTCTTTCATCGTCAGCCAAATACACTCCCTGTTCGGTAATTGGAGAGGGAATCACAGATGAGAAATTGAAAAAGTAGATCAGCAAAAGATTAAGTTTTGTCTTAAATAGACTTATATAATATACTGTATAGAGGGGGATGGAGTGTCACATCAGTACCAGTTTTAGACGCAAAATGGCCGACGAGGACTTCTTTTCCCAGCAGTCAAAATCGTCTCGGGTTACTTTGCAGTAACCCTGTTCCCTGAGAGGCGGGAACGAGATGCTGCGTTAGAACGCTTATGGGAACTATCTTGTCGCATTGCCGGCCATGAAGCATGTGTGGAAAAACGCCATTATCTGGCTACATATAACCTCGGTCAGGTGACGTCATCTGATTAGATCAGGTGGAGGTTATAAATACCGGAAAGCCGGCAACAAAACCTCAGATTATTTGTCTGAATGGACGTCCGGTCACATGGTAGTGCGGCGTTCGGACGCAGCATCTCGTTCCCGCCTCTCAGGGAACAGGGTTACTGCAAAGTAACCCGAGACGTTCCCTTTTCGAGGCTTCACTCAATGCTGCGTTAGAACGCTTATGGGAACGAGAATACCAACGCCGCCGCACTACAGGTGTCTGGACCCCAAGGTTGTGTAGCGTGTGCGCACAAGGCCGAGAAGGTCTCAGATTCATGTCCGGGAAGCTGAACCGAGGACTCGTGAGCCTGGGGTGGCATGGACATCCAGACTATAAAATCTTATAAATGTGTGCGGAGAGGACCAACCCGCTGCGTCACACACTTGTTGCAGGGGAGTACCTCTTGCAAGAGCAATAGATGAGGCGACCCCTCTGGTTGAATGAGCCCTGACTCCTAGGGGCAAAGTGTGTCCACGCGCCTCATAGGAGAGGGCAATAGCATCTCTCACCCAGTGGTAGATAGTTTGGGTGAGGATGCAGAATGGCCTTGACTAGCCCAGGGGCAAAGTCCAGGCAGGATGGGGAGACTGACAATGCACGCAGGTCTCCGATCCTCTTTAGAGAGGTGATGGCCATAAGAAGAACCATCTTGAGAGTCAGAAGCCTGTCGGGCGCTGACTCTAGCGGTTCAAAAGGAGTCTCGATCAAACCTTCGAGCACGATAGATAAATCCCAAGAGGGAGCCGTGATTCTAGTGGGTGGCCTCAACTGTTTAGCTCCACGAATGAAACGGGCAACTAAAGGGTGATTTCCTACAGTAGCCCCTTCAGACAGGACGTGGCAGGCTGAAATAGCGGCCACGTACGTTCTGAGGGTACTAGGGCACAAGCCCGAGGACAATTTCTCTTGCAGGAATTCCAGCACTGAAACAATTCGGCAGTGGACTGGGTCCACCTGCTTAGCCATGCACCAGCTCTCGAATACCTTCCATTTGAAGGCATAAATCCTTCTAGTGGAGGGAGCCCTAGCACTTAGGATGGTGTCAATTACGCCGGCTGAAAGGCCGGCTTGACTCAATTGGTCCCGTTCAGGGGCCAAGCGTGAAGGTTCCAAAGCTCGGGCCGGGGATGAAATATTGTCCCCTGCGCCTGAGATAGAAGATCCCTCCTCACTGGAATCATCCAAGGTGAGCCGTCGAGGAGTGATATTATTTCTGAGAACCATACTCGGGCCGGCCAACGGGGCGCTATCAATAAGAGGCGCAAACCGTGTTGACGGACCCTCGCCAGGACTCCCGGGAGCAGAGCTATCGGAGGGTATGCATAGAGGCGTAAATTGGGCCACGTATGGGCCATCGCGTCCAGACCCAGGGGAGCTGGATGAGTCAGAGAGTAGTAGAGGGGACATTGTGCAGTCTCCTGTGAGGCAAAGAGGTCCACCTCCGCTGTAGAGAATCTCTCCCAGATTTGAGTGACTACTTCGGGGTGGAGTTTCCATTCCCCGTGATTCACAGCTCGTCTGGACAGAAAGTCTGCTCCCACATTCCTGTACCCTGGAATGTGAATCGCCCTGAGGGACAGGAACTTGTCCTGAGCCCAGAGCAGAACCTGATGTGCTAGCTGGTTCAAGCGTCGTGAGCGCAGGCCGCCCTGGCGATTTATGTAGGAGACTACTGATGTGCTGTCCACCCGTACTAGGACATGGTAGCCTCTCAGCTGCTGGAGGAAATGCTGTAGAGCTAAAAATAGAGCCATCATTTCGAGGCAATTGATGTGCCATGCGAAAAGGTGGCCTCTCCAGACCCCTTGGGCTGGACGGCCATCCAAGACCGCGCCCCAGCCGGTAAGGGAAGCGTCTGTCGTTAGCATTTTGCGACGACAAGACGGACCTAGAGTGGGACCCAAGGCGAGAAACCGGGGTCTGAACCACATAGAAAGGGTACGAAGTCCTTTGCGCGTAACCCTTATCCGCCTTCGGGGATTTGTTCTCGTGTGAACTCCCCTGGCTCTTAACCACAGCTGAAACGCTCTCATGTGCAGGAGACCCAAGGGTATCACCATGGACGCAGCTGCCATGAGGCCTAAACATTTTTGTAAGTGATGTACAGTCACTTCTTGGTCTAGTCTGATTTCCTTCAGAGCATTGTTTATGGATTCGACGCGAGCAGGAGACAGATGTGCCTGCATAGCGATCGAATTCCACCTGACGCCCAAGTAGGTTGTCACTTGTGCTGGAAAGAGAACGCTTTTCGTGGCGTTGAGTCTCAATCCCAGCAAGTGAAGGTGAGCTAGGACGACATCTCGGTGTCGAAGTGCTAGCTGCTGAGACTGGGCCAGTATTAGCCAGTCGTCTATGTAATTCAGAATGCGGATGCCCTGGAGTCTCAAAGGAGCCAGAACTGCATCCATGCATTTTGTATATGTGCGGGGTGATAAGGCTAGACCGAATGGAAGAACCCGAAATTGGTAGGCTTTTCCCCCAAAAGCGAACCTCAGGAACTTCCTGTGCTGTGGCAAAATTTCTATGTGGAAATATGCGTCCTTTAAATCTACTGTCACAAACCAATCCTGTGGTTGGATTTGTGAAACAATAGTCTTTATGGTCAACATTTTGAAGTTGCATTTTTTGAGATAGCGGTTCAAACCGCGAAGATCCAGAATTGGACGCAGACCCCCGTCCTTTTTGGGGACCAGGAAGTACCGACTGTAGTAACCTGACTCCATGTCTGGAGGAGGAACCTGTTCTATGGCTCCCTTCTGCAGTAATTTCTGGAGTTCGGAACTCAGAAAACGCGCCCTTTCCGGTATCACGGAAGTGGAGACCACGCCGTTGAAACGCGGAGGGCGATATGCAAACTGGATCCTGTATCCTTTCTCTACAGTCTTTAAAACCCAGGGGGATATGCCTGGCAGTAGCTTCCACGCTGCCAGCTTCTCCGAAAGGGGTGCAAGTACTTCTACTGGGCTGGGGGGAGTTAGTGGTTCGGTGTCCTGGAATATAGCAGGAGGCGACCGAAGGACTAACGTGTCGGAGACCGGTGTTGTCCGAAACACCAAAGGCGGCGGAAACTGAACATCGATCTCCTGGGGGTGCCCAGGGGGGCATGCTCCTATGTGCCCGTCCCCAGGGGGGGTCACCCCCACGGTCCTGAGCTCTGCTATCAGGGACGCTTCTTCGCGAAGAAGACAGAGCGGTCTATTTTTTTGGGGGCGGCCTGAGGGGGGCGCCGAGCCGTACCCCAGTCCTTACGGGGGGGTGCGCGGCTACTGACGCTTTCCTTCTGCGCCTCTCGTCTAGCGAGACTGAGATCGGGTCGAGGTTGGGTGGCTGATGGCCTCGACACCTGGGCACGGCGTGGGATAAATTTCCCAAAAGCTTGTTCATAGAGACTGGCCTCTCTAAATCTGGTAGCGACAGTATTTACAGCTTCGCCAAATAGGCCTGAGGGTGAGATGGGAGCATCGAGAAGGAATGCCCGATCTTTGTCCTTAATGCCAGTTAGATTTAGCCAGAGGTGTCTCTCTGCAGACACCAGGGATGCCATAGAACGGCCAATAGCACGGGCTGTCTGTTTCGTCGCACGCAGGGACAGATCAGTAGCCCGGCGTAATTCTATGATCGCTTCCTGATTCATATTGCCGCTCGTGCTCAGATCATTCAGCAGGTCGGCCTGATACGCCTGCAAAACCGCCATGGTGTGCAAGGAAGCGCCGGCCTGACCAGCTGCTTGGAACGCCTTCCCTAACAGGGTAGAAGAAGTTCTACATGCCTTGGAGGGAAGGGTTGGCTTTTTTAATGAAGATGATGTTCCAGGAGCGAGATAGCCCGCGAGCGTCTCCTCAATCTGGGGCATCATCACATAACCCTGTGCTTTTGCATCAACAATATTCGAATAAAATGAAGTTGAAGGTACAAAAATACGGGAAGAAAAGGGACGTCTCCATGAACGAGATAACTCGTTGTGGAGATCATCAAAAAAGGGGAGAGAACGGCGTTGTGACGCCATCTCCTGGCCACCCGATAGAAATCTGTCATCCAGTTTGGAACGTTTTGTATGAGCTTGCTCTTGTGGCCAGTCAATATGTAAACGTTCAACTGCGCGTGTTATAACCTCAATTAATTCCTCATACTCTCTATCATCCCTAGAGGATCGTTCTGAGGTAGCTACATCCATTTCAACTGAAGCAAGAGAGTGAGTCTCCCTCAAACACTCCCGAGAAGCACCGAAGTGCGCTCGCAAAGTGGGGGGGGAGAGAGAGAGATCGGGGGAGGAGACGAGAGAGAGAAGGGGCTCCGTCTCTCGTGCCTCGGCCAAATCAACCTGTGAGCCCCAGGAGTGCAGAGCGGCTCGTGGCTCCCTAAAGAACGCGAGACGCGCTCGTAGCACTTTCATCTGGAGATTATCACAGTGCTCACACTCTCCTTCAAGTCCAAGGAGAGCGTGGCTTTCACCCAAACACTCAAAACAGAGATTATGGCTATCGTCTTGAGAAAGACGGTTACCGCACGGGCATGATACACTGAACTCGGCCATTATATCTGGTGAGTTTTTTTTTTTTCTCTGTTAAGAATGGTTTCTTATATATCCTTTTTTTTTTTTTTTTTTAAATGCTTGCTGCACACACGCGATCACAAGTCGGCATGAAGACAAATGATCTGAGGTTTTGTTGCCGGCTTTCCGGTATTTATAACCTCCACCTGATCTAATCAGATGACGTCACCTGACCGAGGTTATATGTAGCCAGATAATGGCGTTTTTCCACACATGCTTCATGGCCGGCAATGCGACAAGATAGTTCCCATAAGCGTTCTAACGCAGCATTGAGTGAAGCCTCGAAAAGGGAACACAATGTTTTGTGTTTGCCCTAATGAGTAATCTTATTTAAGTCTAATTTTCTCTGAATTTATTTGCTTAACCTTGGTCATGTGAAGTGTGTATTATGTATCTGTATCCCATGCCTCATTTCTTTAGATCTTTTTTCCCTCCTTCAAATATATGGTTCTTGCTTCCTGCTGTTGTGTTTGAGAAACACAATTTTCATTTATTTGGCATTTAAAGACCCCTCCTTGAACCACCACCTTATCGTGGTGAAGGGGTTTGCGTGTCCCAATGATCCTGGGAGCTATGTTGTCTGGGGCTTCATGCCCCTGGCAGGGTCACCCGTGGTCCTAGGTGAGGGAACAGACAAAGAGTGGTTCAAAAGGCCTCTTATGACGAGTACAAACATTGGAAAACGTTTTCCCTCGCCCGGACGTGGGTCACCGGGGCCTCCCTCTGGAGCCAGGCCTGGAGGTGGGGCCCGATGGCGAGCGCCTGGTGGTCGGGCTTGCACCCATGGGGCCCGGCAGGGCACAGCCCGAAGAGGCAACGTGGGTCCCCCTTCCCATGGGCTCACCACCTGTAGGAGGGGCCAAAGAGGTCGGGTGCAGTGTGAGCTGGGCGGTGGCCGAGGACAGGGGCCTTGGCGGTCTGATCCTCGGCTGCAGAAGCTGGCTCTAGGGACGTGGAATGTCACCTCTTTGGCGGGGAAGGAGCCTGAGCTAGTGTGTGAGGTTGAGAAGTTCCGGCTAGATATAGTTGGACTCACCTCGACGCACAGCTTGGACTCTGGAACCAGTCTCCTTGAGAGGGGCTGGACTCTCTTCTACTCTGGAGTTGCCACCGGTGAGAGGCGACGAGCAGGTGTGGGCATACTTATTGTCCCCCGGCTCGGGGCCTGTACATTGGGGTTCACCGCAGTGGATGAGAGGGTGGCCTCCCTCTGCCTTCGGGTGGGGGGACGGATCCTTACTGTTGTTTGCGCTTATGCGCCGAACAGCAGTTTGGAGTACCCGCCCTTTTTGGGGTCTCTGGAGGGGGCGCTAGAGAGCGTCCCTCCTGGGGACTCCATCGTTTTGTTGGGAGACTTCAATGCTCACGTGGGCAATGACAGTGAGACCTGGAAGGGCGTGATTGGGATGAACGTCCCCCCCGATCTGAACCAGAGCGGTGTTTTGTTATTGGACTTCTGTGCTCGTCATGGATTGTCCATAACGAACACCATGTTCAGGCATAAGGGTGTCCATATGTGCACCTGGCACCAGGACACCCTAGGCCACAGTTCGATGATCGACTTTGTGGTCGTATCGTTGGACTTGCGGCCACATGTCTTGGATACTCGGGTGAAGAGAGGGGCGGAGCTGTCAACTGATCACCACCTGGTGGTGAGTTGGCTTCGTTGGCGGGGTAGGATGCCGGTCAGGCCTGGTAGACCCAAACGTATTGTGAGGGTCTGCTGGGAACGTCTGGCAGAGTCCCCTGTCAGGACGAGCTTCAACTCCCACCTCTGGCAAAGCTTCAACCACGTCCTGGGGGAGGTGGGGGACATTGAGTCCGAATGGACTATGTTCCGCGCCTCCATTGTCGAGGCGGCCGACCAGAGCTGTGGCCGTAAGGTGGTCGGTGCCTGTCGCGGTGGCAACCCAAGAACCCGTTGGTGGACACCGGCGGTGAGAGATGCCATCAAGCTGAAGAAGGAGTCTTACCGTGCCTTTTTGGCTGGTGGCACTCCGGAGGCAGCTGATAGGTACTGGCAGGCCAAGCGGAATGCAGCTTCGGTGGTTGCTGTGGCAAAAACCCGAGCGTGGGAGGAGTTTGGGGAGGCCATGGAGAATGACTTCCAGATGGCTTCGAAGAGATTCTGGTCCACCATCCGGCGTCTCAGGAAGGGAAATCAGTGCACGGTCAACACAGTGTATAGTGGGGATGGTGCGCTGCTGACCTCGACTCGGGACGTTGTGGGTCGGTGGGGGGAGTACTTCGAAGACCTCCTTAATTCCACCGACATGCCTTCCGATGAGGAAGCAGGGTCTGGGGACATAAATGTGGACTCTTCCATCTCTGGGGCCGAGGTCGCCGAGGTGATCAAAAAGCTCCGTGGTGGCGGGGCCCCGGGGGTGGATGAGATCCGCCCGGAGTTCCTCAAGGCTCTGGATGTTGTAGGGCTGTCATGGTTGACACGTCTCTGCAACATTGCATGGACATCGGGGACAGTGCCTCTGGACTGGCAAACCGGGGTGGTGGTCCCCCTCTTCAAGAAGGGGGACCGGAGAGTGTGTTCCAACTACAGAGGGATCACACTCCTCAGCCTCCCCGGGAAAGTCTATTCAGGGGTCCTGGAATGGAGGGTCCGTTGGATAGTCGAACCTCGGATTCAGGAGGAGCAGTGTGGTTTTCGTCCAGGTCGTGGAACAGTGGACCAGCTCTACACCCTTAGCAGGGTCCTGGAGGGGGCATGGGAGTTTGCCCAACCAGTCTACATGTGCTTTGTGGACTTGGAGAAGGCATTCGACCGTGTCCCTCGGGGAGTCCTGTGGGGGGTACTCCGGGAGTATGGGATATCGGATTCCCTGTTAAGGGCTGTCCGGTCCCTGTACAACCGGTGTCGGAGCTTGGTCCGCATTGCCGGTAGTAAGTCGGACCTGTTTCCGGTGAGAGTAGGACTCCGACAGGGCTGCCCTTTGTCACCGATCCTGTTCATAATTTTTATGGACAGGATTTCTAGGCGCAGCCAGGGCGTTGAGGGGGTACAGTTTGGTGGGCTCAGGATTGGGTCACTGCTTTTTGCAGATGACGTTGTTCTGTTGGCCTCATCATCCTGCGACCTACAGCTCTCACTGGATCGGTTCGCAGCCGAGTGTGAAGCAGCTGGGATGAGAATCAGCACCTCCAAATCTGAAGCCATGGTCCTCAGCCGGAAAAGGGTGGAGTGCCCCCTCAGGGTTGGGAGTGAGATCCTGCCCCAAGTGGAGGAGTTTAAGTATCTCGGTGTCTTGTTCACGAGTGAGGGTAAAATGGAGCGGGAGATCGACAGGCGGATCGGGGCAGCGTCTGCAGTGATGCGGGCTCTGTATCGGTCCGTCGTGGTGAAGAAGGAGCTGAGCCAAAAGGCAAAGCTCTCAATTTACCGGTCGATCTACGTTCCTACCCTCACCTATGGTCATAAGCTGTGGGTAGTGACCGAAAGAACAAGATCGCGAATACAAGTGGCCGAAATGAGTTTCCTCCGCAGGGTGTCTGGGCTCTCCCTTAGAGATAGGGTGAGAAGCTCAGTCATCCGGGAGGGGCTCAGAGTATAGCCGCTGCTCCTCCGCATCGAGAGGAGCCAGATGAGGTGGCTTGGGCATCTATTTAGGATGCCCCCTGGACGCCTCCCTTGTGAGGTGTTCCGGACACGCCCCACCGGAAAGAGACCCCAGGGAAGACCCAGGACACGCTGGAGGGACTATGTCTCTCGGCTGGCCTGGGAACGCCTTGGGATCCCCCCGGAGGAGCTGGAAGAAGTGGCCAGGGAGAGGGAAGTCTGGGCATCCCTGCTGAAGCTGCTGCCCCCGCGACCGACCTCGGATAAGCGGAAGAAAATGGATGGATGGATGGATGGATGGCATTTAAAGAGAAACAAGGTCCTTGAAAATAGAAGAAAAAGAAAACACGATTAAAGTATTTTCACTGAGTAATCATATATCTGTGTTTAACAAGAACATTATTTCTTTAAATGACTCACATGTGCACATGGACTTCTTGCCCATTTTTTGGTTGCTCACTGTTGAGTTCACTACATATTAAGTAAATTGGATCTTTCCATCCTTTTACTAAATACATTATAATCCAATTTGGCCCATGTACCCACATTACCCAAAATTTCCCACTGAAATCACATCAAGGCAGAACACTGGTTTGGTGCTTACTTTAAACCTGGTGACATGATAACCTTGTAATCACAATTTATTATAATCATGTAAACATTTCTATTATTGTAAATTATTTTCCTGAGATTTTTTTTGAGACTAGATAGATAGATAGATAGATAGATAGATAGAGAGATAGATAGATAAAAGTTTATTAATCCCAATGTGAAATTGTATGGTTACAGCAGCCAGTTCACATAATGTAAAACATTTAAGCAGCAAACAAGAATTGCAATGAAAAAAAAGGAAGATACATTAATCAACACTGTTAACAATTTTAAGGTGCATTAACAAGGGAATAATTGTGTCAAGTTTAAGGTGCATTAAAGATGTAGAAAAATGCTATCAAATAATATATGAATATGAAAATACTGCTTCTACTGTATGTACACATGCATGATAATTGTATATACAGGTGGGAATGAAAATATACGTGAGATCCCAGGGTTCCCCAGCATGTATTAGAGAGTGAACCAGCAAGTACTGTATTTAACCAGCAAGTACTAATGAAAAAGAGGATTTAATGAATGAAGGATGTGACCATAGTGCCATGAGAACAAATGTAAATGAGCATATTTAAGACAAGCATATAAAGCTGTTAAATACTCTAGTAATGTGTGTAACTCTGATTTATGACACTGTTGTAGCAGATTTGTTTGATCCTTGACATATATATAGTATGAGAGGTGTTCAAGTCTTGTGATGAAATAACCCAAGGAACTAAACTGACATTGACAGAAGATGCAGTCGTTCCCCGTGAACATTCTGGAAAATCGATGACTGACAATCATTCACCAACACCACTTGCACATTACAGTAAATCTCCTGGGAGTTATTACCACATCCCCCGTACAGTCCTTACATCACTCCAAGCTATTTCCACATGATTGGGTCAGTAAAGGAGTTCCTGGGAGGCCAGCGTTTTAGACAGGAATCAGACAGACAGTCCAATCATGGCATGTCCAATCATAAACGTACTCCATTGATTACATTCAAGCACTAGTGAAAGCAAGGGATTATATTGAGAAATAAAATGAGTTGTTATTCTCATAACAAAATCCGTTTCAATTCTCCATATGAAATTTGGGTTTAAAAATGTCAGACAAGCACTACATTTCCCAGCAGCCCGAATCACCCGAATCCATCATGTGTCCTTTAAACACTCACACCTGCTTCACCTTTGCCTTAACGAGTAAACTTATTTAAATCCAGTTTTCCTCTTTGTTTCTTTTCTCCACTTTTGCCAGGTGTGTGTTGAGTGTCGTGTGTTCTATGTCTCCTAGATCTTATTTATTTTTATTTTAGACTTTATTGGACTTAAGTCTCTTTAGAAGGGAAGTGTTTAGGAAAGGAAAAAACAAGAAAAAAAGCCATGAATGTAATTATTTTCAGAGTAATCACATATAGTAGTAGCAGGTAATCAAGGCTCAGTAGTAATGCTAGATTCATAATAAAAATATTTGCCAGGGACCAAATATGGGGGCGTCAACGTTTGCACAGTTCTGTCTACATGTTGATTTAATGTAAAGTAAATATTACTGTAAACTCATTCAATAACATTTTATTTCCTGTTGATGCTGTATGTGGACATGGTGACCTGATGAGTTCACGCTTAGTTCATCTATCTCTCTAAGTAGAGATTTAGTTGAATTTAGCATCAGTTACTCTTCTTGCTGTCCTGTTATTCAATTAACTTGGAGGAAAATTTTCATTCTTGGTTCGATTCCCAGCCAGTGTCCAAACCCCCCAGCCACTGGATGCAGTGCCGGTCCCAAGCCCGGTTAAATGGGAGGGTTGCGTCAGGAAGGGCATCCGGCGTAAAACCTGTGCCAAGTTGTTATGCGGACTGGATATTCCGCTGTGGCGACCCCTTGTCGGGAGCAGCCGAAAGACCAACAACAACAACAACAAATTATTCCTAAAGAACACAGCTTTATCATAAACAGATTTAGTGAATTGATAATGTTGATGTTAATTTAATTCCATGTTATTTGCTCTTTTTAGTCAGAGATGAGGGCATGCATCAATTTTCTACCCTTTAAAAAGCATCTGCATGTTTTCACTGCTTTAACACACCTTGAACATCAGGTTTAATTAGCTGATAAGTTGAATCATGTGTGTTTAAGGAGAAACCGAATGCTGAGGGTTTGACATCTCTGTGCTACTGTGGGTATGAGGAATGTGGCTTTTATTCCTGTTTAAATATTTGTCCTGAATGAGTGCTGGTTGGGGTTCGGAAGCTGCATGATTTATGTTTATACTGATAAAGTAGAGCATTCCTCAGCAAAAAAATAAATAAAAAATCACCTCCTGACCAATCAGATTCTGTGGAATTCAGCAGCACTGTGTTGCATACAGTAGTAGTGTAAATGGAACAGAGCAGTGGAATAAAAATAAAAAATGAAACAAAAAAGAATTTTTATATTTTAACTAGAGTTATAACATAAAATTGAAAAACATGTAATATTACACCAAAAATTTGAATTCATCATTGTAACCTTGTTTCTCCATAAATCTCTTCATAACTTATCCCCAAAATCTGAAGTTTGAGTTCAGTGTTCAAAATACCTTTTTTTTGTTTTACTGCAAACTAGTGTTTTATAGACATTATAGTTTAATTTCTCACACATTATTTACTGTATGTTCCAGTGACTCCTGTATTCAATGATCAAAAGAAATGTAGTTCATTGCACAGTGTGACATGAACTCAATCATCATGCATTAAATACAAATTTCTAAAGGAAAAATAACTGGAAATAGATAGAAACTGATCTAGAACTTTTAGTTACTTTTTAATTTTTGTATCCCTGTCACATCACACCTTCAAGGGTTGATGTTTCTCGCCATGCCTCAATCAAATGGATAATTAAGGAGAATGTATAATGCATTACAGCATAGGAAACAATGATTAAAATATCAGAAAATACAAGAAGATGTTTGTGTAAATTGTGGATCTTTTTACAGCAGTTTAGAAATGAGAGAATTATAACACGTACATCTGATTGGATTTTGTTTAAAAGAAAACATCAATAAAACATTTACAGCTTCTTTAAAATTCCATCAAGTTCTAGAGAAATAATGAATTGCTCTTTAGAACATTAAAATCATAGTGATAGTAAGTGCTGTTGCAGATCTATAGAAGTTCTTAACAATTTGAAAGAATCTATAGAACATTTAAACAATTAAAATTCTAACATTTTTTGTATACATTAAATTTTTTTTACATTAATTAGACAACTGTATTACCCCCCCCCCCACCACTTCCTGTCATATTGCATTGTGATAACACTTAGAGTGTAACGAAACAAATATTATTTATTCATAATACCGTATAATAAGGGCATATGTTTTATCTCACATGAAAAAAATATTAATAATCACATAAAAAAAATAAACAATAATGCCATCTATTGGTCAAAAACCATAAGTATAACTGATTAAGGTACACAGTAATGTTAAAAGGTCTTTTAGTGTAAGTCTATGTATGTTTGTGTGAAAACATCTGATCCGAATGGGTCTTAGTATATTGTGCAAATAAAACCTCAGACAACATTTTCGAATGTGCCATTATTGAATAATTTAATAAAAATGGCGTCAGAAAAAAAGAAGTAAAAAAAAAAAAAAAAAAACATGTAGGCAATCCTGTATGCTAGTTTACTGCTTCCACAGGTTTTAAGAGGGGATCCATCATTTAAAAACAAATTGAGGTGTGTAGGTTATTAGAATCATTTCTATAATTAAATACTATTTTGAAAAAAAAATACATTGAAGTTTGTATGGTATTTATGTTAAACAGATTCATTTTAGATTGTTTGTTATTTAGGGTGGTCAAATGATGTGCCACCAAAGAGTTGAAGAGATTTAATTTTTTTATCAAATTATCTGTCATTATTGTAGATTGTTACAGTAGTCCTGCCGGTCTCTCTGAATATGGTCCAATCAGCATCAAGTCTTGCCTTACTCTCATTCATATTATTGTCATATGAAGTTTTCAGGCAAGCAGTGCATTCTACATGTGATCCAGAATCGCTTGCACTTCTTGCACAAGCTGTCATCATACTGTACCTAACCTGCTAGAATTTGAGGGAGTTGCCAGCTAGCAGAGCTCTCCATCAACATTGCTCAACTAAAAGATGCTGCTTGTCAACCGGCCAGACAGGCAAATGCTTGGCCCCATTAGGGGAACCAAAATGATGACATTCTACAAAAATGGTGAAAAGTGCTGTCACTTAGTTTTGCTGATTCCAAAATGATTTAAATAAAATAAGAGACAAATGAATATGTTCAGGAAATATACTACAGTATGTATTTTCAACTATTAAATTAATTTTCCTACTTTAATGTTCAATATTTTATTTTATATATATATATATACACAGTGGTGTGAAAAACTATTTTCCCCCCTCCTGATTTCTTATTCTTTTGCATGTTTGTCACACAAAATGGTTCTGAACATCAAACACATTTAACTATTAGTCAAAGATAACACAAGTAAACACAATATGCAGTTTTTAAATGAGGGGTTTTATTATTTAGGGAGAAAAAAAATCCAAACCTACATGGCCCTGTGTGAAAAAGTAATTGTACCCTGAACCTAATAACTGGTTGGGCCGCCCTTAGCAGCAATAACTGCAATCAAGCGTTTGCGATAACTTGCAACGAGTCTTTTACAGCGCTCTGGAGGAATTTTGGCCCACTCATCTTTGCAGAATTGTTGTAATTCAGCTTTATTTGAGGGTTTTCTAGCATGAACCGCCTTTTTAAGGTCATGCCACAACATCTCAATAGGATTCAGGTCAGGACTTTGACTAGGCCACTCCAAAGTCTTCATTTTGTTTTTCTTCAGCCATTCAGAGGTGGATTTGCTGGTGTGTTTTGGGTCATTGTCCTGCTGCAGCACCCAAGATCGCTTCAGCTTGAGTTGACGAACAGATGGCCGGACATTCTCCTTCAGGATTTTTTGGTAGACAGTAGAATTCATGGTTCCATCTATCACAGCAAGCCTTCCAGGTCCTGAAGCAGCAAAACAACCCCAGACCATCACACTACCACCACCATATTTTACTGTTGGTATGATGTTCTTTTTCTGAAATGCTGTGTTACTTTTACGCCAGATGTAACGGGACACGCACCTTCTAAAAAGTTAAACTTTTGTCTCGTCGGTCCACAAGGTATTTTCCCAAAAGTCTTGGCAATCATTGAGATGTTTTTTAGCAAAATTGAGACGAGCCTTAATGTTCTTTTTGCTTAAAAGTGGTTTGCGCCTTGGAAATCTGCCATGCAGGCCGTTTTTGCCCAGTCTCTTTCTTATGCTGGAGTTGTGAACACTGACCTTAATTGAGGCAAGTGAGGCCTGCAGTTCTTTAGATGTTGTCCTGGGGTCTTTTGTGGCCTCTCGGATGAGTTGTCTCTGCGCTCTTGGGGTAATTTTGGTCGGCCGGCCACTCCTGAGAAGGTTCACCACTGTTCCATGTTTTTGCCATTTGTGGATAATGGCTCTCACTGTGGTTCGCTGGAGTCCCAAAGCTTTAGAAATGGCTTTATAACCTTTACCAGACTGATAGATCTCAATTACTTTTGTTCTCATTTGTTCCTGAATTTCTTTGGATCTTGGCATGATGTCTAGCTTTTGAGGTGCTTTTGGTCTACTTCTCTGTGTCAGGTAGCTCCTATTTAAGTGATTTCTTGATTGAAACAGGTGTGGCAGTAATCAGGCCTGGGGGTGACTACAGAAATTGAACTCAGGTCTGATAAACCACAGTTAAGTTATTTTTTAACAAGGGGGGCAATCACTTTTTCACACAGGGCCATGTAGATTTGGAGTTTTTTTCTCCGTTAATAACGTAAACCTTCATTTAAAAACTGCATTTTGTGTTCAAATATGTTATCTTTGACTAATAGTTAACGGTTTTTGATGAGCAGAAACATTTAAGTGTGACAAACATGCAAAAGAATAAGAAATCAGGAAGGGGGCAAATAGTTTTTTCACACCACTGTATAATTATTTATTTATTTATTTTTTAAAGCCAAGTTCAATGAAATTACATCAAAGTCAGACCATGTACTTTTCAGCTAAAGATTTTTTTAATGAAATAAATCTGAATCACAATAACGTCAACATCATATAAAATAAACAATAATTAATTCATTCATTAATTTTCTATACCGCTTAATCCTGTGTTCAGGGTTGCGGGGGACCTGGATCCTATCCCAGGAGACTTCGGGCACTAGGCGGGGTACACCCTGGACAGGGTGCCAATCCATCGCAGGGCACACACACATACACACACTCACACACCCAATCACACACTACAGGCAATTTTTAGGAACACCAATTAGCCTAACCTGCATGTCTTTGGACTGTGGGAGGAAACCGGAGTACCCGGAGGAAACCCACCAAGCACGGGGAGAACATGCAAACTCCATGCACACAGAGACGGGAATCGAACCCAGACCCTGGAGGTGCAAGGCGACAGTGCTAACCACTACACCACCGCGCCACCCACTATAATTCAATAATTTGTAATTAATTAAACTCTAAAATCATGAAACAATAATTGATTAATAATACAAAATAAATATCAGTCACCCCAAACTATGTCACTGATGCTACTGTTACCCAAAAAGAGTTTTATTTTTTAAAATAAAAAATATAGAAAAATACATTTGAAATTGTTCCTTCATCAGACGGCACTAGGTGAAGAGCACTGGACAAATGCAAAAGTTATATCAAATGTCTCTCTTTATTTGTTTAGAAACATCATAATTTATTTTATTTAGCAGTTTTGTGTGAAGCTTTTGAATCCGTTATTGATGTTACTCATTTTATAATTATAACTGTCAAATTTGACATCAAAACAAATAACATCTAATAATGAATTGATTTTGACATATTTGGAAACCACGTGGTCTTACACATGCAAGACATTTTGTAAATATTTATGATTTTCTCTAAATTGTCATTGGTATTAAATGAATTTTTAAAAATGCAATAAGCTCTACTTTTTGTGGATTCATAAAGTTTTCTAAAAAGTTGTTGCTGTGAAAGAAGAAATACATTTCAGGAAATTCTTTTCACCCAAATTCCGTCTTTTCTGTAGAGCCGGTGATGAACGCTGGTTGGAGAGCGCTCCTGAATATTTTGTCCTTAGGCCCCAGACCCTAGAATCATCTCTGACTAACATACCTTATCTCAGATCAACTCAGTCATGTCTTTTAGAGAAAGAACAAACATAGACAGTTACAGGAGTGAGATATATGAAGCACCTGTCAGAGAAAATACAGAAACATGACAACACCAGGGTACATATGGGGAAACTCTGTTCAGAAAAGTGAGTTTTCATTTTATTTGTAATAATCTGTTATAAACTTGTATTTTAACCAGACGGCCTACATACAGTAGTGTGTACCATGCTTGCTACCATTTTGGACATGTTCCAAATAGTTTGGGATGCCTTGAGTCTGTGGAGAGATCAGCATAAATGTTTTACATTTAGATTTCACAGACATTTTGATACTCATGTACACTAGGTGTTTTTTATATGTGTGTGTGTGTGTGTACACGTGTATGCACATACATACCCTGTAGAGATGCAGGGTTGATTACAAGCCCATTTATTTCATTATTGCTTGAAAGGGCATTCAGAAAAATGTATTTCAGTATTGTAGGATTGGTAAAGCCACCTTTGAAGATAACGATGAAGTCCGCAATCACTGATCCCTTTCTGTTACTAAGCAGAGACGTAAAAGAAACAACAATTATTAAACTCTTTAGTGATCTGCTTTCAGTGCACTTGGTAATGGTGTACTTTTACCTGAAATTCATGTCTGTCACACCCTGATAAGCGGCATTATTTTGACAGTCGGAGCAGCCATAGGCACTGCAGAACTTTAAAAGGTAAATAAAATTATAACCAAGGTGAAATGCAGCAGATTAGAGTAATATATACATTTTGCATGCCTGATTTATATATATGAACAATGAACACTCACTGCGCTGCTAACTTCGTTGAACATCCTCTTATAGTCTAGAGAACTGGGGTTCTGGAGAGAATCGTTGTAGATGCGGTTCATGATCTCAATGCTGAAGTAATAACTCTGTGAATCCACAAGCAGCGTCTCGGGTTTATTTATATCTGCACTTTCAGCAGAGCCTGCAGTGATAAACAGCATGAAATAATCATCTTTTACTACATATATGTAGAAATGTTAGGATTTGTTATATCACCATGTTAGTATTAATGAAAATACCTTCACAGATATTCTGAGCTGAAATCCGGTAAACAGAAGAAAAAAATTAAAATAAAATAAAATAAAATAAGCTTTACATAATTTATGTGAATTTAAATAGAATATATTTCAAAAACAGTCATAAAGTGGTTATGAAAACTAGTTGAATTAAATGCTAACTGGGAGTTCTGAGTGTCTTAGGTGGATTTAAAAAATAATAATAATATTAGTTAGGTAATTAATTAGGTTTGTGTGTGAATGGGTGGGGTGACAAAAAGTTTTCCAACGCCACCATACACTCACTCTATAATTGGAAAACTATTGCTATCTCAGGAGACTTAATGCACAAGGCAGAGTACACCCTGGACGTGGTACTAATTCATTGCAGGGCACACACTCATGCAGCGTAATCTGCATGTCTTTGTACTGTGGGAGGAAACCGGAGTACTCGGAGGAAACCCACTAAGCATGGGGACCAGAGGCGGGAATCGAACCCAGACCCTGGAGGTGCAAGGTGACAGTGCTAACCACTATGCACCATGCCGCCAACCTCCAAAATAACTGGTTTAGTAATGTTGAATAAAATATAAATAGCACACACTGATAGACACTGTTCTCTTGCAGAGTGCCATTTTCATAGCATTATTAAATATATATTTTTATACAAAATTAAATAATAAATTTTTTTAATTTAAATTTAAATTTATGTTTCCAAATCAACAGTTTTCTGTTTTCATTTTTATTACTAGACAAATAATTTTTATATAAATAAAAAGAATCTCTCATACAAAATAATCAACCTAAAAATCTATAAAAAAAAATGTCTTATTTCCTACCTGACATCAATAACGCGGTGATGCAGAGTGCTGTCCATGTAACCCAGCGCTTCATAGAGACCTCCATCTGGAAGAAACCTGAATGATATTACTAATCTGCGATGTTGAAGTGGAATGTTCTCAGGAGCTGATGTGTTGCTGAGCTGCTCAGAGTCAGAGTGGAGTAAAGTGACGCAGAGATGCCTGCTCCGAGGCTGGAGTCGATAAGTGTTTGATTAAAAAAAAAAAAAAAAAAAAAGAAGCAGCGTGATTAATCATGCGAAAACTAATTGGCCTTATCAGGAGGTCCACTCTGTACAGGACCAGGTGCGGTTAATCATAACACAAACACGTAAAGCTGTTAGGTACTCTAGTACGGTGTGTAACTCTGATTCATGACAATGTTACAGCAGGTTTGTTTGATCCTCGATATATATGAATTATGGTTGTGATATAATCTGCATGTGCTTTACGTCAATAACCTGCTGCACCTTATCCGAACTGGTTAATTTCTCAGGGTGTGTTCTGATGGAAACCTGGGTATTACACCAACTACGATACAGGATTCTGCTTTATACAGGTGTATTTATAGCGCTTCTAACAATAGACAAAGTTACTTATCAGCTTTACTGAAATCGTCTCGGGTTACTGTGCTGTAACCCTGTTCCCTGAAAAGGCGGGAACGAGATGTTGCGTGATAACGCTATGGGAACCATTTTGTCCTGTTGCCGGTTGTGAAGCATGTGTACAAACACGCCAAATTTTTTGGCTATATATAACCTCGGTCAGGTGACATCATCTGATTAGACGCAGCTGCAGGTCATAAATATTAGTGAGCCGGCGACAAACCTCAGATTAATTTGTCTGAACGGACGTCCGGTCACGTGGTATTGCGGCATTAGGACGCAGCATCTCGTTCCCTCCTTTTCAGGGGACAGGGTTACAGCACAGTAACCCGAGACGTTCCCTTTCAAAGGCTTTCTCTCGATGCTGTGTGAAAACGCTATGGGAACGAGAATACCAACGCCGCGACACTACTAAGTGTCTGGACCCTAAGGTTGCGTAGCGTGTGCACACAAGGCCGAGAAGGTCTCAGAACTATGCCTGGGCAGCTAACTCGGGGACTGTGAGCCCGGAGTAGCATGAACATCCAGATTATAAATGTAAGAAATGTGTGCGGGGAGGACCAACCCTCCGCGCCACACAATTGCTGCAGGGGATACCTCCTGCTGGTGCAAACTGGAATGATCACCCTGGTTGGATGAGCCCTGCTTCCTAGAGGCGAAGTGAACACATGCGCCTCATAGGAGAGGGCAATGTGCATCTCTCACCCAGTATAGTGACGCTCTGACTTACACCACTGGCTGGTGCGGTGGACGTAAATCTGAAGAGCACGTACTGGACAGTAAGTGAAGTTTCTCCTGCTCCGAGGCTGTAAAAGGTGGAGGACAGAAGGCTTCAAACAATGCAGTTAGGTGCATCCTGCAGAAACTCCAGCACTGAAGCAATTCGGCAGTGGACTGGGTCTACTACCTGCTTAGCAATACTTGCTGCAGGGGAATACCTCTTGCTAGTGCAATAGATGAGGCGATCCCCTGGTTGAATGAGCCCTGATTTCTAGAGGCGAAGTGAGTCCACGCGTCTTATAGGAGAGGGCAAAAGCATCTCTCACCCAGTATAATGGCGCTCTGACTTACGCCACTAGCTGATGCGGTGGACGTAAATCTGAAGAGCACGTACTGGACAGTAAGTGAAGTTTCTCCTGCTCCAAAGCTGTAAAAGGCGGAGGACAGAAGGCTTCAAAACAATGCAGTTAAGTACATCCTGAGGGTACTAGGGCACAAGCCCAAGGACAAGCTTTTCCTGCAGAAGCTCCAGCACTGAAACATTTAGGCAGTGGACTGGGTCTACCTGCTTGGCACACACTTGCTTCAGAGGAATACCTCTTGCTAATCCAATAGCTGAGGCGATCCCCTGGTTGAATGAGCCCTGATTCCTAGAGGCGAAGTGAGCCCACGCGCCTCATAGGAGAGGGCAAAGCATCTACTATGTGTAGGGGCGGCTGCCCACCGGTGATGGCCCCCAAAACATGCAAAAGCTGCTCTGACCTACACCACTAGCTGATGCAGTGGATGTAGATCTGAAGAGCACAAGCTGGATACAGTAAGTGAAGTCTCTCCTGCTCCGAAGCTGTAAACGCGGAGGACAGAAGGCTTCAAAAGCAATAGGGTGCATGTTGGGTTTATGGAGCTTTCGGAAGATAGTTGAGAGAGGATGCAGTTACGTACATCCTGAGAGGACTAGGACACAAACCCGAGGACGGAAACTCCAGCACTGAAACAATTTGGCAGTGGACTGGGTTTACCTGCTTAGCAGACACTTGCTGCAGAGGAATACCTCTTGCTAGTGCAATAGATGAGGCACTCCCCCTGGTTGAATGAGCCCTGATTCCTAGAGGTGAAGTGAGCCCACGCGCCTCATAGGAGAGGGCAATAGCATCTCTAATCCAAAACATGTAGAAGCTGCTCTGACCTAAATCAGAAGAGCAGTAAAAGGCGAAGCATATCTTGCAAGGCAAGAGGTCCACCTTGCTACATGAAATCTCTCCCTGACTACTTCGGGGTGGGGTTTCCATTCCCCGTGTGTCAGAGATAGACTACTACTGCTCCCGCATTCATGCTGAAATGCAAATCGCCCTGAGGGACAGGAACCTGGTGCGCTAGCTATTAGCGGCACAAGCACAGTCCGCCTTGGCGATAATATATGAGACATAGAGCCATAGCTATAGTGTTGTCCACCCGCACTAGGACATGGCAGCCTCTCAACTGCTGGAGGAAGTGCTTTAGGGCCAGAAATAGAGCCATCATCTCGAGGCAATTGATGTGCTGCGCGAGAAGATGGCCTTTCCAGCTCCCTTGGGCTGGACGGTCATCTGAGACCGCACCCCAGCCTGTGAGGGAAGCATCTGTCATTAGCATCAGCGACGACAAGATGAACTTAGAGTGGGACCCAGAGTAGAAACCAGGATCTGAACCACGTAGGAAGGGTACGAAGCACCTGGCGCGTAACCCTTATTAGGGATTGGCCCTAGTGAAATCCACTGGTTCTTAGCCACAACTTGAAATGCTCTCATGTGCAGAAGGCCCAAAGGTGTCACCGTGGATACAGCTGCCATGAGAGCTAGGATCTCTGAAAGTGATGGTCACTTTCTGGTCTAGCTTTTTTTTCCTTGAGAATGGGTTCGACATGAGCGGGAGACAGCTGTGCCCGCTTACAATCGAATCCCATATGGCACCCAATGTGTTGTCCTCTGGACAGTAAAGAGCATGCTTTCGTGGCGTTGGATCTCAGTCCTGAGAACAGAGATAAGCTAGGACGACATGCTGATGTCGAAGCGCTAGCTACCGGATGCCCTGGGACTCCTGTAAGAGCCAGGACTAAATCCATGCATTTTGTATATGTGCGGGTGAGCTAGACCAATGGAAGGACCCGATACTGGTAAGCTTCGCCCCCGAAAGCGAACCTCAGGAACTTCCTGTGTTGTGGCAATGTTTTTGTATGAAAGTAAGCGTCCTTAAATCGATTGTCAGAAATCAATCGCTTGGTAGGATTTGAGAGCTATCACTTTGACAGTCAACATTTGAAACTGTATTTATTGATTTTCAGATAGCGGAAGAGCCCGCAAAATCTGAAAAATTGGACGCAGCCCCCGTTCCTCTTGGGAACCAAGAATACCGGCTGTAGTAGCCTGACTCACTGTCTGGTAGGGGAACATGTTCCATGGCCCCCTTCCCCAGCAGCTTTTGTCAGAGATGCGCACTTTCCGGTTTCATGGAAGTGGAGACCACGCCATTGAAAACACAGAGGGTGAAGTGAGAACTGAATCCTGTAGTTTCTCTCTCCAGTGCTTAGTACCCAAGGAGATATACTTGGCAGTAGCTTCAACGCTGCCAGTTTCTCAGAAAAGGGCAAAAGTCTCGGTGGCTTGGTTAAACGGGGGGGATGTTAGATTTTCGGCATCCTGAAACATGGCAGGAAAAAAAACGAAGAACTAACAGCCTATTGGAGACTGGTGTTGCCCGAAACACCAGTGGTGGCAGAGCAAGAACACCGACCTTCTGGGGGTGCCAGGGAGAACACTTCTTTCGTTTGAAAGGAATTCTGGGTGCCTCTCCCTATTGGGGGGGGGGCACCCCCATTTTTTTATTTTATTTAAATTTATTTTTTAATCAGTCTGACCTCTTGGGGCGGATAGTGCAAAGCGGCGCACCAGGCCGTAAGGCGAGATAGGGGCATTAAGGAGGAACAAGGCACAATCCTATCCTTGATGCACCTGAGATTTAGCCACAGGTGCCTTCTGCGAAAACCATAGCAGCCATAAAACGCTCGATAACACGAGCCGTCTGCTTTGTTGCACAAAGAGACAAGTCTGTAGCTCGGCGTAATTCCAATACGCCTTATCTTGAAGAGCCCCGCCAGTACTCAGGTCTCTCAGCAGGTCAGCCTGGTAGACCTGCAAAACCGCCCTGGTGTGTAGTGGAGCACCAAGCTGACCTTCTGCCTGAAAAGCTTTCCCCTCCAGGGAAGATGAAAGTCTACACAGCTAGAAAGGAAGTATAAGCTTTCCAGGAAGGATGATGTCCCAGGAGAGAGATAGCCTGTGAAGCGTCTCTTCTATCTGGGCGTCATCATATAACCCCGCGCTTCCACATCAACTATATTTAAATAAATAAATAAGTTGATGGCAGGAAAAACACGGGATGAATACAGCTTACTCCATGAATGGGTTAACTCATATGGAGAGAGCTAAGAGGGGGGAGAGAGCGTCGTTGAGGCTCCGCCCCCCGGCCACCCGACAGAACCTGCCGTCTACTGTTTAAGTGCTTAAGGCTATATTCATCTCCGCGTAAGCAAGAGAGGAATCCTCGTGATGAGAACGCGGAAGAAAGGAGCTTACCTCCATCTGCTGCAGCTCTGTCAGATGCATGAGTTTAAGCCAAGAATGCGCGGCGGCTCGAAGCTTCTCAAGGAATGCGAGGCGCGCGCAGCACTTAACCGAAGCAGTGTAGAGATCGCCCTCCGATATGGATTATCACACACGGAGGGATATCTAGTTTAAACTCCGCCATATTGGTGAGTTAAACACTTTCTTATTTTGCTGGTTTAAACACAGACACGCTCACAACAAGGTGAAGACAAATGATCTGAGGTTTGTCGCTGGCTCACTAGTATTTATAACCTGCAGCTGTGTCTAATCAGATGACGTCACCTGACCGAGGTTATATATAGCCAAAAAATTTGGTGTGTTTGCACACATCCTTCACAACCGGCAACAGGACAAAATGGTTCCCATAGCATTTTCACGCAGCATCGAGAGAAAGCCTTTGAAAGGGAACTGGATAGAGGTTTAGATCACCAGTGAACAAACTAGATGTGGCTTTGATGAGAAAAGCATCTTTGCATGGACAGATTTGTACATAATGTATTCTGTTTGGAGGAAAAGTAGTGTATATGTAAATATGAATATGTTTAGTATTGCCCAGGCTCCAAAATCTATTCATATTAGTGCTACAATTTTTTTTAATGATCCCCAAAGGGCTTTTGGTCAAATTTTCTGTAGACTGATGAGACAAAAGTTTTACTTTTTGAAGGAGTATGTCAACTTCCATCTGGCATAAAACTAACACATTTAGAACAAACACAGTTAGTTTTTTTTACCCCAATGAAGAAACTGTGAAACATGGTGATGGTAGCATGACGGTCTGGGGCTGCATTGCAGCTTCAGGACCTGAACGACTTGCCATAATTGATGGAACCATGAATTCTACTCTCTACCAGAAAATCCTAAGGAAGAATGTCCTTCCGTCAGTTTATGGCTTAACTCAAGTACACTCAAACAGACCACAGAATTCACCTTTGAAAGGCTTAAAAGCAAAAGTATTAAAAAAATGAAAATTTTGGAGGTGTCTAGTCAAAGTCTGGACTTAAATCCTTTGGCATGACCTTAAACAGGGCTTTCTCGAAAATGCTCCAACATGGCTGAATTAAAACAATTCTGCAAAGAAGAGTGGGCCAATAAACATGTAAATACTCACTGCAAGTTATCACAAATGTTTCATTACAGTTGCTTAATTTGACATTAAACATATGTGAGTCGAAGGTAAGGTTGACGCTAAAATAATCTGATGAGCTTTAATGTAATCAGTGATATTATTATTATTATTATTATTATTATTATTATTATTATTTCAGGTTAAGGCCCACGTACATGTCTGTCTGTCTTTCTGTACGACACAACTCTCTGTCTAACTCATTAATACAAAGAAATAAAATTTGAGTATCTTCCACCTTGTGTACACTAAGTTGTACTTCTTTCATCGTCAGCCAAATACACTCCCTGTTCGGTAATCGTAGAGGGAATCACAGATGAGAAATTGAAAAAGTAGATCAGCAGAAGAT
Organism: Channallabes apus; assembly: GCA_030522415.1. Taxonomy (NCBI): domain Eukaryota; kingdom Metazoa; phylum Chordata; class Actinopteri; order Siluriformes; family Clariidae; genus Channallabes; species Channallabes apus. The sequence goes on along the minus strand of CM060105.1, from coordinate 14,524,396 downwards.
TAAGTTTTGTCTTAAATAGACTTATAAAATATACTTTATAGAGGGGGATAGAGTGTCACATCAGTACCAGTTTTAGACACAAAATGGCAGACGAGGACTTCTTTTCCCAGCAGTCAAAATCACAATGTTTCGTGTTTGCCCTAATGAGTAATCTTATTTAAGTCTAATTTTCTCTGAATTTATTTGCTTAACCTTGGTCAAGTGTGTATTATGTATCTGTATCCCATGCCTCATTTCTTTAGATCTTTTTTTTTCCTTCAAATATATGGTTCTTGCTTACTGTTGTGTTTGAGACAAGAAAAAAGAAATCAAGCCAGCAATTTAAATTTATTCGGTATTTAAAGGAAACATGGTCCTTGAAAATAGAAGAAAAAGAAAACACGATTAAAGTATTTTCACTGAGTAATCATATATCTGTGTTTAACAAGAACATTATTTATTCAAATGACTCACATGTGCACATGGACTTCTTGCCCATTTTTTGGTTGCTCGCTGTTGAGTTCACTACATATTAAGTAAATTGGATTTTTTTCCATCCTTTTACTAAATACATTCTAATCCAATTTGCCCCATGTACCCACATTACCTAAAATTTCCCACTGATTCTCTTAACTAAATCAGTTTCGATTACTGCCATGGGGTCTATGTGCATGGAGTTCTCCCTGTGCTTGGTGGGTTTCCTTCAGGTACTCCAGGTTTCTCCCACAGTCTGAAGACATGCAGGTTAGGCTAATTGGCATTCCTGCAATGTATTGGCACCCTGTCTAGTGTGTACCCTGCCTAAGTCTCCTGGGATCGACTCCAGGCCCCCATGACCCTGAGTACAGGATAATATGATATAGATAAGTGAGCGAGGTTAGGTTTCTCTCCTCTTTCAGCAGAAACAGTGCTGTTTCTGAGTTAAATAAAAATCTGGGTTTAAAAATGTCAGACAAGCACTACATTTCCCAGCAGCCAGAATCACCCGACTCCATCATGTGTCCTTTAAACACTCACACCTGCTTCACCTTTGCCTTAACGAGTAAACTTATTTAAATCCAGCTTTCCTCTTTGTTTCTTTTCTCCACTTTTGCCAGGTGTGTGTTGAGTGTAGTGTGTATTCTATGTCTCCTAGCTCTGATTTATTAGTTTTTATTTTAGATTTTATAGGCTTTAAGTCTCTTTGTAGTGGATATACTGTATAGTCTATATACAGTAGTCATAGCTGATAATCAAGGTTCAGTAGTAATGCTATATTCATAATAAAAATATTTGCAAGGGACCAAAATATGGGGGCGTCAACCTTTGCACAGTTCTGTCTACATGTTGATTTAATGTAAAGTAAATATTACTGTAAACTCATTCAATAACATTTTATTTCCTGTTGATGCTGTACCTTATGGACATGGTAACCTGATGCCAAATGCTGAACTCGGGGTCGCGGAGACCTTCCTGATTTCCAGACAGAAATTCCAAATTCAAAGTTCATTTTTAGTTCATCTATCTCTCTAAGTGGAGATTTAGTTGAATTCAGCATCAGTTACTGTTCTTGCTGTCCTGTTATTCAATTAACTTGGAGTAAAATTTTCATTCTTGGATACTCCTAAAGAACACAGCTTTATCATAAACAGATGTAGTGCATTGATAATGTTGATGTTAATTTTATTCCATGTTATTTGATGTTTTTAGTCAGAGATGAGGGCATGCATCAATTTTCTACCCTTTAAAAAGCATCTGCATGTTTTCACTGCTTTAACACACCTTGAACATCAGGTTTAATTAGCTGATAAGTTGAATCATGTGTGTTTAAGGAGAAACTGAATGCTGAGGGTTTGACATCTCTGTGCTACTGTGGGTATGAGGAATGTGGCTTTTATTCCTGTTTAAATATTTGTCCTGAATGAGTGCTGGTTGGGGTTCGGAAGCTGCATGATTTGTGTTTATACTGATAAAGTAGAGCTTTCCTCAGCAAAAAATTAATAAATGACCTGACAAATCAGACAGCAAGTGGACCAGAGCAGTGGAATAAAAATAAAACTAAGAACTTTTCCCTTTTTTAACTAGAGTTATAACATAAACTTGAAAAGCATGTTGTTACACCAAAAATTTTAATTCATCATTGTAACCTTGTTTCTCCATAAATCTCTTCATAACTTATCCCCAAAATCTGAAGCTGATGATAAAAATGGGTGATCTAATAAAATGTGCTTCAAAATACTTTTTGTTTTACAACAAACTAGTGTTTTATAGACATTATAGTTTAATTTCCCCCACATTATTTACTGTATGTTCTCAACTCCTGCAATCAATGATCAAAAGAAATGTAGTTCATAGAACTCAATCATTTCATGCAATAAATAAAAATTACTTAAGGAAAAATGAATGGAAATAGATAGAAACTGTTATAGAACTTTAGTTTTTGTATCCCTGTCACATCGCACCTTCAGGGTTGATGTTTCTCACCATGCCTCAATCAAATGGATAATTAAGGAGAATGTATAATGCATTACAGTATAGAAAACAATGATTAAAATATCAGAAATGACAAGAAGAGGTTTGTGTAAATTGTGGATCTTTTTACAGCAGTTTAGAAATAAGAGAATTATAACACGTACTGTACATCTGATGGGATTTTGTTTAAAAGAAAACATCAATAAAACATTTACAGCTTCTTTAAAATTCCATCAAGTTCTAGAGAAATAATGAATTGCTCTTTAGAACATTAAAATCATAGTGATAGTAAGTGCTGTTGTAGATGGGTCTCATTATTGTGCAAATAAAACCTCAGACAAACATATAACATTTTCGACTGTGCCATTATTAATTAATTTAATGAAAATTATGTAAAAAAAAAAGAAGTAAAAAAAAAAAAACATGTAGGCAATCCTGTATGCTAGTTTACTGCTTCCACAGGTTTTAAGAGGGGATCCATCATTTAAAAAAAAAAAATTGAAGTGTGTAGGTTATTAGAATAATTTCTATAATTAAATATTATTTTGAAAACGAAAATACATTGAAGTTTGTATGGTATTTATGTTAAACGGATTAATTTTATGTTGTTTGTTCTTTAGGGTGGTCAAGTGATGTGGCATCAACATCATATAAAATAAACAATAATTCAGTCATTTGTAGTTAATTAAACTCTAAAATCATGAAACAATAATTGATGAATAATACAAACTATGTCACTGATGTTACTGTTACCCAAAAAGAGTTTTATTTTTTTAAATAAAAAATATAGAAAAATACATTTGAAATTGTTCCTTCATCAGACGGCACTAGGTGAAGAGCACTGGACGAATGCAAAAGTTATATCAAATGTCTCTCTTTATTTGTTTAGAAACATCATATCAACATCACCCAAATTCCGTCTTTTCTGTAGAGCCGGTGATGAACACTGGTTGGAGAGCGCTCCTGAATATTTTGTCCTTAGGCCCCAGACCCTAGAATCATCTCTGACTAACATACCTTATCTCAGATCAACTCAGTCATGTCTTTTAGAGAAAGAACAAACATAGACAGTTACAGGAGTGAGATATATGAAGCACCTGTCAGAGAAAATACAGAAACATGACAACACCAGGGTACATATGGGGAAACTCTGTTCAGAAAAGTGAGTTTTCATTTTATTTGTAATAATCTGTTATAAACTTGTATTTTAACTAGACGGCCTACATAGTGTGTACCATGCTTGCTACCATTTTGGACATGTTCCAAATAGTTTGGGATGCCTTCTACAGGGAAACCAGAATAAACACTCAATGCTGTCATCTTGTGGACACTGCTTGTAACTGCATAAGAAAAATGGCTACGACTTCGCCTCATCTCACTCACTCCTACTCATCGTCTATTACACCTTATTCTTTATACAGGGGGCCTGGAGCCTATTCCAGGGGACTTAGGGCATGAGGTGGGGTACACCCGGTGCCAATCCATCACAGGTCACAAACACACACTCACACACTCATTCACACACTGCAGGTCATTTGGGAACGGCAGTTAGCCTAAGTCTTTGGACTTTGGGAAGGAACTGGAGTACCCGGAGGAAACCCGGAGGATGACCGTACTAACCACTGAGCCATCGTGCCTCCCTTGTTTTTGCATGCGGTAGACATTATTTGCCTCATGAGGTTTTTTTTTCTTCTTCTTTTTTTCTTTACCGGCTTTGATTTCATGACTCTGAAATAAACACGATGGGTTTTGTCTGCTCTTGTTAGGGCTTGAAACATTTAGTATATTTCTCTTTTCCTTTTTTTAAGCATGTGTTTTGCTTGGCATAGCCGCACCCACAAAAGAAAATCCCTCCGCCACCACTGATTTTAAAACAAAGCCCTTGTTTCCACCCAAGGAATATGTGTTTGCATGATTTGAATTATTGAATTCCTGTGAGGAGACATATTTATGCCATTATATGTTTTAGACAGTCATATTCAGTATTCGTCGTTCATTGAAGAGTGATAAAGTCATTCACATACTGTAAATCCTTATACATATGATGTTGATGTCGGTGCTGTGGTTCTGGAATTTTCTTCAGGATTAATAAAGTATATTCATTCATTCATTCTCTATACCGCTTTATCCTGTGTTCAGGGTCGTGGGGGACCTGGAGCCAATCCCAGGAGACTTCGGGCACTAGGCGGGGTACACCCTGGACAATGTTAATAAAGTATATACAGTATCTATCTAAAATATAGGTAAGCAAAACTTTAAACATTTGTTGGTTCAAGCAAGTGCTACAGTATGTTGACTCATTTTACATCATTCAAATACTTGTCAACGTCATAAGGACATGTGTTGCTGATTTTTACACCGAAACACAGAATTCTAGCTGAAAGCCTCAGATCTGCCAAGGTGAGGATATAAAATCCCGCTCTGTGAAAAACAATCATGTATTATGGACATGGGAGGGGCATCCGGGCACAAAATACAGTGTGTCCTGCACTGAAAGGGCTCTAAATTATTGGAGAGGAAATATTGAACAAAGGAGAAAGTTAGATTAAAAAATTAAACCACATAAAGAATAACTTAGAGCCAAAGCACTTAAACACTCATATAAAAAAACATACTCACCAGCCACTTTATTAGGTACACCTTGATTGAACTGGGTTGGACCCCTTTTGTTTTCAAAACTGCCTTGCCACATCAGAGATGTGAACCTCCAGTTCCACCACCTCCCAAAGGTGCTCTATTGGGTTGAGATCTCTAAAAACCAGCTATGGCGCCATAGCCTTGTGACATTGAGCATTATACTGTGGTTATAAAGGGATGGACGCGGTCAGCAACAATACTCAGGTAGTATGTGACATTTAAACCATGTTCAATTGGTACTTAATTGGCTCAAAGTATGTCACGAAAATCTCCCATATGAAACAATACAGACAGGATGGACCCATGCTTTCATGTCACAGTAGAAATTGATTCCCGTCAAACCAGGTGACATTTTTCTGATCTTCTGTTGTCCAGTTTTGGTGAGCCTATGTGAATTGTAGCCTCAGTTTTCTTTTGTTAGCTGACAGGAAGTGGCACCCGGAATGGTCTTCTGTTGCTGTAACCCATATGCTTCAAGGTTTGTGATGTAATGAGATGATATCTGAGTTCCTCTGACCCCTGGTATCAACAAGAAAACCAGTTCAGTTCTTTTTACCCATAGAACTGATGCTCACTGGATATTTTCTCCTCTCTTCCCTTTTCAGGTCCATTCTTTGTGAACACTAGGCGTAGTTGAGCACGACAATCCTAGCAGATCAGCAGTTTTTGGTCTGACATCTAACAACTATGTCACTCAAATCACCTTTCTGATTTCTGGTTTGAACTTTTAAGAAAGATTGTTTTGACCATGTGTTCATGCTTAAATGCATTGAGTGAGCTGCCATGTGATTGGCTGGAAAGCAGTTGAAAAGGTCTACCTACTTGGTGAGTGTACTGTACAGTACATTAGGTTAATTAGGTTAATGATTTGTCACATCACCTCAGGACATTACACCTTACCAACCGCAGAGGTCATCTCTCCCAAGAGTACTAAAAAAAAAATTCTTAAATTTTCCATTGTACAGTATATTCATTCATTCATTCATTTTCTATACCGCTTAATCCTGTGTTCAGGGTCGCAGGGGGCCTGGAGCCTATCCCAGGAGACTTCGGGCACTATGCGGGGTACACCCTGGACAGGGTGCCAATCCATCACAGGGCACACAAACATACACACACTCACACACCCAATCACATTTACATGTAGGCATTTGGCAGACGCTCTTATCCAGAGCGACTTACAAAAAGTGCTTTAAAGTTTACATCACTGGATACATACTTACACTGGGTTAACTAGGTTAATAACTAAGTGCCATTAGTCCAACACAACTGGGAAGAGGGATTTTTTTTTTTTGGTGGGGGGGGGGAGGTTAGTCCAAGTACTGGAGAAACAGATGCGTCTTGAGTCGTCGTTTAAAGATAGTCAAAGTCTCTGCTGTACGGACATCTAGAGGAAGTTTGTTCTACCACCTAGGTGCCAGAACAGAAAAGAGCCTGGATGAATGCCGCCCTCGATCCCTGAGAGATGGTGGGATGAGGCGAGCAGTGCTGGAGGATCGGAGGGAACGTGGTGCAGTGCGTGGTGTGATTAGAGCAGAGAGGTAAGTGGGTGCTGGGTCATTTTTAGCTTTGTAGGCAAGCATCAGCGTTTTGAATTTGATGCGGGCAGCTACAGGAAGCCAGTGCAGGGAGCGGAGGAGTGGGGTGGTGTGGGAGAACTTGGGGAGGTTAAAAACGAGACGTGCTGCTGCATTCTGGATCAGTTGCAGAGGACGTATCGTGGACAGAGGCAGACCTGCCAGGAGTGAGTTGCAGTAGTCCAGTCTTGAAATAACTAGGGACTGAACAAGCACCTGAGTAGCCGGTGAAGAAAGAAATGGGCGAATTCTTCTGATATTGTAAAGAAGAAATCTACAAGAGCGAGTAAGGTTAGCGATGTGTGGGGAAAATGACAGATGATTGTCCACGGTTACCCCAAGATTGCGGGCAGTGGCTGTAGGAGTGATTTGGTTGTTATCCAGGGATATCACAAGGTCTTGACCTGGGGATGAGTCACAAGGGATGAACAACAGTTCAGTTTTACTCAGATTGAGCTTTAGCTGATGTACAGCCATCCAGGATGAGATGTCTGCCAGACATGCTGAGATCCGGGTGGAAACCTGAGTGTCAGAGGGAGGAACGGAGAGAGTAAGTTGGGTGTCATCTGCATAAGAATGGTATGAAAATCCATGCGATGATATGACTTTACCAAGAGACCGGGTATAGAGGGAGAACAGAAGAAGACCAAGTACTGAGCCCTGTGGGACACCAGTAGAGAGTATACGTGGGGCAGATATAGATCCCCTCCATGTTACCTCATATGACCTATCTTCTAGGTCAGAAGCAAACCATTGCCACGCTGTTCCACAAATTCCAAGGCTTGTAAGAATAGATAATAGAATCTTGTGGTTCACTGTGTCAAATGCAGCTGACAGGTCCAGGAGGATGAGAACAGATGACAGTTTAGCAGATCTAGCAGCATGGAGCTTCTCAGTGACTGACAGAAGGGCAGTCTCTGTGGAATGTGCCACTTTGAATCCAGATTGGTTGGGATCATTAAGGTTGTTCTGTGAGAGATAAAGAGACATTTGGTTATAAACAGTTCTTTTGGAATTTTGGAAATAAAAGAGAGAAGTGATACCGGGCGATAGTTCTTAACTTCTGATGGGTCCAGGCAGGGTTTCTTGAGGATGGGAATAACCCTTGCCTTCTTAAAAGCAGCAGGAACATGACCAGATGATATGGAATGGTTGATGATGGTTGTGGTGAAGGGAAGGAGGTCTTGTGAGATTGCCTGGAGCATTGTGGAGGGGATTGGGTCTAATGAACAGGTGGTGGGGTTAGATGACGAGATGATCTGCTGAATCTCATCAAATGACAAGTTGGAGAATTCTGCGAAAGGAGGGAAGGGAAAGTCCTGAGGTTCTGCTGTAGGAGTTTGGTTGGGAACGAAGGACTGGCGGATTGCTGCAATTTTCCCATCGTAGAATGTGGCAAAATCGTCAGCAGTCAGAGAGGAAGGGGCAGGAGGAGTTGGTGGGTTGAGTAATGAGGAGAAGATGTTGTGGAGTTTGCCAGGATCATGTGCAGAGGGTTCCAGCTTTTCTCTGAAGAAGATAGTTTTGGCAGAAGTCACAGCACATGAGAATTTGGAGAGAAGAGCCTGGTAAGAGATGAGATCTGCATCAAGTTGCGATTTCTTCCATCTTCTCTCTGCAGTTTTTAATTCTGTCCTGTTGTTGCATAGTACATCTGATAGCCAAGGAGCAGGACAAGACGTCTTCCTTGGTTTAGATGACAGCGGGCAACGGAGATCTATGGATGAGGAGAGAGAGGAGAGGAAAGTTTCGGTTGCGGTCTCTAGTGGTAGAGAGGAGAAAGAGGTTGGGTCTGGGAGGGATGATAGGGTGCATGAAGACACAGAGGAGGGGGGGACAGAGTGAAGGTTTCTGCGAGAAAAAGAGAAATCCTGGTCGTTAGGTTTACATAGAATAGGAAAGGTTATGGTGAAGGATACCAGGTAATGTTCAGATTTATGAAGAGGAATAGTAGTGAAATCTGTGACTTGGCAAGGGCGGCAGAAAACGAGATCGAGAGAATTCCCTGCCTTGTGTGTGGGAGGGCAGCTGTTTAGAGTTAAAGAGAAGGAGTTAAGTAGAGGGAGAAGGAAAGAGGATTGGAGTTTATCAGATGGAAGGTTGAAATCTCCTAGAACAGTGAGAGGAGTGTTAGCAGAAGTAAAAAGACTAAGAAGAATGTCCATTTCATCTAGAAAGTTTCATAGAGAGCCAGGAGGACGGTAAATAACTAAGATGTGGAGGTTAATTAGAGAGGTTACCTTAACTGCATGAAATTCAAATGATGAAAAACTGAGATGAGACAGGGGGATTTTCGAGAAGGACCATCTCTTGGACAACAGGAGACCCGTACCACCACCTCTACCAGTTTCTCGTGGAGTGTGAGAGAATACATAGGCAGAGGATAGGGCAGCCGGTGTAGCCAAGTTCTGAGGAGATATCCAGGTTTCAGTTAGTGCCAGAAAGTCAAAAGAGTAATGGGTAGCTATTGCAGAGATAAAATCTGCTTTCTTCACAGCAGATTGGCAGTTCCAGAGCCCACCTGCCACCAGTGCAGGGCAATGAGACAGTATTGGAGGGTAGATGAGGTTTCTGGGACATCTGCCTCTGCTGTGTGAGTAAAAGCATCTTGGTCTGTGAGAACTGACAGAGATAGGTTGAAGACACATGCTAGACTGAAGTAATTGTCTATAAAACTTGGTAAACAAAAGTTTGAGTCAATTCTCTGCACTTGCTTTCTAGAATCTTGACTAACTTTGTTGCAGGATGCTTATTAACCGCTACAGACACTTGTGTCTGTAGCGGAGACACCTTCAATATACGTAGCTAAGCCCTGCCCACAATTCACACCTTAAGGAATCCTGAAACTACTGTTGATTAATTACCTGAGAACAAATTGCTTTAGACCTACTTCAATCACACTGCAATCAACACTACCAAACAGCAAAAACTAGGTACAGTATACAGTAAGAACCAATTGTGTTTCAAAAACAGTACAAAAGTTAAAGACCTACCTTACCAGTAGAGAAGAATCCAATATAGAAAACTAAAGCACACTAATCAAGCACACTAATCACACACTACGGGCAATTTGGGAACGGCAATTAGCCTAACCTCCATATCTTTGAGCTGTGGGAGGAAACCGGAGTACCCGGAGGAAACCCACCAAGCACGGGGAGAACATGCAAACTCCATGCACACAGAGACGGGAATCGAGCCTGGCCGGGGAATCGAACCCAGACCCTGGAGGTGCAAGGCGACAGTGCTAACCACTACACCAATTCTACTACAATTAATTAAACACTACAATTAATTCTCTTTTTAAGGTCACTGGCGGTCGTTTAAGCATTTCACTGCATATCGTACTGTGTATGACTGTGTATGTGACAAATAAAAATTTAATTTGAATACTACGTCATCATTCTTGTTTATACCATAAATAAAACAAATTCAAACCATTTTTTGGAAAGTCTTGTCAACCCTTTGTCTCATGTTTTGATTATTCTTTGAATTCTTCACTTCTCCAAGTAGATTTCGAGTCAATTCACAGCTGGGTAGATCCTAGATTTACCAGCACTTAGACGTACTCATACAGCGTGCACGCTTTCAGGACAAATATTTAAACAGAAATTAAAATCTCATTCTACAAGCACAGGACAGCTCAGTGATGTCAAACAACGGATGATGCTTTCCTCTCCTACATCTAATCATCACTCTTCTGTGGCGTGGCTTTCCGTTTATCCTAAACTATGAAGAGAGGAATACAGTAATAAAACTAAAATAAAGTGAACATAGCCATAACCTATCAGAGTATATAACAGGGCTTATGGTTAAAGCGAAGCCCCTATATGGTCAGACAGTGCCTTGTTGAGGGATAACTAGGAAGGACTTGGGCAGAAAGAAATGAAGAATTACCACATGAGTCAATACTGTGAGGAACAAAAGAAGCCTGGTTAATTATTTATAGAGTAACGATTCATGTAGCAGTAAAAACCAAGTTTCACATATCTCACGGGAACTAGATTATCTCCAACACTTTTATAATAACTAAATAATTGGCCATGCGAAGTTCCCATTACCGAATTATCACACATTTCCTTCTGGGGTTTTTTTTTTGTTTGTTTGTTTTGTCTCAACACGTAAGAGACATTTAGTGATTGTGGTTTTTATTTTACTGCATAATTGTCCATGTGTCTGTCTATCTATCTATCTATCTATCTATCTATCTATCTATCTATCTATCTATCTATCTATCTATCTATCTATCTATCTATCTATCTATCCATCTACTCGTGTTGTGTATGGATGGATGGATGAGCAAAAAAAATCAGCGTAAGATGCAGAAGATGTGCTCAAGTCCATTTGAGAAAAGATGGTCTCAAGCAAAGGATGATGTCCTCAGTCATGGTTTGAATCAAATATTAAAATAACCTAAACATGTATATGGATTGTGTTTTAGAATGTGATGACATCAATGACAGATCTATCCTCTGAAATCTCCACGTATGCACAGCTTTAGCTGATAAAGTATGAAGGTCTTTCAGAAGGTCCATGTTAACAAGGTTGTGACTCCGCTGACATTTTACTATTTTCTGTTATGTGGCACGGTGGTGTAGTGTCTACTGTGTCAGCATCTGTGGGCATGGAGTTCCCATCCTTGGTGGGTTTCCTCCCACAGTTCAAAAACATGCAGATTAGGGTAATTGGTGGTCCTAAATTACCTGTAGTGTTTGAACCTTGACCTACGCTGATCCTACGCTGGTTTGTAAAATGGGAATTAATACAATTCAGTAATAATGCCATAATACAATAATAGTTTATTATCCTCAGTTATGGTTGTAGTGGATCTTGATATTATCATAAAAATGCTGGATAGGAATAGAGATACAGTAGGAATAGCCCCTTAATGGGACAGTAGTCCATCACAGGGGAAAATAATCACAGGTTTATAATAATGATCACCAATATTAGCATGAAACTAAGACATGCTGAAACAATACATGCTGATTTTAAATAATAATAAATATGTACGATATATTTTTTTAAACCAAATAATTACATATTGGTAGTGGAGCTTCTACTGATGCCACACACAACCACACCCTGTGCCTTTTGGTATGACTAATCACTCTCCACTGTTTCCCTCACCCTAATATAGACGTCAATAAAAAGCCTCCCCATATCACTTTCCTTCAGTTCGGCACTGAGCTGTTCTCTCACACATCGACTCATCAGAATATTGCACTTTCAAAGCTGAGATTTATTCATATTCTTCACACTGTTTTTCCCAGATGGAGGTCTTCATGATGCGATACACATGGGCAGCTCTTTGCATCACCGTGTTCATGATGCCAGGTAAGAAATCTGATTGAGATGAAGCTCCTTTTGTTTAGTAATATTACATTGCTCGAAAGAACTCCTTCTCCAAAAAATTATTTTAACAAAAATAAATAAATAAATAAAACTAAATAATGATTTATTGTTGCAATACAATTCTAAATTCTGTGGTAAAGTTGGTTATTTTATCTTTGTACTTGAGTTACAGACTTCCAGTTATGTTAAGAAAAAATTCTCAAAAGCATGTAATGAAAGTTATTTGCATGAATCCATTCATACACAATATATTAATACTTAATAAGCAAAACTAATGCTTTCAAAAAAAGATTTTTGGATTTTCAAAATAAGATTCAAGCACTAATCATTAAAGATTCATGAAATCTGAAATATGGAGAAAAAGGCAAAAAATATGATATATAATTGTAAAAATGTATTATTAACAACCACATTGTTTTTTATTTATTCATTTATTTATTTTATCAATGCCCTGTCTTAGGCAGCTTATTTATTTATTTATTTAATTAATTTATTTATTTATTTATGTCTCAAATAAGCTTTTTATATTCCACATGTTTAAGAACAATCTAGAATACATTTTATATAGTAAATTGAAAAAATATATGTTTAATACCTACTGCATAATGTAAGGTAGAGGCCCTTTTGTTTATATATTTGTTTTAGAGGATACCATATTCTGATATGTATATACAGAGTGGACCCAAATAAATAAATTAAAAAAACCTATTTTCAAAGCCCTTTGGCAATTTGGCCAAATAAAATTAAACAAATCAGGTAATACTACCTCTGGCATACCCACCATTGCTATTTGAATCAACCGTATACAGTAACACAAAAAGTCAGGACTCCCATGCTGACTGAACTCTAGGAGATGAGCCCAATTTATATCCTCCAGAAAGATGGAGCTCCAGCCCACACTGCCAAGGACACTGGAGCTTTTCTCTAGAGAAAATTTTTAGGCCTGAGAACTACTGTGGTAACCAAGCAGCATGGATTTGAGCTTCGTTCCAAGTCCACTTTGCAACAACACATTTATTGGAGTGGTCAAATGAAAAAGCCACAGATTATCATAATCTTACAGTATAGACTCCTTAATCCTTACGAAGACGTAGCTTTAGCAGTTAGCCCTTTGTAGCGTGGATGGTGAACCCAAACGCGGAAGCAAGCGAGTAGGCAGGATAACCACGCGATTTAGTCTAAGGACTCTCACAGAAGGTGAGCAAGGGAAAAACACAAATTTAACCCGCATCCTATAAACACACACTCATAGACAGAAAGTAAACCCAAGAGAATGAGTACTCACGAATTGGTAGAGAATTTATCTGAACCGACATGGGCCGAACTCAATGACTGAGTGATGTGAAGCGCAATCTTGTTTCCTTTTATGCTTCCTGTTTTTGCGACCGTGCTACTTCCGGGTCCTAGTGCCGGTCGCGGTTAGGGTGTGTGTGACAGTACCCCCCTGTCCAGGACCGATTCCCGACGATCCTGGAGTGGAGGATACCCGACGACGGTAGTCCCTGATCAGCTCGGGGTCGAGGATGAACCGAGCCGGAATCCAAGATCGCTGCTCGGGACCGTAGCCTTCCCAGTCGACCAGGTATTGGGTGCCTCTGCCCCGAGGGCGCGAATTGAGGATCCGACGTACGGTGTAGGCAGGGCCACCGTCGATGATTCGGGGAGTTTGGCGATGTTGGGCGGTGTAATGGTTGTTAGCTCGTCGGATGGCTTGATTTGCTTGTCTCCACAGCCGCCTGGACTGAGATTAGTGGCAGACGACACATGAAGGTTATGAGAAAACTCAGCCCATATGAGATAGCGGGCCCAGAAGCGCTGACGATCGGCGACAAAACATCTCAGATAGCACTCCAGTTGTTGGTTGGTCCGCTCCGTCTAACCATTAGTCTGAGGGTGGTATCCTGATGACAGACTGCAGGTGGACGACGATCTACGATGGTCATGATGGTTGTCTTCTCCTCTGAAACCCGCAGGCCCGTGATGAAGTCAATGGCAATGTGCGTCCAGGGCCGACGAGGAACCGGAAGTGGTTGGAGATCTCCAGGTGTCGGCTAGTTGGTGGTCTTCGCCCTGGTGCATACTGGGCACGCCTGGACAAACTCATCGACGTCCCGGGTTATGGAAGGCGACCAGATGACGCGTTGGATGAATTCAAGGGTGCGCTTGGTGCCGCAGTACTTCTGACCCGTTTGTGGCCGTTGAGGTGTACCTGGACCGTGAGACGAGAGACGCTAGGGATCGTGGCAGAGAGGTGGAGGTGGCCCCGGCGAGCTGCTCCCATCGCTCACCGGGCCTGGGCATCTCCCTGGTGACGTGGACAGATGGCTCTATGGTGCTCTAGACCCACAATAAGCACATAGCCCCTCTCTGAAGCGTGGTTCTCGTTCTGCAGCAGTCAGGGGCGTCATAATTGCATGGGTTCCCCGGCTCCAGTGTTAACCACGGCAGGAGGTGGAGAACCGACATGTCCAGTGTGAACGGCAGTGAAGACGATAGGTGGTCGTGGCGTGATGTCAGGAAAGGTGGAAGCAGGCGGCAGGGTCCTCGGGGCTGGCTTGGGACGAGAGAGAAGATGCTGATCGATGCGGAGGGAAAGCTGGATCAATCCCTCCAAAGTGGCTGGAAGCTCCCGTCCGACGAGTTCATCCGTTATCCTCGAAGCCAGGCCCTCGTAATAGGATGTCCGGAGTGCAGCGTCCCCCCAGGATGTCTGTACGGCGAGGGTACGGAACTGTGTATCGGCTCACGGACAATCCTCCCTGCCATAGGTGATAAAGCTTGGTGTCGGTCTCCACCTTGCCCGCAGCGTGCTCAAAAGTGAGCTTAAGTTGACAGGTGAATTCATTATATGAATGGGCGGTGTCTGTATCTGAGTGAAGAACTGCCGTGGCCCACTCAGCTGCCTGCCCTGTTAGCAATGAAACGAGAAGAGCAATGCGTAGCCGATTGGTGGAGTATTTGGTGGAATTAAACTCAAACACCAGATCGAGCGCTGTTAGAAACACACTACACTTCCCGTCCGTGCCATTCCATTTTTCTGGTAATGAGAGAAAAACATCAGAAGGGGGGCGGGGAGGGATGATGCGACGGGGGGGCCGGCTAGCGACGGGGGGCTGGCTAGCTGCGTCAGCAACAGCCGCGCGGAGATCCGCGTTCTCCCGCCGAAGTTTGTTACAAATAAAAGAAAAAAAGAACACATATTTGTAGAAAATAATATTTTTGTATTTTTGCAATCATAGTTTTATGCTTAAATATATGTGTCTTTAACTTTGTCTGTGCATTTATAATTTTCTTTCTAAGAGTGGGGTTTAATTTGTTGGTTTAAGTCCGACAAAAGATTTTTTTTCTTCTTCTGTTAGCATTTAAGGATTTAATCTGTTTATCTTTGTATTATCTGAGTCTACTGATTATTTTAATGCCGGTTCTTTTAAAGGATCAGTGAAATCTGATGAGGCTACGAATTCTACATCGGATTTTGAGCTCATCATGGACATCAGTAACCGTATCTATAATGACTCCCTACTCAAGCCTGGCTCTACTGATTATGACGCTTTGTCAAAAAACATTAATGATATGGTGAGTTTTTTTTTAGTTTCACTTATTTGATACTTAATGATATTATTATTATTATTATTATTATTAAGCAGAAATCTCTCTCCTTTTATCTTAAAAAAAAATACAAAGTAAGTGTTAAGAGTATTAAGTAAAGAGTATCAGAGCAGAAGGATTTTATTTCTCTATTTAATGATAAACAGTATTGCCATATAGATCATGGACAAATGTTTATTTCTTTTGTTTGCAATTATTCATCATCCCAAAAATCTCTGAATGTGAATCTGTTCTTCTTTCAGCTCTACTCCATCTATGGCTGTACCCGTTGTTTGACACACTCGTTTTATCACAACGTATCAGCCGTGACCTTCAGGTACAATTTTTAAATATCATTTTAGTTCCTCATGTTGTTATAGTGTTTATTTAAAAAGATTAAAGACCGACTGTATGAGTGACTAAACAAAGTATTAGCTAAGGGAGTCTAATCAACCTTCCTTTCTGTCTCTTAAGTAATGAAACTGGAAGTGTGCTCGTAAAAGCCACTCTCTTGTTCCAGGCAAACAAAACCAGCGCTCGTGTGATTAAAGACATATTTATGAACGAGACAGCAGACAGTATTGAAATAGCTGGCCTTAAAATTAACCACAACTTCACACAAGGTAAGCGTGAGAGCTGTATATATATTTTAAATGAAAATGGTATTTATTTATTTATTTATTTATTTTCAATGTAACCTCATGAGACCACACTGTCCTCATATCAGGACATCACATTTTCTCCCAACTTGTAAGATCTGTATGTATAAATTTGTTGACAAACTATTTTGAAAACATCAATAGTTGTAAATTAATGAATAAACAAAAAGTAAAAAAAAAATTACAAGCCACACAACATTAGATTTTTGGTCTCAGAAGGTTAACATATTGAGAAATACTGACACTGTTGTTTTCACAGTCATACCTCTACCAACCACTGCACCAACTGGCTCCAGCATTTCCCATCTGACACACACTTCGACTGATCATCCTGGAATTCATCCTACAACTAAACACCACAGCGGCGCCTCATCCCTCAATCAGAGTCCCATAACTCTCGCTTCATTTCTCCGCTATAGTGTTTCACTCTGCCTACTTTTCCTCGTCAGTTATTCTTTTTAATTTTTCAAACTTGCCCATAGGGATGCCACAAGATCTGTATATAATGTCATCCTTAAATTTATAATATGAACTAATCTAAAACAATTATCACGTTGTCCATGAGAACGTTTCCTCCAGGTTTCTATTTCATCTGTCAAAAAGCATGCTGGTAAACCCCCCCCCTCCCCCTTTTTTTTTTGTTGTTGTAAAAAACAAGATATTTAAAAATCTTACTGTATTTAAATTTACAGTATGAGCTTCTATTGTTGTAGTGAATAATGATGTTACACGGTTGACCAAATATTCTGGAATGAAATGCATAAAAATGATCAATTTGAACTTTATGAGCTTGAAACTTCTCACTACTGCCAGGGAGGTCTTTAGACACAGGAGAATTGCAGTGCAGCAGTAACATGCTCATCGTTATAAGGTGGAGATTCTGAGTTTTATACTCGTACAATGCTACAAACATCTGAAGTGAACGGTTCACGGCCCAGCTCCACCAAGCAGCTGCGGGTGGGCCCTTGAGCAGGGCCCCTAACCACTGTATCATGGCTGACCCTGTATTCTGACCACAGCCCCCAAGCTGGCGTATACAAAGAATATATTTCACTCTGCAGTAATGTGTTTCTGAGAAATAAAGTCATGATTTATAAAATTATACGGTTTTGTGGCTTGATTGTCTTTACCTAATGTTTACCTCTATGATCATTTCTCAACCTGCCATGTTCTACGGTTAATTATTGTACATTACTGCTAGTCAATACGTGTTGAAAAACTTTCTACAACAGCATGTTTGATGATAATTACGATAAATATAAATGAGTGTGTAAGAATATGTACAGTGGTGTGAAAAACTATTTGCCCCCCTCCTGATTTCTTATTCTTTTGCATGTTTGTCACACAAAATGTTTCTGATCATCAAACACATTTAACTATTAGTCAAAGATAACACAAGTAAACACAAAATGCAGTTTTTAAATGAGGGGTTTTATTATTTAGGGAGAAAAAAAATCCAAACCTACATGGCCCTGTGTGAAAAAGTAATTGCCCCCTGAACCTAATAACTGGTTGGGCCACCCTTAGCATCAATAACTGCAATCAAGCGTTTGCGATAACTTGCAACGAGTCTTTTACAGCGCTCTGGAGGAATTTTGGCCCACTCATCTTTGCAGAATTGTTGTAATTCAGCTTTATTTGAGGGTTTTCTAGCATGAACTGCCTTTTTAAGGTCATGCCACAACATCTCAATAGGATTCAGGTCGGGACTTTGACTAGGCCACTCCAAAGTCTTCATTTTGTTTTTCTTCAGCCATTCAGAGGTGGATTTGCTGGTGTGTTTTGGGTCATTGTCCTGCTGCAGCACCCAAGATCGCTTCAGCTTGAGTTGACGAACAGATGGCCGGACATTCTCCTTCAGGATTTTTTTGTAGACAGTAGAATTCATGGTTCCATCTATCACAGCAAGCCTTCCAGGTCCTGAAGCAGCAAAACAACCCCAGACCATCACACTACCACCACCATATTTTACTGTTGGTATGATGTTCTTTTTCTGAAATGCTGTGTTACTTTTACGCCAGATGTAACGAGACATGCACCTTCCAAAAAGTTCAACTTTTGTCTCGTCGGTCCACAAGGTATTTTCCCAAAAGTCTTGGCAATCATTGAGATGTTTTTTTAGCAAAATTGAGACGAGCCTTAATGTTCTTTTTGCTTAAAAGTGGTTTGCGCCTTGAAAATCTGCCATGCAGGGCATTTTTGCCCAGTCTCTTTCTTATGGTGGAGTCGTGAACACTGACCTTAATTGAGGCAAGTGAGGCCTGCAGTTCTTTAGATGTTGTCCTGGGGTCTTTTGTGGCCTCTCGGATGAGTTGTCTCTGCGCTCTTGGGGTAATTTTGGTCGGCCGGCCACTCCTGGGAAGGTTCACCACTGTTCCATGTTTTTGCCATTTGTGGATAATGGCTCTCACTGTGGTTCGCTGGAGTCCCAAAGCTTTAGAAATGGCTTTATAACCTTTACCAGACTGATAGATCTCCATTACTTTTGTTCTCATTTGTTCCTGAATTTCTTTGGATCTTGGCATGATGTCTAGCTTTTGAGGTGCTTTTGGTCTACTTCTCTGTGTCAGGTAGCTCCTATTTAAACGATTTCTTGATTGAAACAGGTGTGGCAGTAATCAGGCCTGGGGGTGACTACAGAAATTGAACTCAGGTGTGATAAACCACAGTTAAGTTATTTTTTAACAAGGGAGGCAATCACTTTTTCACACAGGGCCATGTAGATTTTGAGTTTTTTTTCTCCCTTAATAACGTAAACCTTCATTTAAAAACTGCATTTTGTGTTCAATTATGTTATCTTTGACTAATAGTTAACGGTTTTTGATGAGCAGAAACATTTAAGTGTGACAAACATGCAAAAGAATAAGAAATCAGGAAGGGGGCAAATAGTTTTTCACACCACTGTATGTACATGTATGTTGCGTCTTGTGTGGGTGTTTGGGAATGTCTGTCATTTGCTGATGTTAGTCCACTGTGTTTTATCAGGTCCAAGGTCAGTGCAGTCGTCTACCAGGAAGTTTTAGAGCACTCCATGCTTCCCTCTGCTGACCAGCTTCATGCAGATGCTGATTTCATTTTCCAGCAGGAATTGGAACCTGCACACCCTGTAGTACTGATGCTGTACTTAATTTAAGCACCATGGTACGCCTGTGCTTTATTGGCCAGCAAACTCGCCCAACCTTAACTCCATAGAGAATCTATGGAGTATTGTGAAGAGGAAGATGCGAAACACCAATGCAGAAGAACCGAAGGCCGCTATCAGAAGAGAGACCGTTGGCATTGACACTACGTTAGTTGCTTCTGGCTAGTTATTTCCCTTTTTTCGTCTGGGTAGACACTTCACTAGATTTTGGAATATCATTGTTGTCCTTTCAGCTACAACAGTGAGATTGTTTACTGACCCTTAACTGTGATTTCTCAAGAATGAGAAACCATGAGCACAAAAACTTCCAAGGTACAGTAAAGTCATTACACATGTGCTACTCCTGGCCTTCTGCTCTCAATTTTACAGTCAATAAACCTTTGTCAAATTTCTCAACCTGATGCCATTGGACTTCACGATAAATCTTCAGATTGCTATTCTGTTTATAAGTGTTTAATCCAGTAGTTCTCAAAGTGTGGTTCATGAAGCATAGCTGGGGAACCAGAGTTATTTTGTTTCCATGATTTGAGTGTTTTTTTTTTTCCAGGGGTCAAACCACAGGCAGGAAGCAAGTGACCAAAATGACCCATAACTAAAGTCAACAACGGTCAAAAAACAACGAACACAGAACAGGAACTAAAAATAAGGCTTAATAAGATGCATGATAAGACTTCGGTAAAGGACAAGGAAAATAAATATAAAAATCAAGGACTATACACAGTACAGCTGAACACAATAGGTCAACGAAAAGTGACGGGGGAAAAAAACTAAAAGAATTACATACATACAACATTAAAGGAGCACTTAACTCATGTTGGGAACTGAGGTTTGGTTTTATAGTTATTGCCCTGATTAACACTTCACTTAAATTGAATGGGTTTACCCTAAAGTATCCTGAACATAATGTATTAGTATATACATTTAAATGTGCCAATTTGTGGAATAGTTGGTTTATGTTAGGAGAGGGTGAAATGGAACTGATTTCACAGTCAAGGGATGAAGAGGTGAGAAAAAAGGGATGAAAAATAATTCAATTAATCTTCTTGTTTTTACCATATGATCTATGTACATCATAAAATCTTGTAAGGTATAGAGTAGGAAGGAAGCATTAATTTTTCTCACATATAGATCACAGTGGTGGCACGATAGTGTAGTGGATAGCAATGTCGCCTTGCACCTTCAGGGTCTGGGTTTGATTCCCCCCTTGGGGTCTGTGCGCATGGAGTTTGCATTTTCTCCCCATCCTTGGTGGGTTTCCTCCTGGTACTGCGGTTTCTCCCCTGTTAGATTTGCACCTCATCCAGGGTGTACCCTGCCTCGTGCCCTAAGTCTCCTGGGTTAGGCTCCAGGGCCCCTGCCACCCTGTATACAGGATAAAACGATATAGACAAGGTAAGTGATGCATTACAGCATAGTGGGATTATTAGAAGAACTGAAATGTAAAGTATTTCTGTCCCTCATGAGACTAAACTAATTGATTTCATTCACCACAATCTGAATATATAATGTAATATTAATATGGAGATTAGATATTCTGGATAATGCTATCATTGTCCAATCTCTACTATATTATAGTATACATTCTCTACACATATTTCCAGAAGAAAATGCACTAAAATTTGGAGCACTCTGCAGCTTACAGAAGATGTAGATAATTGTGTTTTCTGGTTTATTAGTTATTATTATATTTTTTATTAAAAAACCAATGACTCGGACCACATACAATAAATGAACACTTCCTTCTACCAATCTAACATGGTTTTCTGATAATATTTTCCCCCTGGCTCTGGTATCATGCTTATCAGCTTGCCTCTTGATAAACGCAAGATGACAAATACCTTCACCTTGTTTGTCTCATACTCATATAGGCTCCAATAAGCCCACTCTCCACATCTTACAGTTTGACTCCTGAAGCTATTTTACGCTGCACATCCGAGATTATTCCTATTATTAACACTTCTTCCAGATGGAGGTCTCCATGATGCGATACACCTGGGCGACTCTCTGCATCACTGTGTCAGTGATGTCAGGTAAATAAAAATAATAATAATCTAATGTTAATGTTTGCTAAAGTTAATAGTTACTTTAGATTTAGCAATAATTTATTTATGTTAAAAATCAATTGTGTGTGATATACTAACTGAATTTTTTTAATTAGTTTTTTCATTTAGTTTTGTTTTATGAAAAAGGTTTAACTTGGTTTTAAAGAAGGTTTTAGCTCAGCATTTGCTCATTTATGATTTAGATGAAAATGATCAAAGTAACATGTTATATTAATAATAAAACATGCTAAAAATTACTGTTTCTTATGCCAATCAATTGAATTTAATTGTTTTTGACACATACACAGTCATACACAGTATGATATACAGTGAAATGATTGTTGTTGTTTTTTTATTTTAATAAAATTTTTATTTAAGTACTAATTAAGTTGTTTTAAGTTTTAGTTTTCATAGATAGTTGACATATAGACATTTATATTCTTTTTATTATTATTTTTAATAGAGGACATACGAAAGAAGGAGGATGAGGTCATCAGCATAAGATTCTTACATTATTCTCTATATTGATAATCTAGCGATTTGACACTGTTTTTTTTATTATCACAAATATATATTTTTTTATTTATTTTAAGTCTGCAAATTGTCTTAAAGGTATGAGTTTGGGGAAACCTGTGGAAAATAATGAGTCTCCTGAGCCTTTAGTCACATATGACTTAACCATGGACATCACCAACCAGATCTTCAACAATTCCCTCCTCATAAGTGGATCTTCAGATTATGAGATACTGTCCTCAAAAGTTAACGGCGCTGTGAGTTTTAACCTCGTTATTTTCCTTTAAATAGAATGTCTAAGCACAGTGCAATCTTTTTTAATTTCAATTATAGTAAATACATGCTGGATATAATAAAGGATTGGTTAATAGCACAAGTGATTAATGCAATCGTGAGCCAGAATAAAGATGAAACAAAGATTAAACTGTGGACAGTCAAGATCCATATATTATTGGCCAGAAGAAATCAGATTTAAAACCTCAGTTTGAAAGGAAAAAAAAAACAATTGTGCAATAATAATAAGTGTTTCATTGCAATTCAATACAATTATGTACAGTGGAACAAATAAAATTTTCCCATAAAAAAATAATGGAAACACAAATTATTCGTACCACAGCCCAAAAAAATAAATACATAAAAATAATTAATACAAAATATAAAGTAAAAATAAAACAAATTAACCTGCACTTAATCTTTTAAATAAAAAAGGAAAAATAAATCCCGACAGGTGTGTGTGTGTGTGTGTGTGTGTGTGTGTGTGTGTGTGTGTGAAACTAGAATAAGGAGCCCCTCCCCCTTTCCCCCTTCTCAACTTACACAGTTACCCTTCCTCCGCTCTTTTCACACAAAAGAATCGCGACAGAGCAGTGTTTCTGTGTAGAGCAGAGAGAAAGCGTGTGTGTGTCTGTGAAGGCAAAAGTTGGTGTGTGTGTGTGTGTGTGTGCATGTGTGTGCGTATGTGTGTGTGTGTGTGGGCACGGTGTCCAATGATGCACGTTCACACAGACACAAAGAGCAAGCTGATACAGAGAGAGAAAATGGATCTTTAACCTCTCTAATGATACTTACACAGTACACGTGTGCACAGATGTTGATTATACCAGTAAGAGACGAGCACTAAGACCCAGCAGGGGAGTCGATTACCCACAATTCCGCAGCGTCAGAGAGAGAAAAACCGTTGGCTCAGTTGTGATCACGTGACACTCTGCGTCAAAACAAGAAGCACATGCGTGATACTCAGTACTCGTAAACCAAGACTTGTTCGTTTTCAAAGTCAAAATTATTAAAAACCTTTGCTCGTCTTGCAGAACACTCGTAAACCGCGTTACTCGCAATCCGAGGTTTCACTGTATATTAATCTTTTTAAAGTTTACAATGCAATAACTTGTTAAGGAGCAAATATGTATTTCAAAGATTAAATAACTTGCATTTGCCTTGCATCATGATTAGAATGCAGATGTAAATGGTCTTCTTGTGCTAAATGTCAAACGTTTTATTAGTTTCTTAAAATAGAAGTAAGAATCATATAAAGCCAAAGCATTTTAAAGCATAGCACGTCTTTTTTTTTCTTTTCTTTTGCAGCTCTACTCCATCTATGGCTGTAGCACTTGTGACACACAGACGTTTTATCAAGGGGTATCAGCAATGACCTTCAGGTATCACTCTAGGCCTTGTTTCCCGAAAGCTTCTTATCGCTAAAACTAACACTAAAAGTAGTTCTTAAGTTGTACTTTAACTTCTCTCTTAACATTATGGCGTGATTTCCGAAACATTCGTACTCTAGATATATCTTAGGTAAGTCACAAGTTCGTAAGGTTGGTCTGATATCAAATAAAATACAATTCTTAAACAGGTCTACAGTATATTCCATCATTAAATACGACTTTGATAACGTGCCATAATGTGCGTAGTTTCAGCTGAAGACGCTAGTCGCCGCCACTGTGCAGCAGTCTTTATAAACCAGCGGTGTATGGTGTATTTTATTTGATATCAGAACTAATAGAGTGACTTTTAATTAGCCTATTTCATAATGTGACTAATGCATTAAAATTGGCAATCACTTTTAATATTAAACAGGTGGCGAACAATTTTGCTCTAATTATCTAAGATCGCATAAATGGGTAATCATGGTGGCGTCCAGAAGGCAACAGATATAGCAGCAATACATTGTGGTGTTGTGCTAAACTGAAGACAGTGCCGTCCGCGGAGCCGCGTGGTTCATGTAAATTTTTTCATTAGGCAAAACTATTTTGCCTGAGGTGGCTATTTTAAAAAAAAACTATAGGTTACAGGAAAATATTAGCGACAGTTTGGTGATTTAATTTATATATTTATCTATGATGGCATGCTAGTACTGATAAGTTAACCCATGTCGAAATAAACAGTATTGGAAGAATTTTGTGCAATGTTTAATTTGCATCGAAAGTGCCGTCTTTCTTAACACTGTCATGCAAAAGGAGTGTAAAATTGATTTCTGAGCAACCAATGTCAGCTAATTCTGTACCTTCATTGTAGTCAGCGCCTTGTAACGTCGGACATAAGAGGCAGCGACTTAAGAAGACTCCTAAGAGACAGTTCGAGAAATACATTTAGGAAAGTAAACAACTTACGTAAGATATGCCATATCTTAAGAGTCTTCTTAGCGTGCTAAGAGTGTCCGTTATCGGAAAACCAGGCCCGGGTTCCTCCTGCTGCAATAATATTAATTTTTAAAGGACACAGGACTTTGACCGTACTGTATGCCTTAACACAAAGCACTTATTATTTCTCTTTCTGTTTTTTAGCAACAAAACTGGAACTGTGCTTGTGAAAGCAACTCTCATATTCCATACAAACCAAATCGACAGTGATGTAATCATAAAACTGTTTACGGATGCCATTGCTGCCAATGATGAAATAAACAAGCTTAAAATCAACCCTAAATTTACACAAGGTGAGGATGCATTATGTTTTTTTTTCTAAAATGTATAAAATGATTTTGAGGTATTGGATATCATACTTAATTACAAAATAAGTAAAACTTATGTCTCCGTACAGCCACATCAGAACCAACAACAAGTCCTCCCAAGACAACCAAAACTACTACCACCACTCATCCCACGGCTTCCTCCACCAAAACCACCCATCGTCCCACGACTACCACAACCACTACAACAACCGCTCGTCCCACGACTACCACCACTACCGCTCGTCCTACCAGTACAACCACCACTACTGCTCGTCCTACCACTACAACCACCACTACCGCTCGTCCTACCACTACAACCACCACTACCACTCGTCCTACCACTACAACCACCACTACCACTCGTCCTACCACTACAACCACAACTACCACTCGTCCTACCACTACAACCACCACTACCACTCGTCCTACCACTACAACCACCACTACCACTCGTCCTACCACTACAACTACAACTCGTCCTATACCTCATCCTAATCATCCTCCAGCACACCATAATGCCGCCTCTTCTTTGTTACATCAACGTTCTATAAGTCTGACTTCATTTCTCTGCTATAGTGTTTCATTTTGTTTCTTTTTCATCAGATATTCTTTTTAATCTTATAAATCCAGTGTCATAATAATCAGGTAAAGTGTCATATGTAAGTAGGTTACTGAGTAATATTACATGCAATATAATATAATATAAATGCAATCTCACCACTTATCTCAGCTATACCTCTATAACCAGTCACTCATCCCCTAACTCATCCCACACACTACAAATATCACACATCCCACACTAATCCCACCCCTATAACCACCACTTATCCTACACTGCATCTCATTTCTACAACCACCAATCATCCCATCAATCAACTTATTCCACCACTACAACCACCACTCAACCCCTCTATAAACACCACTCATCCCATAATACATCCCACAACTCAACAAACGTCTATAACCACTACTTATTCCATTCTACTTCTAAACGCCATGCATCCCACAACTCGTCCCACAGGTAATCCCCCTCCAAACTAACCTTCATTTAGTTTTTCATTACAACCAGAACTATTACTATACCTACAACCAGTGTCCCAACACTTGATATCCAAGTTTAAATATAACCGCATACTATGTGTCACTGAAATAATATTATAGTACAGGTTTCATTAAACTGAAATGGAAATAAAATTGTATTGACTTTTATTATCTTGTGGTAATTAATGATGTTACATGATTGACTGAATATTCTGAAATGAAATGGAAACAGATTGATCTATTTCAACTTTATTAGCTCATAACATACTCAAATATATAATACTATAAATTTTTGTGTCTTTCTTGTCTTTATATATTGGACTTTTTTTCTGTGTGCATCCTGTGATCCTATATTCTTCAAATAAAAATAACAATTTTATTAATCACACACAACTATACTCACTTAATTTTTATAAGTAAATGATCAGTGTTCACTGCAGTAGTCAAACCAAAAGAAGAAAACAATAGACCAAAATCATTCATAACCACATTGGAAAACAGGTAAAATTCAAACCAGAAAACTATACACATAGAACATGGACAAGAAAATAAGGCTTGGATTTAATACTACAAGTGCATGGTAAGACTTATACACACACATAATGTCAAAGCACTTGTCACATGTTCGGAACTGCAGTGTGTTGGGAATTCCAGACAGGAATCCATCATTGTGAAAGTTATTATAATTATTGAGTTTTGTAGTTTTTAGCCTGTTTTACTGTTCATGTAAAGTAAATGTGTTTAATTCAAAGTATCCTTGGAATAACATTGCATTAGACCTAATGTACATACATTTACATAATAAACCTATTAGCAAAAAAAATAAAAATCAATGATTATTTTAGTAGATGGAAATTTTTACAATCAAATACAGGATGAAAAATGTTTGATAAGCAATTAAGTTAAACATTTCAACATTCAACACATGATTTATGTACCACTGAAACCTTTGCATGGTGGCCACAGTTGATACACACCTGTTAAAGCTGCTATATTTCTGTCCCTCATGAGACTCAATGAATTGATTTCATTCAGGGGGGGAAAAAGAAAAAAAACTTTTATCATTCTAGGTTTCTGGTTTGCTGGTAATATTAACCACCCCGGGCTCTGGTATAAAGCTTATCAGCTGGGCACTTGATAAACACATATGACAAACACCTTCAACATTTTCAACTTATACACTCATAGACTTCACTAAGTACACTCTCCACATCTCACACTCTGACTCTTAAAACTATTTTGTCTCCACGTTCTGAGATCATTCTTATTACTCTCGTGTCCTCCAGATGGAGGTCTCCATGATGAGATACACCTGGGCGACCCTCTGCATCATGGTGTCAATGATGTCAGGTAAAATAAAAATCACTAGAAATGATGTAAAGAAAATGTTTAATGGTTACTTCATGTTATGTTACGCACATTTTCAGTGCATGTTTGTATTAATTTTTAATGACAATAATTAAGAAAATCAGTTTAATTGAATTTTTTGCTCAACTTTAGAAAATACAACAAGTTAAGCTGTGAATATTAAGATTAAAATAATTAATATTATATTAATCATACTTTTCTTATGCCCAAATAACTGTTTTTCTATTCTATTTCTATCTTGCTATCCTTTTTGATATAATTTACTAAATGGAAAATAATATTTAAGACAAAGCACAGTTTTACCAACATAAGCTCCTTATTCCATTCTATATATATATATATATATATATATATATATATATATATATATATATATATATATATATATTATTGTCACATAAACTTTAGTGAAGGTAATTTGCAAATTGTCTTAAAGGTATGACTTTGGAGAAATCTGGGGGAAAGAATGTGACTACAATCTCATCTTCAGTCACATATGGTTTCACCATGGACATCACCAACCAAATCTTCAACAATTCTCTACTCAACCATGATTCTCCTGATTACAAGTTATTGTTCACACAAGTTAACGGCATTGTGAGTTTTTCACGTTTATTTTGCTTATGAATAGAATGTTTGAACACTAAGCAATGCTCATTAGAGTTGAGAACTATGAGAATTTTTTTAAAGTAAAATATAATAATAATAATAATAATAATAATAATAATAATAAAAGTGAACTGGCTTATCAGGTTTTTTATTTTAATAATTGAAAACAGATGTTGGCTGCAATAATAATAATAATAATAATAATAATAATAATATGAAATGCGATACATAAAAAAACTGCCCCTGTGATAAGTCGTAAGAATATCACACAGTGCAGTAGGAAAAGAGTCAAAATGGAAATATGTGCATTTATAAAGTTCATACTACTTCCTAGCCATGTCCCTGTCAGGTTCTCAGTGCGTCCATCATGTTGTCACTAATTTTCTATCACATACATGATCATGCCCTCTCCAGGTCCAGTGAGATCAAAATGAGTTATTGCTATGTCCGATTAGATTGTACCACACTCTTACCAGGTTAGTTAAATGTATTAATACCATGACATGTGCAGTGATTTTCATCACAGAATCATACAAAATTTTATAGATATGCTGATAACCTGCTGCATGCACACCATAAATGTGGAAGCACTAGAAGAACGTACTATAAACTTAATGTGGTCTACCACACTGTGCTTGAGTACTTCAGTGAAGTCACTAAGAGGTGTTAGATACGCCATTAACTGGTAAATGCCATCATTAATACATCCTTATTCAATTCTTCCTGTGTCTTGCTTTGATCTTGTCCTCACCAGGATTTTATGAACATGCCCAAAAAAAAAATCATGGGCGCTCCACATCAATGGGGACAATAGTATGTCCTTACTGGTTTCTACTATGTTCCTGCCAAGTTCTTACCGTGTTCACCTTTTTTTTTTGTGGACATAGTGGGAACACGGCTCAGTGTGACAGGTGGTATCATAGTTGACTTTGCCCAATCAAGAGCCATTTTTCATTGATGCACTAACAAGAAGAAAGCTAATTTAAAGTCTCAGTCTGAAAGGTCAAAATTTAAGATGTAAATGTATGAACTTTTATTACTTTCTTAATTAAGGGCTTAATGAATTGTAAAACTTCATACAGAACAGTATAAAACCAAAGCATTTTCTAGTTAAGTTTGTATTTTTTTTCCCAGCTCTACTCCATCTATGGCTGTAGCACTTGTACCACACACACATTTTATCATGGAGTATCAGCGATGACCTTCAGGTATGACTCCACTTCCTCCTGCTGCAATAATATTTGTTTTACATAAATGTTATATATTTACTTTAAAAGGACACAGGACTTAGTATGTATGCCTGAACACGAGGCACTTATTATTTCTCTTTCTGTGTATTTAGCAATGAGAGTGGAACCGTGCTTGTCAAGGCTATGCTCTTATTTCAGTCAAACCAAATCAACGCTGAAATAATCAAAAACCTATTTAGCAAAGCAAGCACTGGCAATGAAATAAACGGAATTAAAATCAACCCTAAATTCACACAAAGTAAGTAATCATGGGATAATGTTGTTGTATTTACTATCATATCAAATACTATATATAACTCTAATGCCCTTATACAGCCTCATCAGGATCAACTACCAACACAACAACCACTCTTCCCACAACTACCACCACTACAACCACCACTCGTCCTCCACCTCCTCCTCCTCCACCAGCACACCACAATGCTGCCACTTCCTTCTTTTATCAAGGTCCTATAATTCTGATTTCATTTCTTTGCCTCAGTGTTTCATTTTGCTTCTTTTTACTCCCCAGCTATTCATTTTAATTTTGTAAACCTGATTGGTCATAATAACCTGGTATAGTGTGTCACTAAAATAATAAGTCCTCCTTCTGCTTCAACCCCCCCTCATCCCACCAGTCTTCATACCATTCCAACCACCACTTATCCCACAAGTCCTCCCACTACTCCAACCATCGCTCATCTCAATTCTACAACCTTCACACATCCCACCTTTACCTCTATAACCACCACTCATACCTGTACCATTTCTGTAACATCTGTAATATCTGATTCTGCCTACAAAAATAATAACATGGTATAGATATAAGTTTCCTAAAAATAAAGTGTGAAAAAAATTCATTTCTTATGCCAGTTTGAAAAGTAAATAAATATTGGTGTTGTATGATTTAAAAACTTTGGTGTTTTTCTTTATAATCTAATAAAATCTGTTTCATGTTAACTACTTTTATCTTGTCTTTATTGCCTATGATAGTTTGCTGAGTGTATGTTATAAACTCAGCAAGGTCCATTTTGGATGTTGCCAAGTGAACACAATCAGCAACCCAGTGGTGTTCCAGCCATATTGCTCTTCACCCACACATCTCTAACTTTGCACAACTCACTTGGAGCAAATTATAGGCCTTCTCCAAATATTCTAAACACACGTAGATTGAATTGTAATTCTTGAAGCTCTCCTTGCAAAGCTGTGCATGAGTGAAGAACTGGTCCACTCTTTACTGTCATTAGAGAAGACCCTGAACTGACTCAGAATCTCTTCAGAAACAGACCTAAGGATTAAGAAATACCATCATCTCAGTTTAACATTTTACAGGCAGTGCCCCAAGCCGGGCTTAAATCTTATTCGGGATTTAAGATTCAAAGAACTTTATTAATCCCAGAGGGAAATTGCTTATACTTGGTTACTGTTGCTTACAGTCATTTACAGGTGGATAAGGAAAAGAATAATAAAAAAAAGTACACTAAGTAGTACACTAAGCATAATTTAATATACAGATATTGCACGTGTGAGGGGTAAAAAAGGAAAGATATTGCACCAGTTATATATGCAATAGTTATATGTGCAATTACAATACGTGCAGTTATATAGGTAATTCAGGGTTTGCTATGGTAATCGCAGAGTGGCGTGCCGAAGATCATTGTTAAGTAAATATTGCACAGGTATATTATATGTGTAAATAAAATCAGAAATTGCACTTGAAAAGTGGTATGACCTAAGAGCATTGGTAGGTATTTTCCAAATTGTCCAAGGCCCGGTTTCTCGAAAGCTTCTTATCGCTGAGTAGTTCTTAAATTGTACCTTAACCTCTCTCTTAACATTATGGCTCATTTCCCGAAACGTTCGTACGCTAAGTATCTCTTAGGTAAGTCACATGTTCATAAAGTCTGGACCAACCTTAACTCACTCTTAGCATAGTTTCAGCTCCAGACGCTAGTCGCCGCCATTGTGCAGCAATGTATCATGTATCATTTTAATTATTTTGCCGCCTCATACCTAGTCTTCCTGGGATAGGTTCCAGATCCAACATGACCCTGACCAGAAAAAAGGTTTGATACTGGAAATGAGAGCACGTGAGTGATGGTAACGTCAGCCAGAGAGATGGACTCCAAAACACTAGAGATTTTTTGCAACAGACAGTAGTCCCGAAGTGAAGGCATGTCCTCTACACATGTCCACATTGATTTCTGAAACCCGAAACTCTGCTCTTCCATCTCTCCACTTCATTGATTTTTTTTTATCCCACAGACAGTGGAAAATACTTTTAATAAATACGAGGCAAAACATGGTCTCAAGACTTATAACTAACACTTACAATTTTCACATTCCTTTACTTTTTCTAGATAGTTTTCATTTTACTCCATTACATACCACAACAAATAATTACAGTATATGTTCTACTTAACTAAAGCACTGTGCAAGTCTTGAGTCAGTCCTCATTCAGCCGGACTTACTTGTTTTGTTTTTTTTTGGGGGGGGTTGTAAGAGCCATATCACACTTGTTATGTAAGATGGATCTACAGAATGTGTTGTTGTGTTTATTTTATTTTATTTGTTTTTAATTCATTTCATTCTACATTAATCTATTCACTAGTTAAGAATTAAGCATTAAGCCATAAACTCTAAATGTGTTAGTTAAGCATCCATTTTGACAATCGTGAGTTGGTCTGTGATGTCATTCCACTATTACATGTATTTGTATGACTATCATATGTTATGCCTCTTTTCCACTGCATAGTACGGCACGACACGGTTCAGTTCAACTCACTTCGGTTCGGCGCAGTTCGGCTCGGTTTGCGCTTCCGCTGCAATGTAGTAACGCTTTAGCGTGGGCGGGATTACTCACGTGTCGTTTAGTCGCGGCACTGCTAACAAACACACAACAATGGAGCATATCGACGGCATGGTGTTCTTCATTCTCGGCATGTGGATGTTTTTAACAGCGAGACGAAGGAGTTTGTTTCAAAAGAGGCCGACAGTTACAGTAATACAAAAAGGTGCGTCCGATCCTTCTCTGGCTGTTCTAAATATAGCGGTTCTGTTGTGTCTCGTGTCGCAAGCTCGGTGACGCAGTAATGACGATTTTCTCCAGCTAATCAGTGACCAGCAGAGTTTACACGTCACGTTTTGGTAACGGTTCGGCGCGCTTGGAGGTGATACTAAAGAAAGGACCAGGTACCATGTACTGTTCCCAGTGGAAAACCCCCCAAAAGTGAGTTGAACTGAACCGTGTCGTGCCGTACTATGCAGTGGAAAAGCGCCATTAGAAAGTTCAGTTTAGATGCGGAAGGCTACGGAAACACAAGCTTTTGACCGTGAGCTGAACGCAATCAGATAGATATAACATAGGTTGTTGTAAAAGTCAGAAATTTACAAGACACAGCAACAGGTGTTGTAACCACAGTGGATTTACTCAAGACGACTGTATGAAGTGTTGAATCTTTGATGCTGAAAATAAAATACCAAGACAAAGAAATCATCGGACTTCCGTTCTTGTGAGTAAATGATCCAACCAAAGCTACGCGTCAAAACTAGTGGAATAACATGACCGCATCTGCAATAAAGTCAAAAACTTGTGTTTCCTTAGCCTTCTGCTTCTAAACTGAAACCAGCCGACTTTGGAGCCACAGCTACAGCGCAACTTCATCACTTTTCCGACGCGAGTGAAATGGGATATGGAGTTGTCTCATACCTCAGGTTAGTAAATGCTGATGGACTCACACATTGCGCATTCATGATGGGGAACTCCCGTGTAGCACCCCTGAAACAAACCACAATTCCACGAATGCAATTG
The DNA here is from genome assembly GCA_030522415.1 of Channallabes apus. Classification (NCBI taxonomy): domain Eukaryota; kingdom Metazoa; phylum Chordata; class Actinopteri; order Siluriformes; family Clariidae; genus Channallabes; species Channallabes apus. Next base: position 14,491,451 of record CM060105.1, on the reverse strand, counting down.
ACGGCGGCAGTGATCGCTGTAAAAAATTACAAAATGTTGAGAGAGCAACTGGAATTGAAATTACTAGAAAAAAACCCAGCCGATTCTGCGTCCAGGAGGGTATCCTGTGAAAAGTTTATGAAAAACGTCACCTGGATTCACGGCCCTTCCTTTCTCAAAGAAGCAGAGTGAAACTGGCCTGAAAATATTCATGACACGTCAGTGAAAGAAAATGACAACGAAATTAAGCTCTCAGCTTTAGTGAACATTATGAGCATTATCAGTTTGCTAGGCCCCTTTTTCTGTAATGTTGTCTGGTAGGAATGGGAGGAATAGTTCTCCAGTCTTCCTGAAGGACATTTTTCATTCCTCATTGTTGGCAAGTTTCTGTCTCCCATTTTCAGTCTAGCTCATGCACCTGTCCAGGCTCAAGATTTTTCCACAATCCTGCAGCGTACACATATCAGTGGTGTAGCATTTGAAATTATATCACCACCTGATGATATTATATATATTACCAGGTGGTGATATAATTTCAAATGCTATATATACTCAGCAAAAAAAAGAAATGCCCCTTTTTCAGGACATGTCTATTTCAACAATAATGTTGTACAAATCCAAATAACTTTACAGATCTTCATTGTAAAGGGCTTAAACACTGTTTTCCATGCATGTTCAATTAACCATAATCAATTAATTAACATGCACCTGTGGAATGGTCGTTAAGACCTTAACAGCTTACAGAAAGTAGAAAGATGCCCAGGGTCGCTGCTCATCTGCGTGAACGTGCATTAGGCATGCTGCAAGGAGGCATGAGGACTGCTGATGTGGCTAGGGCAATAAATCGCCATGTCCGCACCGTGAGACGCCTAAGACAGCGCTACAGGGAAACAGGAAGGACAGCTGATCATCCTCGCAGTGGAAGACCACGTATAACAACACCTGCACAGGATGGGTACATCCGAATATCACACCTGCGTGACAGGTACAGGATGGCCACAACAACTGCCCGAGTCACACCAGGAACACACAATCCCTCCATCTCACAGCAAGAACTGACAAATCTGGTCCAGTCCATGAGGAGGAGATGCACTGCAGTACTTCAAGCAGCTGGTGGCCACACCAGATACTGACTGGTACTGACAGATTTTGAGCCTCCCTTCATTCAGGGACACATTGTGAAACATTTTTAGTTTATGTCTTATGGTGTTGACTCTTTTAGTGTTCATACAAATATTTACACATTAAGTTTACTCAAAGTAAAAACAGTTGAAAGTCAGAGGATGATTCTTTTTTTGCTGAGTATATAAAATATATATATATATATATATATATATATATATATATATATATATATATATATATATATATATATATATATATATATATACACACCGCGTTCCAAATTATTATGCAAATTGGATGTAAGTGACATAAATGTTTAGTTTTTAAATTAAACTCATGATGGTGTTGTGTCTCAGGGCTCTTTGGATCACTGAAATGAATCTCAGACACGTGTGATAATTAGTTTGCAAGACAAACCCAATTAAAGGAAAAGTACTGAAGAAGGTTGTTCCACATTATTAAGCAGGCCACAGATTTCAAGCAATATGGGAAAGAAAAAGGATCTCTGCTGCTGAAAAGCGTCAAATATTGCAATACCTTGGACAAGGTATAAAAACATTAGATATTTCATGAAAACTGTGAAGACATTTGTGGCTGCTTCAGAGCACACGGGTTCGTGCAGATAAAGACAGAATGAAGAAGGTTTCTGCAAGACAAATTCATCGGATTAAGAGAGCAGGTGCTGAAATGCCATTACAAAGCAGCAAACGGGTAGGTGTAGGATCCTTTAAAGGCTTGCAGTTGTGCATAAACCTACTATTCAGCCCCTAATCAATGCTCACAAGCAGAAACGGTTGCAGTGGGTCCAGGCATACATGAAGACAATCTTTTAAACAGTCTTGTTTACTGATGAGTGTTGTGCAACCCTGGATGGTCCAGATGGATGGAGTAGTGGATGGTTGGTGGATGGCCACCGTGTCCCAACAAGGCTGCGACGTCAACAAGGAGGTGCCGGAGTCATGTTTTGGGCCAGAATCATGGGGAGAGAGCTGGTAGGCCCCTGTAGGGTCCCTGTAGGTGTGAAAATGACCTCGACAAAGTATATTGACTGACCACTTTCTTCCATGGTACAAACAGAAGAACCTTGCTTTCCGTAGCAAAACTTTTTCATGCATGACAATGCACCATCTCATGCTGCAAAGAATAACTCTGTGTCATTGGCTGCTATGGACATAAAAGATGAGAAGCTCATGGTGTGGCCACTATCCTCCCCTGACCTCAACCCCATTGAGAACCTATGAGGGTGGGAGGCAGTTTGACTCAAAACAGCAGCTCTGGGAGGCTATTCTGGCATCCTGCAAAGAAATTCAAGCAGAAACTGTCCAAAAAAAATCACAAGTTCAATCGATGCAAGAATTGTGAAGGTGATATAAAAGAAGGGGCCCTACTGTATGTTAAGATGTAACATGTAGCCCTGTTAGGATGTTTTTGATTGAAATAGCTTTTGATTTCTTTAAATATGACCTCATAATGCTGCAAATACAACAAAAACCCATTTTCAGTTCTTTACAACCTATAAAATGTTTTAACTCTGTTGTGCATAATAATTTGGAACAGTGCATTTTCAGTTTTTTATTTTTTAAAATAAATATTGTTATCATTATCAATAAAATTCAAATTATACCCTAATAGTTGATGACTAGAAAATTATCCTGACTGTCATTTGCATTTACTAATTATGAAAATCAGAGAAAGATATCATTTGCGTAATAATTTGGAACGCAGCGTGTGTGTGTGTATATATATATATATATATATATATATATATATATATATATATATATATATATATATATATATATATATATATATAGAACATTTATCATTTTAGTGTGTTGTGTACTATTACCAGGTATTATTATTCATTATGTATTATTATATCAGAATTCTGAGTTAGGACAATGGACTCTGGTCTATCTTGTAGTGTTGACTCTTTATAGTGTGAGGTAATTCAATCAATTGATGAATTTTCTATCATTCAACACGAAATGTGTGAATATGTGTAGAGAGAGGTATTAAATGTCCTCATTACATTCATACGCGTTTTATGCGCGTAATATTACGTTGCAATGCGTTTATTATATCGGATGACTTTAGAGAAAACTACAAGAGAAATATATTATCATCCCGAAGAATAAACTACCTGCCAAAGTGGCTAGTGAGACTAAAGTTGTTACCCGCCACAACTGAATTTTACCCGCATTTGGCGGGTGGGCGGGTGCCAAAGTCAAACCCTGTATATAGTAGACATTCTACTTCAGTCCTGGTGGGCAAGTGTACAGGACAGTTTGCAATTCACAACCCATAAATATACACCCACATGACCTAGCAATTAAGAGCATAGTTAAATCTGCTGTGTTTAAGCAGAAGAATCACCAAACTGGACTTGACACTTTGGTGGATTGGACTTGAAGGACTTGGACAGGATTGGACTTGAAGAACCCTGACGCTACTGTGAGCCAATACAAGCTCAGTAGTTTAGATATAAATAAAATTAATAAAACTAAATAAATTTATTTCTCTTGTATTGTATAAATGTAAAGCGAGGCCTTTACTTTTACTTCAATAATATTTGACATATCTGCTTTTATTCAACTACAGAAATTGTGCATTTTTGCCCTTCACTGGCTGTATCTTTGTCTTTATATCTTTATCATTTATATCTGTTCACCTTCACTGCGACACTTGAAGTGTTTCTTGACGTCTATAGACGTAGTAGATAAGAAGCTGAGGTTAAGGAAGTGAATTTATATATTCGTGACCCACAAGTCTAGAAAGAGCAAATCTTTTCAGAGAGCAGTTCAGTACAATCTAATGTAATGATTTAAAGCTTATACTGCAAAGTATGAGACTAACTATCAAGTATATAACATGATTAAAAGAAAGTGGTGTGTAATTTGTTTAATAACACACACTATCTGGACGGAAAAAGAATAAAGCTCCAAACATTACTTATGTAAGCTGAGGTAGACAAGCAAACAAAATAGCTATGATTCTGTGTAATGTGTCATAGTTACAGTAAAATGCACTAACACACCTCCCAAAAAATCAGAGTTGTAGGTGGTTCGTTTTAGCCACACCTGTTTCCAATTTTTTATTATATTGTAGCAGCTGCTTCACGTGTGATAATTGTGATTTGTTGAGCTGAACTTACAGACTTTGTCCTCTCAGAATTATTTCACCTCCACATCCAACACTGACTTTGCTTTATCATCCAGAAATGGAGGTCTTCACAAAGCAGCTCGCATGGGCGGCTCTCTGCATGACCATATTCGTGATGTCAGGTAAGACTTATGGTTAGTGGGACGCTCGTGCAATGTTCATGTGTAGTTGTACATGTAAGTTACATGAGTTATTCCTCAATGTTAAATAAACTGATAATCATTATTAATTAGTCTACATAGTATAGAAAGAATACAAATACTAACTTTATTAACTAAGAAAAAAACAAAATGTTGAAATGTTATATTTTGTAGTGATGCAAATATTTAGTCATTTCTGTAGATAGTGAAATATTTTTTGTATTTTTCAATTATATGCTATATACATTTTTGGAACACTTTTTATTTTATTTTATGTATATATGATTGTGATGTATGTATTGGGGTTCATTTGAAGTGTTAAAGTGTTGGGAATAGAAATACCAGAATCAAGACCAGGCTTATTCGAATGTCTAATGTATTATAATTTCCTTAAGCAACAATTCAGACAGGCACATAATTTTATTGTACTGGAATTTATGATTAGAATTTTCTGTTATCAGAAGTTATTATAACAACAACCAGAACACATTGAAAAAAATAAAAAAATAATCAATCTAAAAATATATAATAAATATATAAAAATAGTTAAATGCCAAATAATATAACATTAAATATTAACATATAAAAATATAAATATTAACAATTAACACTGTTAAGAGGCAATAGACATAAAATTAAAATGTAATTGAATTCATACAGTATACATAAAAGAGTCATATTTAAGACAGAGGGAAGTATTCTTTTTCTGATTTTTTTTCCTCTTTCACCATGGCAGGCTCTACTGAAGGTGCAAGTCTGCTGGCATTAAAAGCAGCCAACGTGGACACACCAACCACATATGACTTTACTATGGACATCACAAACCGCATATACACAGATTCTCTGCTCAACTCTTTGTCTAACGACTATAACATAATGTATGAGGAAGTTAGTGGTGTGGTGAGTAATTCACAATGTTAACATCTTACAGGAAAAATAAATAGTTTTACTCATTATGAGGTTTGTCAAGTCTAAACATCAAACACACATTAGACATGCACACACATTATGCTGTATCTAATCTGGGTATTTATCAAATTTTAATACCCCATGTCCAAATTACTGAATATGAAAATGGATTTTATATTTACATACAAAACAATTGTAATTAGAATCATGTAAAGAATCTCTGAATTTAAACTTGTTCTTTCATTCCAGTTCAATTCAGTCTACAGCTGCTCCACTTGTGACACCCGTGAATTTTATCAAGGTGTAACAGCCATGACCTTCAGGTATGACCCTAAAAAATATTTAATTCTTCCTCTAGCATCATGTTGTTTTTTTTCTAGTACACCAACCAATGATGGTTGACAGATAAAAACACTATACGGTAAAAATTATGTTTCAAAACAAGCCTCCAATATCATATTGTGATGATGAATTAAAATTACTAACTGTTATAAAACATGATAAAATGGTTTGCTTTCTCGATTCAGAGTACTGTAATTGGGAAGCAAGAACTAACACCCCCCCATCCCCCCTTCCATGTGTGAGACTTGCTTGTATCCATCCCATCATTTGCACTCAGCAGTAACTGCAGATGTGAGTAATAGCAAGTGCATAAACTATTAAGAGCAGAAGAGTAAAAGACCAACTAACAATTTATCATTGTTGGTCAAAGCCATTAATCCAGCTTCCAGTACTGCATACTTACAGGTGGTAGTTAACTAGTTAGCTCACGTGCATCATGTAACCTAATTCCTGTCACCAGTCAAGTCTTAACCCTGTGATGAAAGCACTGATATTACAGTGGCATCTTATTGGGTCTAGTATCAGTGATGGTGTTGGTACATTCAAATGCTGCGTGCAAATTTCATCCTTGTAGTCTAACCTTAAGTAGCACAAGTTGTTTTGTTTTCTTTTTGGCTCCATCTCTAGTAACAATGCTGGATCTGTGGTTGTTCAGGCCACCATCGGGTTTGACTCAGGACAAACCAATTCCATCGTGATCAAATACGTATTTCTGCAGGCCATCAGTGGCAGAAATGAAATAAACGGCCTGGAAATCAACCCTAAAACCATAGAGGGTAAGAATCCATGCTTTTTCTAAAAACTATGCCATGACAAAGAATCCATGCCATGACTTGTCTACTTGTCTAGTGACTAGTGCAAAACAATAAAATAAATAATAATAATAGAAAATACTAACACTGTCTTCTTCTCGCAGTGAATCCAGGACCAACAAGTTTCTCCAGCAGTCCCACACCAACCTCTACCCCTACCACTACACCAACCACTACCCCTACCACTACACCAACCACTACACCAACCACTACCTCTACACCAACCACTACACCAACCACTACACCAACCACTACATCAACCCCTCAAACGTGTGACCCCTTTTTGTCAACTAATAGTCCTCCGTCTTACACAGTTATGTCATGTTTTATCACTCCTACCAGTCCTACAACTACTACTACCACCACTCCTACCACTACTTCTACCACTACTCCTACCACTACTTCTACCACTACTACTACCACCACTCCTACCACTACTTCTACCACGACTCCTACCACTACTTCTACCACTACTCCTACCACCACTCCAACGACTACTCCTACCACTACTTCTACCACCACACCTACAGCTACTCCTACAGCTACTCCTACAACCACTCCTACAACCTCAATGCCTACAACTCATTTAAAAAAACTTTTCCACCATTACTAAACTACACACATCACTCCTAGACCTACAACTACTATTACCACCACTCCTACAACTACACCAACCCCTACAACTCCCACAACCACTTCTCTAGTCTACTTAGTCTACTTACATATGGTGGAGACATTCTTATAACCACTTTCCTACCATTTAGTAAAACTACTAAATCACTTTGGTTTATTTAAAAAAAAGTGAAAAACAACACAATTTATGCAATTGACATTAACATCAGACTGAAACACATACAGGACTGTGCAAAAGTCATGAGCCAACCCTCATTTCTTCATATTCCAAAGAGCTAGACGTTCTTGTATTTTTTATGTAAAAATTTTGGCCAGTTTTTTGGTTCTCATTTTCAGTCCAGTCCCTGTACCTGATTTTTTAAGCCACACAGTGATCTATGGATCATTCACACATAAAACATCATCTAACTTGAGCCATGAATCAGTGAGAAACAGGTGCAGATGATGACAGATTGGAGGACAGAAGTTTCTAAATTCAACATGTGCTTAACTATAATTCTTTGTCAGAGATACAAGAGCACAGGTAAACAGCAACAAATTAGAAACATCAATATGAACTAGATGGTAAAAAGATGCAGGGTTACAACATAATGCACATGTAACTGAGAAGAAACTTTTTAAGGGTTTAAGCCTAATACTGCATTATAAGACTTAAATTAAATAAAGAAACAGCGGGATATACATAGACAAACAAGTTAAGACTAAACTTAGGACACAGAAAAGGGAACAGAACAAGACAAGGGAGGTGAGGATGAAAAACAGAAACCAATGAACATGGCATGGTAAAGAAAAGCACAACTAATGTTCATCACTCTGGAAGTTCATCTGAGGGAATAAAGACTTTTGATCTTTTGAAATGTTAAATCATCAACATTCAAAATATGTCACTTCTTTAACTTGCATGAACCTAATGTTTTTATAATGCAATACGTTTCCAGTTTTCAATGATCTCTCACTAGTTTCGTACAGAATAGGAATGCAGTAATCCCTCCAGACAGGTTCTCATGTTGCTACACTCACACATAAGAACAGACTCACTTTTGTTTGATTGCACATTATTTAATTCACTAATAATGGAATTATATCATCATTGGATTGTGTTTTTGTTAGACATTTTATGAAGTTTATGAGAGTTATGCCAAACATCAATGATTCAATTGGCTCCTGCATAATTTAACCTGCCTTGAAATCTTTTAACTCATCCTTTCCTATTCACTATCTTTCTTACCATTACCTTTATTTTCACTTCGTCATTAAAGAAATGAGTGCAAATTTTCCTACACTGTCCAAATGGTCATTGTAAACCACATAAAATTAATAAAATTGAATTAAACTACCTTTGTTAAAAATATTTCTCTTAAGGTGTGTGTGTCTGAGTGTGTGTCAGGGTTTGACATTAACTTTTTTGCTCACTGGCCAATGTGGCTAGTGGATTTCCGGAGTCACTCGCCATTCAGCCTTTTTACTAGCCACAATTTTGTTACCAGAAAATCGCAGTTTTTCCTTCACCATGATACGTTAATATTTGTTATATCTAGATTTACTTATAAATGACAGCATACACTGTATCACTATAGTAGTAGTCAAGTATTCAGTACTGTTAAGATCCCAATATAAAAACATGCAAACACGAACAGTATATTCTAGGGATGTAACGGTATTGTAAATACCGTCGTACCGCAATAACACAAAAAAATTTCGATAATACCGTAGTCGCATGACGATAAAACTATAGGTCTTCTGAGAAAAGTTTGCTCAAGCGAATGGAGCGAACGGGAGGTAGCGGGAACTACAATTCCCATCAGCCCAGGCGTGACCATCATCCTTTGCGGTCTGTTGTCGCTACAGATCCAGTAATGCGCACAACCGATTTAAAACCTGCTTACTCTGTAATGATTAATTACTCTTTCCATCTCTTTTCCTTCGCCGCTAATAGCAGCAACCGCCATTTCCGCATTACTGATCTGCAACAGACCGCAAAGGATTATGGTCACGCATGGGCTGATGAGTCCGGCCTGCTGATGAGTCCCTGCCGGAGAGCATCACCCACGTATTCCTCCATGGCCTGTGTTTCCGCTACAGACAATGGATAAATGCACAAGCAAGGCGGTGTTTTCCCCGGCAGGAGCTCAATTGCTCAGTCTCACGGATGGTGAGGGGGAATTCGTGCAGCTGCCCTAATACTAAAAACGTCTTTAAACCGTTCGTACTCTGATGGCACCATGGTCGATACTAGGGCTCTAGGACTTTCAATTGTAGTGGTTTGGACCTTCAACGTAGAAGGTGTACAGAATTTATCTAGGGGACCATCACGTGAGGGGCGAACCTGCCCAATCAAAATTGGGATTGTGTGAGCTGAGCCAGGGTAGGCCCAGCACGTCGGACTGGTCCAGCCGACAAATCACAAAAAATTTTAGTTCCTCGGTGTGACCGGGGAAAGTTAACCGAACGGGCACGGACATATATTCAACAGGCGATTGTGTAAATTGTTTACCATCTAGAGCTTTAATTCTGATCGGGTCTGGAAGCTTCGACACTGGAGCTCGCAGCGAGGAAAGGAGAGTAGACGAGATGAAGTTTCCAGCCGAACCGGAATCTATTAGGGGGTAAACAGAAACAGTTTGATTATTATATGTCAGTGATGCCTTTAAACAGAAAGAGTGATGCGTGCGTGGTGGTGTATGTAACGTTATTTGGAGGAGGGTACAATTTCGGATCTTGTGTGATCCCCCCCCACAGTACAAACACAATCCTGGGGTGACTCCAAGGAGCTGTCTCTCCTGGGTAGAAAGTCGGGACGTGCCCACGTCCATATGCTCTGCCAAATTCTCTTCGCGCGGTGCACCAGGGGTTGTGCTGAGGCTTTTACACCGATACGCATCTGATTTCGCCCCTAAGCTCTTAACGTGGAGAAGCCGGCGTTGGCCGCGGAGGTGTCGATCCAGTTTAATGACTAGTGCAACACAGTCGTCGAGTTCTAGCCCGGTGTCGCGACATGCCAGTTCCAGCTGAATATCCGGATGGAGTCCCATGTACTTCAATAATATTTGACATATCTTCTTTTATTCAACTACAGAAATTGTGCACTTTGCCCTTCACTGGCTGTATCTTTGTCTTTATATCTTTATCATTTGTATCTGTTCACCTTGACTGTGATACAAAGTGTTTCTTGACGTCTATAGACGTAGTAGATAAGAAGCTGAGGTTAAGGAAGTGAATTTATATATTCGTGACCCACATGTCTAGAAAGAGCAGCTGCTTCACATGTGATAATTGTGATTTGTTGAGCTGAACTTACAGACTTTGTCATCTCAGAATTATTTCACCTCCACATCCAACACTGACTTTGCTTTTCATCCAGAAATGGAGGTCTTCACAAAGCAGCTTGCATGGGCGGCTCTCTGCATGATCATATTCGTGATGTCAGGTGAGACTTATGGTTAGTGGGAAGCTCGTGCAATGTTCATGTGTAGTTGTACATGTACGTTATAAATAAACTGATCATTATTAATTAGTCTACATAGTATAGAAAGAATACAAATACTAATTTTATTAACTAAGAAAAATATTTAAACGAAAACAAAATGTTGAAATGTTATATCTTGTAGTGATGCAAATATTTAGTCATTTCTGTAGTTAGTGAAATATTTTTGTATTTTTCAATTATATGCTATATACATTTTTGGAACACTTTATTTTATTTATATATGATTGTGATATATGTATTGGGGTTCATTTGAAGTGTTAAAGTGTTGGGAATACAAATATCAGAATCAAGACCAGGCTTATTCGAATGTCTAATGTATTATAATTTCCTTAAGCAACAATTCAGACATGCACATGACTATTGTACTGCAATTTGTGATTAGAATTTTCTGTTATCAGAAGTTATTATAACAACCAGAACATGTTGAAAAAAAAGAAATAATGAATCTAAAAATAAATATATAAAAATTGTTAATGCCAAATAATATAACATTAAATATTAGCATATAAAAATATAAATATTAACAATTAACACTGTTAAGAGGTAATAGACATAAAATTTAAATTTAATTGAATTCATATAGTATACATAAAAAATATTTAACACAGAGGGTGTCATGGTGTTGCTACGGGCTGTTGGTGTAGCCGTGGGCGTACAAAGGCGGGCATAAACGCAGAGGTTTGTTATTGAAATTAAGAGTCTTTTATTAAACAAACAAAATATGAAACAAACCAAAACACTGGCTCTGGATACAGAACTTACAGAGGTGCTGGGAACAAACACAAGGGTTCATGGAACTTAAGACTCCGACACTCGGGAAATCTTGTTGACTTGACTCCAGTTCAGGGTAGTGGACCTGGCTCCTCTACCCACAAGTTTTACTACTCAAACCAGGTAACGTTTATTACCAGAAACAGTTAATATGAGTACAGACTCAGACGTACAGGCTCGAACACAAACACATAGCCCTGTGTGATAACACGGGCTCACGAACAAGTAGGCTCTAATACCGGAAACAGTTAATATGAGTACAGACTCAGACATACAGACTCGAACACCTGGAACATGAACACATTAGCTCTGTGCTACCACACCGGCTCTCGAACAGGCAGGCTTTAATACCAAACACATAACATTTCGGCATTGACAGAGACTCATAGATAACTAAACAAAGCTAACGTTCCTTAAGATGTGATTGTACGTCTGCTTCTACGTGTTCCATACATACCCATGCTCCCTACTGTAGGAGCGAGACACAGCCTCTCACACTCAACCTCACTTATGAATCTATCCTACACACTAACACGCACACCTGTGCCGAACATAACCGCACTCCCATGCACTTCATATACTTCCCATGCACTTCATATTGGAGGAACCAAGATGGCGCCGGTGAGGTCGGCTGCCATCACGACTGCTCCGACCACCTTTTCTTCATTTTTGTTCTTTAAGTTAGTTTTCAGTGTTTTAAAATCGGCAAAATCATCACCATTGAGTACATTAGGTATGATAGAGACACTCTTGTTTCTATTGGTATACAATGTACTCACAATTCGACGTTTTTAACTCCGGATCCGAGCTGGCCGAGTGAGATCCTGAGGGAGAACAATGGACGCGACGCAAAGTGGTGTCCCGAGGAAAATGAGCCGGTGTCAGAAACAGGCTCAGAGCCCGTGCACACCGCACACCTCTGCCTAGCATCCTGCTCGCCAACGTCCAGTCACTGGAGAACAAACTCGATGACCTCAGGGCTAGGATAAAGTTCCAGAGAGACATTCGGGACTGCAATCTCCTCTGCTTCACCGAGACATGGCTGAACCCAGCGGTGCCAGACCACGCCATACAACCAGCCGAGTTCTTCTCGGTTCACCGCATGGACAGGACGCGGGACTCGGGGAAGTCAAGAGGAGGCGGCATGTGTTTGATGGTGAACAACAGCGTTGTTCCTCTTACACGCTCCTGCACACCAAATCTGGAACTACTGTCCATCATGTGTTGCCCTTTCATATCGGTCATAATAAGTGCCGTTTACATTCCACCACAAGCGGACACAGACATTGCCTTATGCGTGCTGCATGAGGCGCTCACACAGCACCAGACACAACACCGGGACACTGCGCTCATTGTGGCGGGGGACTTTAATAGTGCCAACCTCAAACGCGCAGCGCTAAACTTTCATCAGCACATCACCTGCCCCACCAGGGGTGATAGGACACTAGATCATTGTTACACAACGGTCAAGGACGGCTACAAGGTGCAATCTCGTCCAGCGTTTGGTAAATCCGACCACGCCGCCATCTTCCTCATGCCAAAATATAAACAAAGGCTGATACAGGAAGTTCCGGTTCAGAGGGAGGTCGCGCGCTGGACGGACCAATCGGTGGCCGCGTTACAGGACGCACTCGATGACGCAGACTGGGACATGTTCAGAAACAGCTGCAGACAGGAAGACACTGCCAGCACCGGGAACGCGCTCATCATCACCGAGCACGACGTGAGGAGAGCCTTCAGGAGAGTGAACACCAGGAAAGCAGCAGGACCAGACGGCATCTCAGGCCGTATCCTCAGAGCCTGCGCAGACCAGCTAGCACCTGTGTTCACTGAGATATTCAACATCTCTTTATCTCAGTCGGTGATCCCCATGTGCTTCAAAGAGTCAATCATTGTTTCTGTCCCGAAGAAACCACATCCTGCTTCCCTCAACGATTATCGCCCTGTAGCCCTCACCTCAGTAATGATGAAGTGCTTTGAACGCCTGGTCAGAGACTTCATCATTTCTTCACTACCCGACACACTGGACCCACTACAGTTTGCATACCGTCAGAACCGCTCCACAGACGATGCAATCTCTCATCTCCTCCACACATCACTCACTCACCTGGACACTAGGAAAGGGAATTATGTTAAAATGCCCTTCATCGACTACAGCTCTGCTTTTAATACCATAATTCCCTCCACACTCACCACCAAGCTGGAGCACCAGGGACTCAGCTCATCTATATGTCAGTGGATCTCCAATTTTCTGACTGGCAGACCACAGGCAGTAAGGATGGGCGGACATGTCTCAGCTACACTCACTCTCAGCACTGGAGCCCCCCAGGGTTGTGTTCTGAGCCCCCTGCTGTACTCTTTGTACACCCACGACTGCGTGGCCACTACCAACTCCACCTCCATCATCAAGTTTGCTGACGACACCGTCGTGGTCGGACTGATCACCAACAATGATAAGTCGGACTACCTAGAGGAGATTGGAAATCTGGAGAACTGGTGCCAGAGGAACAATCTCCTCCTGAACGTCAGTAAGACAAAGGAGCTGATAGTGGACTTTTGTACAAAGCAGGAGAGGAACTACCAGGTCACCGTCATCAACAGGAGCCCAGTGGAGAGAGTGGACAGCTTCAGATACCTCGGTGTTCACATCACTCAGGACCTGTCATGGTTCTGTCACATCAACACCGTGGTGAAAAAAGCCCGGCAGCCTCTGTACCACCTCAGACTCTTGAGAGACTTTAGACTGCCCTCCAAGGTGCTCAGGAACTTCTACTCCTGCACCATAGAGAGCATCCTGACGGGAAACATCACGACCTGGTTCGGGAACAGCACCATGCAGAACAGACGAGCTCTACAGAGGGTGGTGCGATCAGCTGAGCGCATCATCCGCACTGAGCTCCCTGACCTGCACTCGATCTACAGCAAGCGGTGCTGGACTAAGGCCAGGAAGAGCGTGAAGGACCTCAGTCACCCCAGTAATGGACTGTTCTCTTTGTTGCGGTCTGGGAAGCAATTCCGCTCCCTAAAGGCCAACACAGAGAGACTGAGGAGGAGCTTCTTCCCGCAGGCGATAAGGTCTCTCAATCACAATCACACCTCCACACAGGACTAATAACATCTTTTTAAGCTCAGAACATTGACTTTGACTGGACAATCATGGACACATTCATACACACTTGCACTAAATATTTATACATCTGGACAATTGCACATGTCACTTTCACTAGTCACCTTTCATGCATATTTGCATAACAACCATGGTCACTTTAAATTATATATATATATATATATATATATATATATATATATATATATATATATATATATATATATATATATACACACATACACTCCCCCCCGCCCATATTTCTATATTTTGCAATATTTTATTATGCCCTTATTGTACAGTTTATTTTACTAGTTAAATTTATTTCTTTAGTATTTCCTTTTATTGATATTTATTTTACGTACAAGCTTTTATTTTATTTTTATTTTTTTATTTTATTTTTAAGGTCACTGGCGGTCGTGTAAGCATTTCACTGCATATCATACTGTGTATGACTGTGTATGTGACAAATTAAATTTGAATTTGATACCTACCTCTGTGCACCTCATACGGTATGGTGACTCCCTCCCATGCACATCATACACGCACTCCATCCCATGCACATCTTACTCACCCTCCTATGCACATCTTACTCACCCTCCTATACCCATTATACGCACACTCTTACCTAAGCACCTCATACACACACATACTCACCTAAGCACATCAGACACACACACGTAGAAGCATGTACAGGTTTTACACTTAGATTAACCAGAGTGAAGGACACCAAGTACACACAGATTAAACCAACTAGAATGACCGGAAACACAAGAATAAGAACCACGTTCTTTATACTCACATAAACACTAGGCAAAATCACAGATACACATAATCACTTGTAACACAGAAAAACAAACGGTATTCAAATAAAACAAAACAAAACCCACTAGACAATATTAATGCTCGACCCAGTTCCCCAGAGCTAACAGCTTTTAATAAGAGCACTAATGATCCACCTCGGCACAGGTGAAACTTCATCACCTGACCAAGGTGCCATCTGGGAAACTGGGTCTTCTAACACAAAACTACAAAAGACAAAACTCAGCCCCAGTGCCCTCTAGGGGCAGACCCTTACAGAGGGAAGTATTCTTTTTCTGATTTTTTTTTCTCTTTCACCATGGCAGGCTCTACTGAAGGTGCAAGTCTGCTGGCATTAAAAGCAGCCAACGTGGACACACCAACCACATATGACTTTACTATGGACATCACAAACCGCATATACACAGATTCTCTGCTCAACTCTTTGTCTAACGACTATAACATAATGTATGAGGAAGTTAGTGGTGTGGTGAGTAATTCACAATGTTAACATCTTACAGGAAAAATAAATAGTTTTACTCATTATGAGGTTTGTCAAGTCTAAACATCAAACACACATTAGACATGCACACACATTATGCTGAATCTAATCTGGGTATTTATCAAATTTTAATACCCCATGTCCAAATTACTGAATATGAAAATGGATTTTATATTTACATACAAAACAATTGTAATTAGAATCATGTAAAGAATCTCTAAATTTAAACTTGTTCTTTCATTCCAGTTCAATTCAGTCTACAGCTGCTCCACTTGTGACACACATGAATTTTATCAAGGTGTAACAGACATGACCTTCAGGTATGACCCTAAAAAATATTTAATTCTTCCTCTAGCATCATGTTGTTTTTTTTCTAGTACACCAACCAATGATGGTTGACAGATAAAAACACTATACGGTAAAAATTATGTTTCAAAACAAGCCTCCAATATCATATTGTGATGATGAATTAAAATTACTAACTGTTATAAAACATGATAAAATGGTTTGCTTTCTCGATTCAAAGTACTGTAATTGGGAAGCAAGAACTAACACCCCATTCCATATGTGAGACTTGGTTGTATCCAACCCCTCATTTGCACTTAGCAGTAATGCAAGTAATATCAAGTGCATTAACTATTAAGAGCAGAAGAGTAAAAGGCCAACCAACAATTTATGGTTTACAGCATACTTACAGGTAGAAGTTAACTATACTCAGCAAAAAAAGAAACATCCTCTGACTTTCAACTGTTTTTGCTTTCAGTAAACGTAATGTGTAAATATTTGTATGAACACTAAAAGAGTCAACACCATAAGACATAAACTAAAAATGTTTCACAATGTGTCCCTGAATGAAGGGAGGCTCAAAATCAGTCAGTAGCAGTCAGTATCTGGTGGCCACCAGCTGCTTGAAGTACTGCAGTGCATCTCCTCCTCATGGACTGGACCAGATTTGTCAGTTCTTGCTGTGAGATGGAGGGATTGTGTGTTCCTGGTGTGACTCGGGCAATTGTTGTGGCCATCCTGTACCTGTCACGCAGGTGTGATATTCGGATGTACCCATCCTGTGCAGGTGTTGTTACACGTGGTCTTCCACTGCGAGGATGATCAGCTGTCCTTCCTGTCTCCCTGTAGCGCTGTCTTAGGCGCCTCACAGTGCGGACATGGCGATTTATTGCCCTAGCCACATCAGCAGTCCTCATGCCTCCCTGCAGCATGCCTAATGCACGTTCACGCAGATGAGCAGGGACCCTGGGCATCTTTGTTTGGGTAAGACTTTGTCGATAGACAAGTCTCTTTAGTGTCCTGCGTTTTTAGAACTGTGACCTTAAATGCCTACTTTCTGTAAGCTGTTAAGGTCTTAACGACCATTCCACAGGTGCATGTTAATTAATTGATTATGGTTAATTGAACATGCATGGGGGGCGGCACGGTGGTGTAGTGGTTAGCACTGCCGCCTTGCACCTCCAGGGTCTGGGTTCGATTCCCGGCCAGGCTCGATTCCCGTCTCTGTGTGCATGGAGTTTGCATGTTCTCCCCGTGCTTGGTGGGTTTCCTCCGGGTACTCCGGTTTCCTCACACAGTCCAAAGACATGCAGATTAGGCTAATTGGCGTTCCCAAATTGACCATAGTGTGTAAATGAGTGTGTGTGTGTGTGTGTGCGTGCTCTGCGATGGATTGGCACGCTGTCCAGGGTGTACCCTGCCTCGTGCCCTGAGTCTCCTGGGATAGGCTCCAGGTCCCCGCGACCCTAAATACAGGATAAAGCGGTATAGAAGATGAATGAACATGCATGGACAACATTGTTTAAACCCTTTACAATGAAGATCTGTAAAGTTATTTGGATTTTTACAACATTATTGTTGAAATACACAGTCGGCGTTTCTTTTTTTGCTGAGTATAGTTAGCTCACGTGCATCATGTAACCTAATTCCTGTCACCAGTCACGTCTCAACCCAGTGCTGAAAAGCACTCATATTATAGTGGCATATTATTGGGTGTAGTATCAGTGATGGTGTTGGTACATTCAAATGCTGGGTGCAAATTTCCAGCTAAATCTTCCTTGTAGTCTAACCTTAAGTAGTTTTAATTGTTTTATTTTCGTTTTGGCTCCATCTCTAGTAACAATGCTGGATCTGTGGTTGTTCAGGCCACCATCAGGTTTGACTCGGGACAAATCAATTCCATCGTGATCAAATACATATTTCTCCAGGCAATCAGTGGCAGAAATGAAATAAACGGCCTGGAAATCAACCCTAAAACCATACAGGGTAAGAATCCATACTGACTTGTCTACCTGCCTAGTGACTAGTGCAAAACAATAAAATAAATAATTATAATGAAAAATACTAACACTGTCTTCTTCTTAAAGTGAATCCCGGACCAACAAGTTTCTCCAGCACTCCCCCACCAACCACTACTCCTATAATTACACCAACCACTACACCAACCACTACACCAACCCCTCAAACACTAACGTGTGACCCCTTTTTGTCAACCACTACTCCTATAATTACACCAACCACTACACCAACCACTACACCAACCACTACACCAACCCCTCAAACACTAACGTGTGACCCCTTTTTGTCAACCACTACTCCTATAATTACACCAACCACTACACCAACCAGTACATCAACCCCTCAAACACTAACATGTGACCCCTTTTTGTCAACCACTACTCCTATAATTACACCAACCACTACACCAACCACTACACCAACACCTCAAACATTAACGTGTGACCCCTTTTTGTCAACCACTACTCCTATAATTACACCAACCACTACACCAACCACTACACCAACCCCTCAAACACTAACGTGTGACCCCTTTTTGTCAACCACTACTCCTATAATTACACCAACCACTACACCAACCACTACACCAACCACTACACCAATCCCTCAAACACTAACGTGTGACCCCTTTTTGTCAACCACTACTCCTATAATTACACCAACCACTACACCAACCACTACACCAACCCCTCAAACACTAACGTGTGACCCCTTTTTGTCAACCAATAGTCCTATGCTTTACATAATTATGTCATGTCTTACCTCTACTCCCACCACTCCTACAACTACTTCTACCACCACTCCTACAACTACTCCTACAACTACTCCTACCACCACTCCTACCATCACTCCTACAACTACTCCTACCACCACTCCTACAACTACTCCTACCACCACTCCTACAACCTCAATGCCTACAACTCGTTTTTTTTCAACCCATTACTAAACTACACACATCGCTCCTAGACCTACATATACTATTACCACCACTCCTACAACTACACCAACCCCTACAACTCCCACAACCACTTCTCTAGTCTACTAAAAGATGGTGGAGACATTCTTATACCCACTCTCCTACCATTTAGTAAAACTACTAAATCACTTTGGTTTATTTTTTTTTTAACTTTTTTTTTTAAACAACATAATTTATGTAATTAGACATACGACATTAACATCAGACTGAAACACATACAGGACTGTGCAAAAGTCATGAGCCAACCCTCATTTCTTCATATTCCAAAGAGCCAGACTTTCTTGTATTTTTAATTTTAAAAAATTTGGCCAGTTTTTTGGTTCTCATTTTTAGTCCAGTCCCTGTACCTGATTTGATAAGCCACACAGTGATCTATGAATTATTACACACATAAAACATCATCTAACTTGAGGCATGAATCAGTTAGAAACAGGTGCAGATGATGACAGATGATCAGGCCTGTGATTAGTATACTGGTGATGCTGAAAGCTGAGTGGTTGGAACAGAAGAGAGGGGAAATTGCTGCTGAGGTTGTTACATAAACACAATTTTTTAAAATTGTATCTTTGGGCACTTTGCAGAATTTTATAGTAAAACATTTGTTCTCATTTCATCAATTGAATCTGTATAATTTAATGGAATTTCATTTAAAATGAACTTGATTAGCTTGATTTTTGCACAGTACTGTAAAATAAACCCTCTTTTTTCATTTAAGGTTTGATTAAAATGTAATATCACTTCACTGGCCTCTTTTGGCACCCCAACTTTGTTCAAATTCCATCTTGGTCACCAGCCAATGCCTGTCGTTTGGCAGCAGGTCACCAGACTTTTACTTCATCATCATATTCAACCCACACACCAAAGTAAAGATTTCTTTTTGCATTACAACCCAGTGTCCCCTATGTGAACCCATAACACTGACATTTAGTGGTAACTGACTGAACTAACCTGATTTTTTTTTCACATCAAACATGGCTGCTACTGTGCTTTTTATTTGGTGATATAAAAGCTGATGCCAGTGTTTTTAGTTCCTGCCGAACAAAATTTTATGTGCATAGTCATTGATGAAAAGTTAAAATCAATAAATATATTTTGAAATGAGAATCTGGTCTTTCCTTACTAAGAAAGAACTCCTGCCTTTATGTTATGAGTGAAAGTAACCAGTTGATAAAACATACTGGATATCCCAAGGGGTCATATATGACCCATGTCATTACATGTAGTAGGAAAGGGTTAATAAAAAAAAAAAAACACCTGTTTTAGGGTTCACTGGGTCTGTATCATCATTTCAGCCAAAGGAGATAGATTTCCTATTAGGATAAGGTGGTCTGGGTTTTCCAGGGTTAACTATAATTCATTGTCAGAGATACAAGAGGTGTCAGAGTCAGGTAAACAGCAACAAATTAGAAACATCAATATGAACTAGATGGTAAAGACATAATGCACATATAACTGAGAAGAAAATCGGAAAAAGGGCCTGGGTTCAAGACTAATAATGCATTATAAGACTTAAATTAAATAAAGAAACAGCGGGATATACATAGACAAACAAGTTAAGACTAAACTTAGGACACAGAAAAAGGAACAGAACAAGACAAGGGAGGTGAGGATGAAAAATAGAAACCGATGAACATGGCATCGTAAAGAAAAGCACAACTAATGTTCATCACTCTGGAAGTTCATCTGAGGGAATAAAGACTTTTGATCTTTTTGAAATGTTAAATCAACATTCAAAATATGTCATTTCTTTAACTTGCATGAACCAAATGTTTTTATAATGCAATACATTTCCAGTTTTCAATGATCTCTCACATGTTTCGTACAGAATAGGAATGCAGTAATCCCTCCAGACAGGCTCTCATGTTGCTACACTCACACATAAGAACAGACTCACTTTTTTTTATTGCACATTTTTATATTCACTAATTCAATTCAATTCAATTTTATTTGTATAGCGCTTTTAACAATTGACATTGTCTCAAAACAGCTTTTCACAATCAATAGAACTAATAATGGAATTATATCATCTTTGGATTGTGTTTTTGTTAGACATTTTATGAAGTTTATGACAGTTATGCCAAGCATCAATCATTGCTCTTATTTAGTTTTTCTATATGATTCAATTGGTTACTATATAATTTAAACATGCCTTGACATCTTTTACATCATCCTTTCCTATTCAGTATCTTTCCTACCATTACCTTTATTTTCACTTCTTCATTGGAGAAATGGGTAAACATTTTCCTACACTGTCCAAATGGTTATTGTAAACCACACAAAATTAATAAAATAGAATTAAACTACCTAAATGTTTCTTATAAGGTGTGTGTGTGTGTGTGTGTGTGTGTGTGTGTGTGTTTGTTTGTGGGAAATTGCTAAATGGATTGGACTTTAGCATCCACGGGTTTCACTACACCCTGCCCAACTACCTTACCCAGGTAGGTTACCACACCTTTCCCAAATTCACATTTCTCCATGTTAAGAACTAATGAAGCTTCTGAAAGTCATCTAAACACACTTTCTAGTATCTGTAGGTGTTGTTCCCAAGTATCAGAATAGACAATGACATCATCCAGGTAGACAGCACAATTGGAAACATCCCCCAAGACAAGGTTCATGAGTCGCTGAAATGTAGCAGGAGCATTTCGGAGTCCAAAGGACATAACCGTACTGTATACTGCAGAAAGTTATCAGGTGTAGCAAAGGCTGAAATTTCGGATGCACGAGGTGTGGGCAGGGACCTGCCAATATCCTTTTAAAAGATCCAGCTTACCAACACAATCAACACAATCTTCCATTCTAAGAAGAGGAAACGCGTCAGGCTTGGCATTGACTTTCCGGTAATCAGTACAAAAATGAACCGAGGCATCTGACTTGGGTACTAGAACCAGTGGTGTCAAAAGTATTCACATTCATTACTTGAGTAGAAGTATAGATACTAGGGTTTAAAAATACTTCTTTAGAAGTTGAAGTCCCAAATCAACCCAAGCTTTTTACTCAAGTAAAAGTTTAAAAGTACTGGTTTCAAAACTACTTAAAGTATAAAAGTAAAAGTACCGTTAGGGGCGAAAAAAGCATTAAGGTCTCGCATTCTGATCTGATTCTGGGGTTGTGCGCGTTCTTATCATGCCGCCGGGGGGTTGCACGTTCTGATCATAACAATAGAGTAACGAGGCTATTTTTAAAATGTAAGGAGTAGAAAGTACAGATAATTGCTTAAAAATGTAAGGAGTAGAAGTAAAAAGTCGGCTGAAAAATAATTACTCCAGTAAAGTATAGATACCCAAAATATCTACTTAAGTAAGGTAACGAAGTATTTGTACTTCGTTACTTGACACCTCTGACTAGAACACAAGGGGAACTCCATGGACTTGTACTAGGGACAGCTAGTCCATTCTCAATAAGGTATTTTGTCTCTTTCTTCATAACTGCCCGCTTTGCTGGATTTAGACGATATGGGTGTTGCTTAGTTGAAGCATGTTCACGTCCATCAATATCATGCTCAAGAACAGATGTCAGAGAGGGAACATCAGTAAAGAGGTTGGGAAATTTCTGAATTAAAGCAATGAGATCATCTTGAGATGCTTTGGGCAGATTTGCTAATCTTTCAGATAGTTGATGCAACACACCTGAATTTAACAAGCGAGCGGAAAACACACTATTTCCACCAAAGTGAAGCTCATCCTCTTCAGGGAAATATTCTGCAGGGGTTACATTAACTTCTATAGATGCAGCAGTTACAGGTGTCGCAGACGAGCTTAGTTTTGAATTGGGAAAGGAGTTGCAAACAGTATATTTCTTAAGCAGGTTTATGTGACAAACATGAGTTTTACGCTTGCGGTCAGGAGTACGAAGCAAATAGTTAGTGGGGCTGAGTTTTTGTTTTACTGGGTATGGACCACTGAATTTTGGCTTAACGGGAGAGCCAAAAGCTAACAATTGCTCTCCTTCACTGAATGAATGGGAGACTGCTTTACGGTCCCACTGCATTTTCGTTTGGTCTTGACAAGATTTCAAGGCTTGGCACGCAGTAGCTCTTGCCAATTGCAAGCGCTCCCTGAGAGTACGAACATAGGCTACAATGGATTTTTGTTGGGTAATCGGTGATGGAGCCAACCACTGTTCCTGCAAAACCTTCAAGGGACCACGAATAGAATGTCCAAACACAAGCTCTGATGGGCTGAATCCTAAGGATTCTTGAACTGCATCACGAACTGCAAACAACAAAAGAGGAACCCCTTCATCCCAGTCTTTTTTATTTTCCACACAAAATTCACGCAACATCGTTTTAAATGTCTGGTGGAATCGTTCTAAGGCACCTTAGAGGCACCTAAGGTGACTCTGGATGATAAGCACTAGATACCTGATGATCTATTTGGAGTTCTCTGACTACCTGAGAAAACAACCATTACATGAAGTTGAAGTCATGATCAGTCTGGATACGTTTGGGAAGACCAAAGGTGGTACAAAATTTAATCAAAGTTTTAATAACTGTCTTTGACTTGCGCATGGGCATAGCTTCTGGATAACGTGTAGCAGCACACATTAGTGTTAACAAATAGCAATTTCCGGAGCACGTTTTTGGCGGAGGACCAACACAATCAACGATACCTCTCTCAAAAGGTTCCAATTGAAATGGGCTTCAAGGGTGCAGGAGGAATGGTTTGATTGGGCTTACGCACGAGTTGACATGTGTGACAAGACCTACAGTATTGAGCTACATGTCTTTTCATACCAGGCCATACAAAATACTTTAAAGACCTCGAGTAGGTTTTCCATATGCCTACATGACCAGAACAAGGATGGTCATGAGCCAATATGAGAACTTGGTTGCGAAGTTCTTGAGGGACTACAACCTGATATACATCACTCAAACCATTAGAAGAATGAGGGGTTGACCACTTTCGTATTAACACTTAATTTTCTAAAAAGTAAGCAATTGGGTGCGTCTCCAACTCCCCTTTCTCCACCGCAGTCTCAAAACAATGGGTTAGCAAAGGGTCGACCTTCTGAACTATCGCCAACTTTGCATGAGTTCTGCGGCGCTCTGCATCTGGTTTTGAAGTAGCCCTTGGAATGTCAATAAATTTCACACAGGGCTTAAGCTGAGGCATGCTTTCCTCTATTGTTTCCTCCTGAGATTAGAAAGAGTCAGACAAATCTATTATGTCACCCAATTTCTTTTGCTGAGCACGCGTTAACACACAGGCAGGAAATACGGAAGGGATCTGAGCTTCTAACTCTGGACAATCAGTAATCGGCCTCAGATACAACCTCTGGAAGCGAAAAAATTTGGTTTCCTGCAATATCATTCCCCAGAATGAATGAAACACCACTAACTGGCAACACTGTACGGACTGCAACTTTAACAAAACCAGAAAAGCTTTTGGTCTCTAGATACAACTTATGCAAAGGTGCCCGAATTACAGTCATACCGATGCCTTGAATTAACACATCACTCCCTAAATAAGAAGCTTCTGAAGAGGTCAATGCATTTTCCAAAATAAACGATTGGGCAGAACCTGATCCCTCAAAATTTTAATGGGGTTTCTTGTTTGACCAGCCCTTAAAGATACATAACCAGAAGATATAAAAGACTCAAACACAGATTCACCAGTAGGCTGTGAAACTCACTTAGGCAGCAGCCCTGCAGCATTCACCTTTTTGCTAGCAGTCTGTTGACGAGCCACCTTACGCTTTAACATTGGACAGGAGGCAATTAAGTGACCTTTTTCATGGCAATAATAACAGTTACGGGTTTCAGGCAAAGGACTAACCGGAGATCGAGCCTGAGCAATTGTGTTACATGACTTCGATTGGCATAAGGAAGAGTTAGTACCAGACATGGGCATATTAAACACAGTCTTATGAGTCAACACAAACTCATCAGCTAACACAGCAATTCTAGACAACACATTGATCTTCTGTTCATTTAAATACACAACTAGCTGCTCTGCGAGACAAGACTTAAACTCTTCTAGTAAAATCAATTCTTTAAGTTGCTCAAAACTTCTTACATTACTTACAGGACACCATTTTTCAAACAACAGGCATTTCTCACGAGCAAACTCAACAAATGTTTGGCTATTTGGTTTGACCAGATCCCTGAAACTTTGTCTGTATGCTTCAGGCACACGCTCATATGCACGCAGAACTGCAGCTTTAACCACACCATAATCAAGGCTCTGTTCTAAGGAAAGAGCAGAGCATGCTTCTTGTGCTTTCCCAGTTAATTTACACTGAAGTAACAGTGTCCACAAACTTTTTGGCGACCTTAATGTGGTTGCAACTCTCTTAAACACTGCAAAATAAGAATCACCCTCCTCCTCTCTAAAGATAGGCACTAGACCCACATGTCAGCTGACATCAAAACAGGCTGGCTTACCGGAGAGGACTGGAGTGGAGCAAGTGGTGAGGCCAGCGCACTGGAGACATCAGCTCCAATGGAACTAGGGGAGACTGATGCAGGAGAGCCAAACTTTCTTGGCAGCGGCACAGGCTTCCGACTCTGAGCAGCCAGCTCAAGCTTCTTCCCCTCAGCGCCCAGCTCCCTTTCCCGAATGCGCAGCAACTGGGTCTCCAGCTCCTTCAGTGCCAGTTGCAAGACTGGGTCCACTGAATCGGTTGGGCGTTCAGGTCAAACAGCCCCCAATTACTCCCCTACTACTGTTCTTGTGTCACTGGCCCTTGGGAGAGGTTGAGTACCAACTCCCTCAGATACTTCACGCTCATGTAAGACCTGATCAGCCACAAGTACCTCATAGATGGTGACCTTAACTACGTTTTTACTAGCTGATTTGGGGACCAAAATGTTAAAGAAATCAGCTATTAAGAGGAGATCATCCTTTCTACATTCATCAAATTCCTCTAAAGTAGGACAAAGAGTGAACATGGTCAAATCAAATGCAGCTATATTTGGGAAATTACTCACACCAGCTGAAACCCGAATGCTATAAATGAAAGTCTTGTTTAACAATCCCGGACGAGCCCCCACTTCTGTTACATCCCAGTCTAGGCTTCGGCCATACAGCAAATGATTGGTTCGGGGTTCTATTTTGAACTGTGTGGAAAAGGTTGAATATAATTGTGTAATATACCAGAAAGAAATAGACAGATACTTCAGCTTACCAAAAAACAAGGTTTGTATTGCTTTACACAAAGCAAATTCAAATAAAGATACACACTCCACACCAGGATTAGCTTCAGGGTGGACCCAGGCCAAAATAATAAACAAAACAGGTATCTGTATTTGATAAGCTAACGTACCTAGTAAACAAAACACAAACAAAAATACAGACACCTTACCTAACTCCCTAAACCAAAAACAGTGAATAAATTCCCTTTTCCCCAAAACAAATGGCAGCCAAACCCCTACTACTGGTGAGTGAACAAACATGAAATAATTTACAAAAAAATATATACAAAAAAAACCAAGTGACCAAACCAAGAGGGACAAAGCAATAATCAAAGTCAAAGAGATGCAATAAAGTCAAAACCAGAAAACACAATCCAATATCAAAAACGCCAAAATCACAAACTCTCTCTCCAAACAATCAACACCTCGCCTACACGTTTCCTCATTCCCACATCTCTCTCCGGTTTATAAGTGTTCCGCTCGTTGATGCCTCTCAGGGCGGAAGCGTACGTGTGGAAGGTCAGGCTGCTGCTGTGGCGTGGAATCCGGAGTGGAATCCGGAGCGGCGCGTGACCTGGACACGCTGTAGTGGCAGCCGGAAAACCTGGAGTGGAACCTGGACACAATATACATACACACACGCTCCGAAGCACAGCAACACAGATGCATAACACACAAAAAGCGACCAACATGCTGCGGGTCGTAACAGCTGGCAACCCGGTACTGTAGATAACTGCAACAAAAATGACGGACATATATTTGTTGCCCAATGTGCCAGGTGGAATGTAAAACGACCCAAACACACAACCACTTCAAATGCCTTTCTCCAGAACATCAGCCTTGTTCAATGTGTTCGACATTTCCAGCCAAATTTCACCCACCCTTGCAGGCTTGCTACTATTAAAGTTTGCCATATTAATCCCATGTCCTATAATAGACTGGCCTATTCTGGTTGTATTCCAACCCATACTGGGATAGGTTGTGAATCAACCATGACCCTAACCATGACAAACCACACACTGGAAGTAAAAGGCAGTGAATAATAGCAATCTCACCCAAAAAGATGAACTGCAAAACACCAGAAATTTCAGGTCATGACTCCAGGAGACCTCTGTGGTGTACTTTGGTGTGGTGTACCAGGACTGTAGCAGCAGATCCTTTGAGTGCTATGTGTTTCAGGGTCGGTCCTCCATGAATTGGAGTTGTTTGTCTGGTGCATTCCATGGACACTTGCTTGGATTGAGATCTGGGGAATTTGGAGAGCGGATCAACAACCTTGAATCAATTGCCTGCTAAGCCCCATACACATCAAGCTGTGATGTACTGAGTGTTCTGATACCTTTCTGTCAAATTTTTCTGTGGGAGCAGATCAGACAGGCTGGCCTTTGATCCTAAATGTGACTTCATTCTAATGACAGTGATAATGAGGTCAAATCTTTTTAGTAAAACACTTCAAGAGATTTGAACTGGAAAAATGTGTAACCATAAAATATTGACACAAGCTGATGTAGATAATGTTTAAGGTCAAAAAACAGGCCATGATTCCAGTTAGTGAATCAAAGTTACAGAAAATGTGTTAAGCCACACCTGTTTCCATATCTTAGCCACTTCATAAGAGATATCAGCTGCTATGCATCATTAAAAAAATTTAAGTTGTGCTTTAACGCTTTGTCGTCTCTGAAGATTTCATTTCCACATCCAACTCGTTGAGATTCTTCTAAATGGTGGTCTCCATGATGCAGTCCATATGTGCAGTCTTCTGCATCGTTGTATTGGTGATGTCAGGTAAGAGATATTGTTAAGGTAAAGCTGTAGTAAATGTTACTCTGTAGCTTTAAGTGATATTACTGTGTTTGGCTCAATAACTCCTGAATGCTCAGACAGCTGGAAATTAGCATCTATGCAACCTCTGAGAACAAATACTCAATTGAGGCATTTGCTATTTTAGTGTGCAATTATGTGATTTTATTTTACCAACAGTGCGCAATCACTTTTGCATTATTATTTTTTTGTAATCGTGTAAATTATTTCATAAATAGTACATAATCCTGAATATGTTTTTTTTATGATGAGCTTTACAATGTTGTCACAGGTTTTTGGAACATATTATATATATCTGTTGGTGTGTTTTTTGAAGTTAAAGAAGAGTCTGTGACAAGATTCTAAAATCACTTTCGTGGTAAAATATCCCATTTAAATCCCATTTACACATTTTATAGAGAAACATGCACAGTTGAGGAGTGTTGTGAGTTGCCAAATATTGTTACCTGCACCATTTACATTTATTTATAAAGATCTTAAGGCCAATTTGTGATGTTGCTCATAGAATGGTTTAATATGTTTAACGGTTTGTAGCTGACTGATCTCATGATTTATTGGAATTCTAATAGAGGAATGCAAAACCACTTTGTATTTAAGGTGAATTATTTAGTTCAGTATCAATACTCAGAAGGTAGAGGGTGTAGCTACTTAGGTTTTAAAAAATGTTTATCAGAATATAAAAAACATGTAGTATTTAATTAAAACTTAAGTGGCACAGATACAGTATGTGCTGGCAGCACAGTGGGTCAAAGACAAAAATATAAAAGATTACAATAAAAATTAAATAAAATAAAAAAAAAGTGCTTATATGGAAGGCTGCTGGTGTGCGGTAATTGGGAGGCTTCAGACATCAAACTCTGCATTTGGGCTTTGAGATATGTCAGGTCAAACAATTGTTAACATTAATTTTATAATTTGTAAATTTTTCCATATACCAAAATATGGGAATGATGTCACAAACACGAACTTTCAAAATGAGCATACAACAATAAAAACATGTGATCATGTGTATCTGTGCTATTTCTTTATTTTGTGCTCAGTTTTTATGCTTTGAGTTTTAAGGGCTTTAAAAAAGAGAATTATTTTTCTTCAAATCATTATATCAGCACAGTATAAAACAGACATTAAAACTATTTTTACAATTGCAGGCTACACTCAAAGTGCAAGTTTGGTGACGTTAAAAACTGCGAATGCTGATGCGCCTTATGACACTTATGACTTCATCACAGACATCACCAATCGCATCTACAAAAATTCCCTCTTTAACCCTAAATCTCGGGATTATACCATGCTGTATGATGAAGTTAGCAATGCGGTGAGTAATTTCAAATTTAAATTTTTTTTTTTTTAATTCATTATGATATATGTCAAGTCTAAACATGAAATACTAGACGTGAACAAACATAATTCATGAAAGTACAGACTTTATTCTATTATAGTAGCTCATGTCTCAAATATTCAATGTTGCAATTAATTTTATTTTCACACAGTAACTTTAACATTCTCAGTGTTCCTGATCACTGAATCTTGATATCAGGCTGTAATTTGACACCTTAAAGGAAACCCTTTAAGCTTTTTAAACAATTTTGAGAAAAATTAAAAAGTTAATGTAAAAGTAAATTTTATTTTAGTTATACAAACAAGTGGACAAAAATCCAAGTATGAACTATAATTTGAGACAAATTCATTGCAAAACAACATGCGGACTGAAAAAGTCTAGAAATGTCAACTAGATCATTGAGATACTGTATTTCTGGTTGTTGTAAGTAATCTAAAACATAAATCTGCTTTGACTAATTATTATAATCTCTAAATATGAACGTGTTTTTATTCCCAGCTCAACAGTGTCTACGGCTGCCTCACTTGTGACACACACACATTTTATAAAGGTGTAACAGCTATGACCTTCAGGTATGACCTTAAATAACAGTTTACTCTCCTCATCTAGCAATAGGATTTATTCTACAAGTACACAAACCTGAGCAGTTTATTTCATCAACGTTTCAAACAAACAAGAATATTTACAAAAATTAAATGCTGAGATCAGCCCTAGAGTGGCATCCGAGTTATAAATGAATAAACACCACCAATGAGCTGATAGGATTTGGGTAGGGATTCTTTCTTAGCGTCAGGTGTAGCAATGTTTGTGTTTTTAAACATACTGAATATATTTGTATATTTATATACTGTACCTAGCCTAGTTGGCCTGAGTGCCACTAAATGGTGCGTTACTTGTGAACACTTTAAACATAAGTCTAACTATACTAGTTCACACATGCATGCAAGTTTATATAGGCCAATTCACAACAAACCAGCTTTATGCATCTGAGTTGAACCTGGGGAGTCAAGTGACTAGATTGACCCACCATTCCTGTAGATCCTTAACAGTTATCCTAATTATTATGTCTTTAGCCCCATATTTAGTAACGAGGGGGGAACTGTGCTTGTTCAGGCCACCCTCGTGTTCTTCACAAGACAAATCAATTCTGTGGTGATCGAATACCTGTTTTGGGAGGCCATCAATGGCACAAATGAAATAGATGGGCTTAAAATCAACCCTGAACTCACACTGGGTAAGCATTAGTGCTGGGTTGCAAAATAAAACTTTTGTTATCATAATAAAAAATACTAACACTAATTTCTCCATGCAGTTATATTAGGATCAACTCCTGTGTCAAGTTTCTCCGGCACTCCCCATCCAACCACTGCAACCCCTACTAGTCCAACAACCCGTCTAACCACTTATCCTTGCGAAACCTTTACTTCAACCAATCATCCTATGAGTGATCTGTCTATGTGTGACCCCTTCCTCTTAAGTACGACTACTACTTCTACCACCACAACTCCAACTACTATTCCCACCACTACCCCTACCACAACTCCAACTACTATTCCCACCACTAC
The DNA here is from genome assembly GCA_030522415.1 of Channallabes apus. Classification (NCBI taxonomy): domain Eukaryota; kingdom Metazoa; phylum Chordata; class Actinopteri; order Siluriformes; family Clariidae; genus Channallabes; species Channallabes apus. The sequence goes on along the minus strand of CM060105.1, from coordinate 14,460,542 downwards.
CCCTACCACAACTCCAACTACTATTCCCACCACTACCCCTACCACAACTCCAACTACTATTCCCACCACTACCCCTACCACAACTCCAACTACTATTCCCACCACTACCCCTACCACAACTCCAACTACTATTCCCACCACTACCCCTACCACAACTCCAACTACTATACCCATTACTAGTTCAACGACTCGTCTAACTACTTATCCTTGTGAGCCTTTTATTTCAACCAATCATCCTATGAATGCTTTATCTTTCCGGATGTATGAATGTAACCCTACTACTACTACAACTACAACTACTACTACTACTATTGCTACCACCACCACCACAACTCAAACTACTATTCCCACCACTCATCCAATCACTACCACCACCACAACCCCGACTACTATTTATACCACTCATTCAGCCATTACCCCTACAACAACCCCAACTACTATTTCCACCATTCGCCCTACTACTACTCCTATTACTCGCCCAAAAGCAGTTGCTTTCCCTGCTCAGACACAGCTGCACCCACTGTTAATGAACTAAGTAGTTAAATCAAGTGTGTTAGGGGTCGGGGTGAAAGTAGGTTGAGGAGAGTAGACCAAGGAGGTGGTGGATCTGTAAATTTTATATGTTTCTCTTTGTGTTTTATTCAATTATTGAATACCAAATTAAACACTAGTGGGCTATATGGTATAGTCCCTTTTTCCACAAACCATGTAGTGGCATTTTTTCAGGGGTTAGAGAGGAATTTGGGTTTCTGCCTTGTGCTACAAGCAAGGTAGCTTTATAGCTCAGGTTAGCCATGAACAAAGGCGTGAGGTAAGTAAGGAACCTATAAGCGCATTGGCGGAAGTTCACATTCATGTTAACTAGCATAAACAATTTCTGAGGAAGTACAGAAAAGTCCAAGTAGGGCTGCAGATTTTACTTTTTACATAACTAACCAGACCACTTGTGGGCTGAAACTGAAGTAGATCCATGTATTCTGTATCCAATCCATTGTTTATAGCATTGTAATGTACTGCTGCACTTAACTAGCCAGTTTTTTTTTTTTCATGGATTTCCACTTATAGTGAATTGAAGGGAATTTTAATGAACAAGATTTTGTTTTTCATGATTTGCTTCCAAGCAATATACCTAATAGCAAAGCAAAAATATATATATTTATAAAGTATACAATAAAGATTTCAATTATGTTTATGCCTCCCTTTCAGGGATTGGTAAATGTTGTAAAAAATCTGTACTGTACCACATCAACCAGTCACACACACATTTTATAGACTAAACGAATCTGATTCATATCACCATTTTACAGAATGATTATCTCTCTGATTCCACATCTAGTAACAAGACTGGATCTGTGGATGTTCAGGCCACCCTCATATTCCACTCAGGCCAAATCTCTTCCATCGTGATTAAAAACCTATTTCTGAACGCCATCAATGACAGAAATGAAATAAATGACCTGAAAATCAATCCTAAATTCACACAGGGTAAGAATAAATATTGACTTGTGCAAAGTGCAAAATATAAGCATAATCATAATGAAAAATGCTAACACTAACCTTTTCACACAGTCATACCGGGATCAGATCCTGCACTGATGACCACTTCTCATCCAACCACTACTCCTACCACTAGCCCTACTCCAAACATTACGTATTCATCTGCTCCTACAAATATTACAACCACTACTACTCCAACTACCCCTGCAACTAATCAAACAGCTATTCCTCCAATCACTCCTACCATTACTCCTGCAAATACTACTGTAAATATTCCAAACACTATAAATAATACTATTTCTACATCTATTCCAACCACTACTATTCCAATTGCTCCTACAACTACTCCTACAACTATTCCAACTACTACTCCTCCAATTACTTCTTCCATTGCTTCAATAACTGATTTTACATCGAATCTATTCACTACTTCTACAGCGTTTTCAACCTCCGATCCTCCAATTACCCCTACCACTTCTTCTCCTACTTCCACTATCTATGACACTATTTCAACCACTGCAATTACATCTACTACAAATTATATAACTATTCAAACATCTACTACTCCATGTACCACCTTCACTACTCCTATAACTACTTCAACAACCATTGAACCCACCACTGCTTCATTTGATTCTAACACTAGTCCCTTAACAACTACTGAAACCAGTACTACAGTTACTCCCGAAACTACTCCCGAAACTACTGTTGCAACCACTATTTCTTCTTCACCAATTCATGACCCAGTACCAGAGCCTGAACCCCTACCAAATGATGAACCAGTACCAGACCCTGATCCCCTACCAGCCCCTGAACCTCTACCCCTGCCTGAACTTCTATTAATCCCTGAACCAATACCACTACTTTTACCACAAACCCAACAGCAGTGATACTGACACAGCAGTGGAATCTTACTGGTACACGTAACCTGTTGATTCATCTTGTAATCTTAAACTCCATCAAATGAACAAAATATTCAGTTCTCCATGCAGAAAGAATATAAATTGTCCATGGCAAAAATTTAAGAGCAAACGCCTAACAAACAACCATAGGCACAGGTTAATAATAAATACTAGATAATCCAAAAAAAAAAAAAAGAAATTCTAAGCCTTTTCAGATTCATACCAGGATCAGGTCCTGTAATTTAATTTATTAATTCAGATAATTAATTATTGTGTCTTAGCAACACAACTCCCTATTCCCTATTCCTACCACCACTCTCGAAACTACTTCTACTGCTACTCCTACTACTTCACCAACCACTACATAAAAACTAAGGTTTAAAATTAAAAAATATATATTTTAATCATTACTTCCACAACTGCTTTTACAACCAATCCCATCAATTAAAATAAAATGCAACCCTTCTAAATCAAAATTCTTAAAAATAAGAGACCATTGCAATTTCCAACAGAAAACTTCTGGAATGTCAACCACCTCTTGATGCTAGTGTTCCATGCAATGATAGGAGGCAGAGAACATAAACAACAATTGTTAGATCAAAAGATATGAAATAGTGCACACAGACTTTGATTATATTATCTAAAATTGTATGATAAGCCTTCATAATGACAGAACAAAACAGAGGTTATACACAGAAACCATAAACTAATGAAAGACTGAACACAGTACAGGTGCACACATTGGGTAACAGGCCAACTGTAAAACATGAATAAACCCAAAACAAAACCACAATGTGATTTTAAAATCTGCACTATTTCCAGTCTCTCATTAATAACATTCTCAAAGACCTCTCATGACTACCTCTATCTCTAAATGCAATATAGTTACACGGTCTGGTTTAATTTCCTCTAAGTTTTGGGTAAACCATCAGGTTTTTACCCGTGAATAGATGCATTTGTATGAGTGTTGTACACCAATGACAGACCATCACTACTGTTTTATGATAAAGTGTTCCATAAACTGATGACACGGTTTAATGGCATATTTGCATTGTTGCATTTTTCATGAGTTTCTCTTTATAAGATTTTTAACATTAATACTTGCTTCTATTTTCTATATGATATGAGAACCTATGTTCTAAAGCTTACATCACAATTGTATGTCATGCATCCCCTGTTCAGCATCCCGTTACAAAGTTTCTTGTTTCTGTTTCTATTGATTTGGTTATATTGTCTCAACGCCTGTTGTAAAAAGCAGAAAACTAATAAACATTTAATTAAATAAGTTTGATGTGCATAATTCTTCATCTTCAGTACTTTCACTATTAAACATATCTATGATTTCTGTGAATGTTTCATAATGCCTTCACCAAACTTGATCCCCAATCAAGGTCATTCATGATTTTTTTTTCTGACCACAAATAAATCATAAACTCACACACTCACAAAGTGTTTTAAACAGTATGGAACCACATACAGTACATCACACATTGTTTAAATGCTTCCAACACATCAACTTCAGCAAAAAGGTTCACTTGCTGCCTAATATATCCCACCCACTTCCAGCCCCCATTGCAATGACATATTGAAGAGAATTGTGATGGCTAGAATACTGGAACAGAGCAACCCACACTGCAGGTCTAGTGGAATGTTCCTGGTCAGCAGTGGTCAGGACATAACAAAAGTGATCCAAGGAAGGAAAACCGGTGATCTGGCCACAATCTCCCAGCTAGTCACATTCTTGATCACTTTCACCTGAGCCCCATTTACCTTCTTAAGCACCCTATTCAACTTCTGTCTGTGTGTGTCTTTGTCTAAATTCGGTTGGTTGTCACCCATGTTATGCCCATGTGCTACAAGGTCACTCTACTCCTGTATGGTTTTATTTTTTCATTCTAAAGACCTGCTTTCCTGCTTTTCTCCATTGACCTTCATAATGTAATAATGTGATAATGTAAAGTGCAGCATTTTCCACTTAGGTGTGTGTGTGTGTGTGTGTGTGTGTGTGTGTGTGTGTGTGTGTGTGTGTGTGTGTGTGTTTGTGTGTTCCTAAGGCTACGTGCCCATAAACATGTTCTGTAGATATCACAGAACCACCACATTCCCCCAGGTGTGTGTGTGTGTGTGTGTGTGTGTGTTGTGTTGTGTCTCAGTACACATATTTCAGTATCTCAATATCCTTTCTCAGTGACCTTTTCCAGCTGGCTGAGACTCACGCGTGATGTGGGGAAATTGTGTCGACACTTGGCTCCTAAAGGCAAACACTTCTCATCTCACACCTCAAGGTTAAACTAACCCGAAAAACACAAAGCATCATGGGGAAAAAATGAAGCATATAAAAAAGTTACTGTTTTTAAATTATACGTTCATCTTTTTTTAAATGATAAATTATGGTCTAAAAAATATAATGCCATAATTTTAAACACGATCAAGACCAATTTACAGATTAATAATTGTTAAATACTGTAATAACTACATGCCACTTGTAAGTTAAAAAAGGTTATATAGAGCAAACATAAAATTAATACACATCTCTCTCTCTCTCTTTCTTCTTCCTACTTGCTCACTATCTATCTATCTATCTATCTATCTATCTATCTATCTATCTATCTATCTATCTATCTATATGTCTGTCTGTCTGTCTGTCTGTCTGTCTGTCTGTCTGTATAAATCATTTGTGTTAACATGATACATTCCAGACAGCAGGGAGGGTGTGTGCACATACTGCACCCATCCCATCATACACCCTTCCCTATCCACCTCCACTGACGAACTGGAGAAGATGAGGTTTTCCAAGAAGTTAAGGAGATAAGGGAGGACACGAATGCATAAAGTGAGCTTTAACTATTTTTCTTTGTGCACCTCCTAGGCAGATGGTTGTTTCATTAGAACACATATGTTCAGTCCAAATAATATGCAATATGCACACTTTGGTAGTGGTAAAGTTGTTTTGGAAACTGTAGTAATTGACGCCCTCTGCTGGATGGTTTGTTACCTTACAGTGTATGAATAAGTTTTAAAACCTATTTATCCAAACCAAACACTCATCTATTTATAGAACTTTATCCTGGATACAGGGGAGGCCTTGAGGCTATCCCAGGAAACTTGGGGCACAAGGCAGCATACACCATGGATGGGGTCAGAGTAGGAACAAAAGATCATTTATTATTACAATTAGAATTTATTGGAATAATTATAGTACCAAGGCAAACTGCTTCCTTATCATTCATGTTTCCAGTTTTTAAAAAAAATTATACATGACAAAGACAGTTTAAGCAATCATAACACCAGTGTAGTAGTGTAGTGTAGTATGATTTCACATCTAATGACATTAAATGAAAAGCAACACCAACTGGCCTTGAAAAGTAGTCAAATTCAAAATTCAAATTGAAATTTTGTCACATACACATTCATACACAGTATACCATATGCAAATGAAGTGAAATGCTTAGACGACCACCCGTGGCCTTAAAATAAAAGACTATTATTAGGAAATAAAGGAAATAGAAGTAAATTTAACTAAGAAAGAATAAAATATTTGTACAATACATATATGAAAAATATAAGAAAAATGAGAAAAACCTAGCTGTACAATATAGAAAATGTAGAATTATGGCTTTTTTATGGAATGAAATTGTATATCGCCCACTTAGTTATATGTGTATATAAACAAATGGATGATTCATCTATTTGTTTATTAATTAATTTGTTTTGTTTGTTAGTTTTATTCATTCATTCGCTTATTTTCCCACCCAAGTCTCCTGCTGTAACGAGCACGTGCGCGTTGTTTACATCTCTCCGAGGCGCGTGACTTCCGGCTCCGCCCCCTTTTCCTGCCGGTGCGGAAGTGGAACTCAGCATTGCCCACGTGGTTTATAAGAGACTCGGCTGGTAGTTACTGTTAAACATCAGAGGACACTCACACACACACACACAGACAGAGCTCTCGAGTTATTTCACTACGTTATTATTTATTATTAATAGATAGAGAGGTATATCATAGAGTGTTAGCTTAGCAGTGTAATAATCAGGGCCTGAAGACAAGGATCTGAGCTGAGCGTGTTGATCAGGAGGTAAGAACAACAATACTGTCCCGTGCCACATGTCACGTGGTCAAAGCTCACAGTTACATTGTTACACCTTTGGTTAAAAGATGATGCAATTGTGTTATGTATGTCTGTTAGAGATATAGTCATGATTATAACTGTGTTATTAAACACCTTATGTACAGAGGTAGATGACTACCTCTATCTCTAAATGCAATATAGTTACACGGTCTGGTTTAATTTCCTCTAAGTTTTGGGTAAACCATCAGGTTTTTACCCGTGAATAGATGCATTTGTATGAGTGTTGTACACCAATGACAGACCATCACTACTGTTTTATGATAAAGTGTTCCATAAACTGATGACACGGTTTAATGGCATATTTGCATTGTTGCATTTTTCATGAGTTTCGCTTTATAAGATTTTTAACATTAATACTTGCTTCTATTTTCTATATGATATGAGAACCTATGTTCTAAAGCTTACATCACAATTGTATGTCATGCATCCCCTGTTCAGCATCCCGTTACAAAGTTTCTTGTTTCTGTTTCTATTGATTTGGTTATATTGTCTCAATGCCTGTTGTAAAAAGCAGAAAACTAATAAACATTTAATTAAATAAGTTTGATGTGCATAATTCTTCATCTTCAGTACTTTCACTATTAAACATATCTATGATTTCTGTGAATGTTTCATAATGCCTTCACCAAACTTGATCCCCAATCAAGGTCATTCATGATTTTTTTTTCTGACCACAAATAAATCATAAACTCACACACTCACAAAGTGTTTTAAACAGTATGGAACCACATACAGTACATCACACATTGTTTAAATGCTTCCAACACATCAACTTCAGCAAAAAGGTTCACTTGCTGCCTAATATATCCCACCCACTTCCAGCCCCCATTGCAATGACATATTGAAGAGAATTGTGATGGCTAGAATACTGGAACAGAGCAACCCACACTGCAGGTCTAGTGGAATGTTCCTGGTCAGCAGTGGTCAGGACATAACAAAAGTGATCCAAGGAAGGAAAACCGGTGATCTGGCCACAATCTCCCAGCTAGTCACATTCTTGATCACTTTCACCTGAGCCCCATTTACCTTCTTAAGCACCCTATTCAACTTCTGTCTGTGTGTGTCTTTGTCTAAATTCGGTTGGTTGTCACCCATGTTATGCCCATGTGCTACAAGGTCACTCTACTCCTGTATGGTTTTATTTTTTCATTCTAAAGACCTGCTTTCCTGCTTTTCTCCATTGACCTTCATAATGTAATAATGTGATAATGTAAAGTGCAGCATTTTCCACTTAGGTGTGTGTGTGTGTGTGTGTGTGTGTGTGTGTGTGTTTGTGTGTTCCTAAGGCTACGTGCCCATAAACATGTTCTGTAGATATCACAGAACCACCACATTCCCCCAGGTGTGTGTGTGTGTGTGTGTGTGTGTGTGTGTGTGTGTGTGTGTTGTGTTGTGTCTCAGTACACATATTTCAGTATCTCAATATCCTTTCTCAGTGACCTTTTCCAGCTGGCTGAGACTCACGCGTGATGTGGGGAAATTGTGTCGACACTTGGCTCCTAAAGGCAAACACTTCTCATCTCACACCTCAAGGTTAAACTAACCCGAAAAACACAAAGCATCATGGGGAAAAAATGAAGCATATAAAAAAGTTACTGTTTTTAAATTATACGTTCATCTTTTTTTAAATGATAAATTATGGTCTAAAAAATATAATGCCATAATTTTAAACACGATCAAGACCAATTTACAGATTAATAATTGTTAAATACTGTAATAACTACATGCCACTTGTAAGTTAAAAAAGGTTATATAGAGCAAACATAAAATTAATACACATCTCTCTCTCTCTCTTTCTTCTTCCTACTTGCTCACTATCTATCTATCTATCTATCTATCTATCTATCTATCTATCTATCTATCTATCTATCTATCTATATGTCTGTCTGTCTGTCTGTCTGTCTGTCTGTCTGTATAAATCATTTGTGTTAACATGATACATTCCAGACAGCAGGGAGGGTGTGTGCACATACTGCACCCATCCCATCATACACCCTTCCCTATCCACCTCCACTGACGAACTGGAGAAGATGAGGTTTTCCAAGAAGTTAAGGAGATAAGGGAGGACACGAATGCATAAAGTGAGCTTTAACTATTTTTCTTTGTGCACCTCCTAGGCAGATGGTTGTTTCATTAGAACACATATGTTCAGTCCAAATAATATGCAATATGCACACTTTGGTAGTGGTAAAGTTGTTTTGGAAACTGTAGTAATTGACGCCCTCTGCTGGATGGTTTGTTACCTTACAGTGTATGAATAAGTTTTAAAACCTATTTATCCAAACCAAACACTCATCTATTTATAGAACTTTATCCTGGATACAGGGGAGGCCTTGAGGCTATCCCAGGAAACTTGGGGCACAAGGCAGCATACACCATGGATGGGGTCAGAGTAGGAACAAAAGATCATTTATTATTACAATTAGAATTTATTGGAATAATTATAGTACCAATGCAAACTGCTTCCTTATCATTCATGTTCCCAGTTTTTAAAAAAAATTATACATGACAAAGACAATCATAACATAACAATCATAAGCAATCATAACACCAGTGTAGTAGTGTAGTGTAGTATGATTTCACATCTAATGACATTAAATGAAAAGCAACACCAACTGGCCTTGAAAAGTAGTCAAATTCAAAATTCAAATTGAAATTTTGTCACATACACATTCATACACAGTATACCATATGCAAATGAAGTGAAATGCTTAGACGACCACCCGTGGCCTTAAAATAAAAGACTATTATTAGGAAATAAAGGAAATAGAAGTAAATTTAACTAAGAAAGAATAAAATATTTGTACAATACATATATGAAAAATATAAGAAAAATGAGAAAAACCTAGCTGTACAATATAGAAAATGTAGAATTATGGCTTTTTTATGGAATGAAATTGTATATCGCCCACTTAGTTATATGTGTATATAAACAAATGGATGATTCATCTATTTGTTTATTAATTAATTTGTTTTGTTTGTTAGTTTTATTCATTCATTCGCTTATTTTCCCACCCAAGTCTCCTGCTGTAACGAGCACGTGCGCGTTGTTTACATCTCTCCGAGGCGCGTGACTTCCGGCTCCGCCCCCTTTTCCTGCCGGTGCGGAAGTGGAACTCAGCATTGCCCACGTGGTTTATAAGAGACTCGGCTGGTAGTTACTGTTAAACATCAGAGGACACTCACACACACACACACAGACACACACACACACACACAGACAGAGCTCTCGAGTTATTTCACTACATTATTATTTATTATTAATAGATAGAGAGGTATATCATAGAGTGTTAGCTTAGCAGTGTAATAATCAGGGCCTGAAGACAAGGATCTGAGCTGAGCGTGTTGATCAGGAGGTAAGAACAACAATACTGTCCCGTGCCACATGTCACGTGGTCAAAGCTCACAGTTACATTGTTACACCTTTGGTTAAAAGATGATGCAATTGTGTTATGTATGTCTGTTAGAGATATAGTCATGATTATAACTGTGTTATTAAACACCTTATGTACATTTAATGTAAGTATTATTATATAATTGGCATGTTATAAGGAAATGTAGTAAGAATATGTTATATAGTAATATGTGTTATAGACTACAACAGGGGCTTAGTACAGTATAAATATGATACTGATGCAGCTGGTCATGTTTGATATGAATCATCTCAGTGTTTTATTCACTGGAGTAATTTTACCTATAACTTACCTTACAGTACTTATACGCTTTGTAGTGGACTCATTGAAATACTTGGAAATTAGAAATCTCAAGACTTATTTACTTATTTCAGCTTTTTTCATTTTTTATATTTGGTAACTTGTTCATCGTGGGATAAAGTTTAGGGCATATTTATGTAAATAATAAATAAATAAATGTATCAAATAAATTGTTGTTTCTTGAGGTTTTGGTACTAAGTTACCAAATGGCGCTCTTTGCCAGATTGAGGGTTAACATATAATATATAGAATAGAGCTTTAGAAAAGAAACACAACCACCCCATGGAAATAATCATGTTTTGTAAAAGATGTAACAATAACATGTCAGAATAAATAAATTTAAAAAAACTGAATCACTTATCACTTTCACCTTTGTGGCAACAGTTTGGAGACGGTCCTTCTCTATTCCAACATGACTGAGCCCCAATGCACAAAGCAAGGACTACAAAAATTCAGTATTCAAAGAATGTCATTAACCCCAGAGGGAAATTGATTAAAGACATGGTTTTGGTGTGGAAGAACTTGACTAGCCCTAACACTGAGCCCTGACCTCTCCCCAATCGAGCACCTTTGGAATGAACTGGAATTGAGATTATGAGCCAGGCCTTCTCGTCCAACATTAGCGCCTGGTCTCCTTATAAATGCTCTACAGAATGAATGGGCACGAATTCCCACAAAAACACTCCAAAATCTTGTGGACAGCCTTCCAAGAAGAGTAGAAGTGTTATAGTTCCAAAAGTGGGTCCGACTCCATATTGAAGTATATGTATTTGGATACAATGTCATTGTAGGTTTAGCCAAATATTTTTGTCAATATGATAGTAAATGTGTATTTTTTTAAAGCCTGATATAAACACTAAATGTTTTCTAAAGCACCACTGGATCTCTTTGTTTGTTGGTAGACGCCATGTCTGGAAGAGGCCGAGGCCGGAGTCTCTTGACTTTTAATGTGGACTCTTTGGGTTTCGGCAGAGGAGACACTTTACCCAGCAGCGCTCAGGCGCCTTCGCCGCTCTACCCTGTACGTATGAGTTTCACTTCGGCATGATAATCATTACATTGTTATCCTGCAGATGGATCACGGCTTTACTGTGTAATCTTATATGTCATAAGAGTGAAGTTTTCTGCATGGGGATGATGTTTATTTAAGATTTAAGGACCCGTCCATGTCTGTGTATTTCCTCATGTCCACGTGTTCATTTTCAGCCCATGCAGTTCAGGCCGGTTCCTCTGCAGACGGGCGAGGAGGTGGAGTACATGCTGGCGCTTAAACAGGAACTTCGAGCCTCCAGCAAGAACCTGCCTTTCCACATCAAACCGTCTGCACCTAAAAAAGGTAGAGGTATAGACTTGTAATAAAACTGATATTATTAAATTGCTGTTTTTACTCCCAAGTTATAGCAGAGCACAACTAAATTAAAAAGCTTAAAAGTTAAAACATAAACACATTCGGAAGTATATACAATCAATGGTCTTTTGGTCTTTTGTTTGTTTATGTAACATGTATGGAAGGAGTCTCCAGTATCAGTGCTTTGTTCAAGCTGTAACTTTAATCGTTGTCTTCCAATCACTTCTGTTGTGTTGCTAAACAAATGGTTAACGCTGTATTGTTTCCTTTGTCATTTGCATGCACATTAATCCTATAATGTCCAAACACAAAAGAAAACCTGTTTTTTTTCCCCTGCAGTCGTCAGGGATCCCAACGGCCGGGTCGTAAGACGTATTGTTTCTGATTTTTTTTTTGTTTCGACAGACGTGGCCCGTTATTCAGACAAGTACCAGACCGGAGAGACCAAGCACAGCGAATGGACTCCGGGTAAGTGAGAAAAACCGACATCAACATAATAATGATGTCTGTGCCGATAAGGACATGCTTATTTCATTTTCATGAGTAAATTATTTGTGTTTCAGACTGGAGTCGACTCCCTAAAGAGCTTTGCATCAAAGTTGAGAAGTCGCGTAAAGGCAGTGAGTTAACACCTATCTACATAATTAAAGATCATGTTTTAAAAGATAATAATGCTAATGGTTTAAACCCAGTTCCCGCCTTTCACGATTCTTTTTTGATAAGAATCATTCAGATTTAAACTGGAGTTGTCAAGCAATTAATCGTATCATATGCAATAAAATGCTTATACGACCGTCCCTGACCTGGAACCGGGCTTTAGTATCGCTGTGTTAAACACATTAGACATACGTCTTTGCATTTAACACACACTGTTTCTTTTCACAGAGAACAAACCGATAGTGAAGCGCAAAACCAAACCTGCTGCTCCCAAAGAACTCTTAGAAAAACTGGAGGTAAAACATCATATCATATCACATTTAATGATATTTGTTATAACTGTTAAATCCTGGATTCTGGTCAGAAGGTATATTGGTTTTCTGTAAGAGCTTTGAGGAACAAATCAGAGGTTTATGTCAAGTTATTCTTTCTAATATGTTGTTTCTATAGTACCAGCTGACACAGGGTCATCTACATGTGATTGTTGATATGGTGAGGGTTTTTGTAAAGAGATGTTTATTTGGTGCTTATGAAAGGAGCATTTGGTGTCTCCTTTTAAAATAGTTAGAGAATAATTGCTCTTGTGTGAGAGGAAAAAAACGCTTCATGGTGTTACAGGAAATAAACTTTGGTGCGGTAACAGCCTGACATGAATCAGACCACAGACCATCACAGTGATCGTTATCAAACAACAACACCACTCCAAGTCATTCCATCAAGTGACTCCTCAATGACTCTCTGAGGGAATTTCAAAATGTTTCCCCAAGTTATTACAAAGTGATTCCCAAGTGACCCCACATGTGATTCCCTAAGTGACTCCCAGGTGATTCCAAAGTGATTCCCCAAGCATTTACAAAGTGATTCCCAAATGACTCCTCAAGTGATTCCCAAAGTGATCCTCCAACTGACTCCCTAAGTGATTCCAAAATGTCTTCCCCAAGTGACTGATTCCCAAGTGGTCCCCTAGTGATGACAAAGAGAATCTCAAGTAACTCCCCAAGTGATTCGCCACACAGTTACCAAGTTGCTTCCCAATGATTCTCAATTCTAAAGTCATTCCCGGAATGACTTACAAAGTGACTCCCTAAATTCATTTCCTAAATGACTCAAGTGTTTCCCAAGCGGCTCCCCAGGTGATTCACCAAGTAATTTCCATGTGACCCCCAATGACTGCCTCCAAGTGATTGCCTAAGTGATTCCATTTGACTCCTCAAGTAATTACAAAGTGATTCCCATGTGATTCCCAAAAGAGTCTCCAAGTGATCCCTGAAGTGACTCCCCAGTTGATTCCCAAATCACTCCACTGATTACAGATGCAGATAATGTAATAACAGTGTAATTAAATAATGGCAAATCAGAATTATTGGCACCCATGTAACGTGGCAAGTCGTTTGCTCCGGCACTGGAAATGTGTGAGAAATCAACTCAAGTGAAATTTACCAAATAATGAACTGCTCCTAATAAATCCAGGGGTTTGCTGCAGACCTTCTCAGTCTTCTTCATGAATTCACATACAGACGACTACCGTGACAAATACATTATATGTTTAAATGTACACAGTATGGCAGTAAACAATCTCTGTCCCAACAGAACCTGGAGAAGAAGGAGGAGGAGAACAAGTCTGAGGAGGAGGAGGAGGAGGGTGATGAGAAGAAGAAAAAGACTCAAGAGGGAGAAGAAGAGCCTGGTGATGTAGAGGAGTATGATGAGGAAGAGTTTGAAGAGGTGAGAGGTTTGGAGATGTGCTCGTGAGATTGAAAAAAAATAATAATTAACAGCTTTTGATGGATCAGAGAGAATGATTTTGATCTTAAACATCACCACCCGCTGCTGTGTGTTTCAGGAGACGGACTACCTCATGTCATACTTCGACAACGGTGAGGAGTTCGGAGGAGACAGTGATGACAACGTGGATGAAGCCACCTACTGAAAAACATCATTTTAAACGAGATTTTATTTATTTCTCATGCGCTGGAGATATTTCTTTCAGGCAAGAGACTGTGTGTGTGTGTGTGTGTTGTGATAGAGAGAGGAAGCGGTTATGAACACACCATCATGGTATCTTTAAACTCTAACTGACTGCATTCCTGTATCGTCTCTAACACACCCTCATCGATTTCCCAGGCAGTGTCAGAGGAAGAGTGTCTTATTATCAAAACTCGGAATGCAGACAAAACCAAAACCCATATTGTTAGAGTTATCATGCTAATTATTGCTGAATTAACAGAAATGCACTAAGATGTGACTGCGTGTTCTTGTTTCATCAGAGGTGAGGACTCATGATGTTAAACTTGACCTGAACTCATGTATGTTTTAACTTTTACAACTTTTATTGCTGTTTATTTATGCTGTTTTAAATAGGACAGACATTGTGTTTTGGGAGATTGTTTTATTTCTTTTCCGTCATAGTGTCATTGAATATGCTTGACACAATAAGCTTGTAAGATCAAAGATCATAGTGTTGTTGTGTGTAATTTTATTGAAGGAATAAAAGATTTTACTGTAAAAAATAAACTGTTTCATAATTGCAAAAAAAAAAATTGATGATAAAAATACTGAACTCATCCAGCAGGGGGCGTGATTTGCTAAAGTAACAGAGCTGCACCATGATGCGTTCCCTTCTGTTAAGCGGCCGAGGCTTGGGGCAGGGTGATATCAGGGTATGACGGCATAATGTCATATGATGATTGTAAAAACAAATCTGTTCGTCAATCTTATTGATTTATTTAAATGTTTGATATGAATTATTATTATTCCATTCTTCAAGAATCCTCTGTAGGACGACTAGGGACCATGGAGGCCAGTGGTGACCATTATCTTTATTCCCAACCGTGGTGAGAACCTCCAGTCAATACTCACACACTCATTCACACACTATGGGCAATTTGGGGACGCAGATTAATCATAAATAACCTGCATGTCTTTGGACTGTGGGAGGAAACCAGAGAACCTGGAGGAAACCCACCAAGCGGGAGGGGAGAACATGCAAACTCCCTGCACCCAAAATAAATAAAAAAAATAATAACTTTTGATGTCTAGTTTGAAAAGTCTGCACAGGAAGTGATGTCACATGACATCAGACACTTTTTTACACTACTAGCTAAAGCAGAAGACATTTAGACATGTGTTTTTAATTAATTTATATGCAGTATTTAGACCTTTTTTTCTTTTATTGTTCATGGATTTTCATCTTCAGTAAGGCTTTATCCAGTCACAGCTTATGTGGCGCTGCACCATAGCTGTTTTTTTAATTTAATTAATAATAACTTTAATATTTAATATTAATATTTAATAATTAAAAAACAAGGCACGGGACGAGCTTGCACAGATAACACACAATGAGGATACGCACTGTGCAATATTTACTGCTTAACACAATCTTATTGTCACAAGTGTTACAAAACTAACCTGCCTGCTGAGGAGATGACATGACTACAACACAAGTACTGTATGAATGTATCTCATTATACATCTGAGCAGTTAAAGTCCTCGCTCACGGGCCCGACTTGGTGGTGGTGAGGTTTGAACCTGCGACCTTCCAATCAGTAGTCCAACCCTTTAACCACTGAGCTACCCCTGACCCCTACTGTTTAAACTGCAGTATGTACTGTATCTGGTTAGCAAAATAAAGGGAAAAAATAATTATTAAATAAATAATGAAACCATAATCCGACAAAATTTGTTTGGTATTGGTGCTGATTTAATTTTTTTATGTTATATATATAAAACCAAAAAATGTGCACATCAAAAAGTTACTTCTGAAGTTTATGCAACGTGGAAGTGACCAATCTTGCTTCCCATAAAAATTCAAGTTACAACTTCAGCCGTGTTAGAGAGCCGTGTTTGATCTTAACCCAAAAAATGGCCAAGGTGTTATTACACGTGACTCGAGCGGTACTGACCTTGAGCCTGGAGAGGACAAGTGTAGACCGTTTCAACACACTTTCCCCTTCACGAAGTGTGTATCCGTGTGTGTGTGTGTGTGTGTGTGTGTGTATGTATGTGTGCGTGCGTGTGCGTGTGTATGTGTGTATGTGTTTATGTGTGTGTATGTGTGTGTGTGTGTGTGTGTGTATGTATGTATGTGTGTGTGTGTGTGTGTGTGTGTGTGTGTGTGTGTGTGTGTGTGGGCCTGTCTGAAGGTGATGGAAAAAAACTTTGTGTAACACTATGAAGTGCAGGTGGAGGAAAGCAGGGCATGATAGACGAGCAAATATAAGTAGAACCCCCCCCCCCCCCACACACACACACACACACACAATAAGTCTTAATGACATCGCATATTTTCCCCACTGTGTGTGTGTGCAGGATTACTTTCCTTTCTAAAGCTCACACTGATTCAATAAACAATGTTTCCAATCACAGCAGTTCACCAGATGAGATATTCGTCATAACTTTAACCCTGAATCATAAACCTCAGCTTTATGATTAGATTTTATTGAGAGTTACAGTCACACAGGATTAGATCTCGATACACACACACTCTCACACACACACACACACTTATAAATAAATACCCTTTGCACCTTTGTGTGAACTCTTTTTCATTTCCTTCTGCCTCCAGTTTTGCCCTCATCAAGCACAAAGCAGCGTAGGTGGTTTGCAATCAGGTGACTAACTCAGCTTTAAACAAACGTTCACATTTCTTCACCTTGGGTTGCTTTCATTGTCTTATCAGTTGTGCAGTATTTGACCAGATCAGAGCTTCACATACTTGGGAATTTCTCCTGCCACTTCTTTCTGTGGCCACATAATCAGTGACCCGGATCCACGGGCACGCTCCCATACACGCTTGTGCCATAACACACTGCCTCCACCGGGTTCGACAGATGATGTGGTATGCTTTGGAACATCTGCTATCTCGCTTAGACATGTCTGGTTTGTTCTTCAAGCCTAATAATCGACTGCTTCACTTGCACTGGCTCTTCTTTCAACGGAGTTCCCATGCACAGCTACTGAAGACGAATTCAACACTCGGAATCAGTTCAAGACATTTTATCTCCTTAGCAGCCCACCAAACTGACTGTCTATGAATCAGTTGTCCAAGTACGTCTGAGCCTGTGAAAATGGAGAGACCTTTTTTTTTTTTTGAAGACTAGAATGTGTTAAAGATTATTGCAATATTTATGTCAAATCTTTTGCATTAGAGTGGAAAGTCTACACTTCAATCACATCCTGATTTCAAATCCTCTATGATATTGTACAGAGACGAAACTACATAAAATTATTGCATCACTGTCCAAATACTTGCAGACCTGCCTGTAATTAGACTGATAAAAATGTAAAAACTACTAATGTGCATATTAGTGTGTATTAAATGTGATTGACATCTGTGTATGCACATGCACATACAATCAGTCAAAGCTTATTTATGTACGGGGTGACGCTTATAATCATGACCTTTGATCACAGGCCTTCTCTCTCTCTCTCTCTCTCTCTCTCGTTCTTTGTGTGTGTCTGGGGGTGTGGCTTATAACTTCCTCTCCGGAGGAGGATGTAGCTGCATATAGGGCATTCCTTTGTGGTGAGTTTAAAGAACACAGTGTACCACAGAGATCAGAACATCGCACACGTGTCTGTGTTCTCTATATAACTGAGACTGAAATCACACTCAACTGCAACAACCTACATATACATACTGTGTATATATATATATATATATATATATATATATATATATATATATATATATATATATATAAAAGATAAACATACACTATATATATGTCCTACAAATATATTCAGTTTTTACACACATACATACGCTATATTGCCCCAAAAGTATTCGCTCGCCTGCCTTCACATGCATATAAACTTGAGCAACATCCTGTTCTTACTCCATAGGGTTTACTACTATATGATGTTGGCCCCGCCCCCTTTGCAGCTTTAAAACCTTCAACTCTTCCGGGAAGGCTTTCCACAAGGTTTTCGAGTGTGTTTATGGGAATTTTTGACAGTGATGTTGTGGCTCAACGCTCTAATTCATCCCAAAGGTGTTGAGGTCAGGACTCTGTGCAGGCCAGGCAAGCTCTTCCACACCAAACCAAACCAGGTTGGAACAGGAAGGGGCCGTTTCCAAACTTCCACAAAGTTGGGAGCGTGAAATTGTCCAAAATGTCTTGTTATGCTGAAGCATTAGGAGCTCATTTCACTGGAAGTAAGGAGCTGAGCACAACTCCTGAAAAACAACTCCACATCAGTTCCAACATGGCTGTGCACCAGTGCACAAAGCAAGGTCCATAAAGACATGGATCAGTGAGTTTGGTTTGAAAGAACCTGACTGGTCTGCACAGAGACCTGACCTTAACCTGATAAAATAATGTGATAATTACCCCAGTATTTGTATGATAACAACATGATATTTTATTACTAAAAAGTGCACTAATCAAGGCTGATTTCTTAATTTTAAGTGACCTATTGTTAGGTAAGTTTCCATGACTTATATATATATATATATATATATATATATATATATATATATATATATATATATATATATTCTGAAGAATGGCAGGAATCATCCATATATAGAACCCCCAAATGTTGGGAACCTAATCCTAAACAACTTGGGCTCATTTAGCCTTTACAGACAGTAGGGGGCACAATACTGCAAGACACAGATGTCCTGGATGGTGCGTAATTTCCAAATGACTTCCTCAGATCTGTTTACAAAAGATATTATCATGAAGCTGCTTTTCAGAAATCAGTTCCTAAACGCATACACAGTGGTATACAGCAGAAAAAGAAAAAAGAAAAAACCTGAAATATTATGAGAAAGAGAAAATCACTCAGAGGAACTGAGACTTTCTGAGATAAGAAAGAATCATCTGATACTGATGGAGAACTGGTGACATGAAAGTTGAAATTTGCAGAAATGGAGTGAGGTACAGAGAAAGGGCTCGATTGTAATATAATAGCAGAGACTGATATTAAAGGTTGCTGATTGTGTGAAATTGTGGAATAAGTGATCAGGTTAGATGTACTGTACACATTATCTATACCAATCTGCCATAATTAAAACCAGAAACATTAAGCCCTTGGGTCATGACATGAGAGCTCTTGGGGTGTGTTGTGGTGTCTGGCACCAGGATGTTAGCAGCGGGTCCTTGTGCTATAAGTTGCAAGTTGGGGCCTCCATCATGGATCAGACGTGTTTCTGCAGGACATTGCATGGACACTCGGTTGGATTGAGATCTGGGGTATTTGGAGGTTTCGTCAACAACATTGAACCCTTTAGCTGCTAAGCCACATATTCATAAGCTGTATTGCTTTGAGCGTTCTGTCTCTTTCTTTCATAGCCTGCATTAACGTTTTCCTCAGCAAAGTGTAGTCAATGAGCCTTGGTTGAACATGATCCTGTCACCAGTGGTGGTAGTGTTGTGGCGTATCGTTGTATAGAGCTAGGTAAGATATACAGTACATCTCATCCATTCATCTAGGAACCTCGGTAGTCCAACTAGGGACTGCGGAGGCCAATGGTGACCATTGTATTTATTCCTAATTTTGTATGTCCTAATTTCCTAATCTGTATGTCTTTGGACTGTGGGAGAAAACCGGAAAACCCAACAAGCAAACAGACCCGACATGGGAATCGAACCCAGGACCCGGAGGAGTCCAAGGTAACAGTGCTAACCACTAAGTCACCATGCCACCATTTACAGGACGTTACAAGAAAAAGAAAAAAAAAATAACGACACAAAAATTTTTTAGAGGAATTAGATCACAAAACTAATAGAAATGTTATTCATATAAAATGTAGCAAATTAGCCTGAAATTTCACTCTTGAACCTTGCTGTTAATCTGTCATTCTGTTCTGTATAATTTATCAGTAACATTATCTTTCACTCCATCAGTGAATGCTACGATAAAACGTGTATGAAGAAATTTTTAAGCTAAAAAGTTTTACGCTTAGAGAACATTGGCACATATTCGATGAGATGGCACATTTCACAATGTCCACCAAGAGAACATGTGAATTGACGTGCCATCACATCATGTAAACAAGACGACTGAGTGATCATATCTCGAAAATATAATCAATAAAACATGTCCAAATAGACATATGCTCTCAAATAAATAATAATGTCAAATGTAAATGAATGATGGATATGGAGTCAGGAGAATTATGAATTATTTGGAAATTGTTGAAAAAAAATATATGAATATAAATAAATAAATCACATGACTTGTTTTCTAATTAAATAAAGGAATCAGGTGAAATAAAAGACAAGTAAAAATAAATGAATCATACGAAACATTAAAATAATTACACATGAAACGAACAAACTTCAAGCAAAGTGAATTTTGTGAATATTGTTAAATAATCTGAGGAGGAAAAAACAATAACATAATGTACTATATACAGTATAGGATTCTTATGGCAAAAGAAATCTGATGAAAAAAAATAATAAATCAGTGAAACACATAAATAAAATCAAATGTGAACATTTAAAAGTAAAGAAGTTAGAAGTTTAAAATAAAGATAGAAATAGTGAAGAGCACATACGTCATTTTTTGTATATGCGTGAAATGTTAAGGAAAATAATAATAATAATAATAAAAAAAGGGTTAAGGAAGTCAAAGTGTGGGAGACATCAAGCAGGGCGAGGTTGAGAAGTCATGCGACAGGAAGGAAAAGCAGTGAGGTGGGAGGAGTTGGGACGAGAAGCCTTGAACAACCACCAAGGACTCGTTTTCATACCATTTATTATTTTCAAAAGATTATTAAAAAGGTGCTCATTTTTATTGTTCTTAAAAGGGGCAGAATGCAGAACTCACAACACACACACACCTTCAACCTGAATACAATGCAATTCAATGTGAAGATAAAGTAGTGCACAGTCAATGAATGCTTTCCGAACTTCATCAAGTCATCTTCTTGCCTGATTTTCTGCTCAATCGTGGCGATTTTTTTTTTTTTTTTGCACAACAGCTAGGAGTCATCAGCCATGCGAATGCTGCATCATTAGATTGCCTAACACACTCGCTGGAATGTAGTATTTTCCTTGTCGCTTTTGTCACTGTGATTGTTTAATATCAAGTAGCAAGATGTAATTAGTTTAGTAATCAGTTATTATGATAAATGAGTCATAATCCTGATCAACATGTGGGCAAGTCAGCATGCCAGTTTGTTCTCAAACCTGATATTTCTAAAGTGAAAGTTCTGTTCTGCAGAGATTATACAATTGTTTACATAATCGTTTAATTTGCAGAAAGTCCTGAAAACCTTTGTTGACACCCAAACAAAATAAAATGTCAATATCCATTAACAATGGATTAACAATGTCATATCCATTATTAGTGTTTGAGCGATCTCAGTGTATACAGAGGGCAACTTTTTAGTTTTTTCCAAGTTGATGATGCCCTAAGGGCAGCAACCAGCACCAGCTGATCAAAAGCCTATTTATGAAGCTTACATTTATTATCTTTTATACAGTAGATAGTATCTAAACTAGCAGGTAGCCAGTCAAAATATATACAGTTCAGCACTTTTCCTAATATGAATGTGGAATGTGGTTTTAAGGCCATGAGCCCTTTTTCATAAAAATTTTCAATGGTTAGAAATTCAATCCTGCATGATGATTTGTGGAAGAAAAAATAAATAAATAAATAAATAAATATATATATATATATATTTATAAATATATATATATTTATATAAATATATATATATATATATTTTTTTTTTTTTATTTTTTTTTTTGTGCTTTATTAACTTGCTTATAACCGTATAAACTTTAAGTCTGTCCTCATCATGGTTTCCAAATGGGCTGGTCAGCAATCCCTCCTTCTTGCTATGGTTTCCTGTTTTATTCTCAAACAGGAAGTGTGACCATGGAGTAGCTGTTCCGCAGTTTCCTTTATTTAAGTACAAAGCTTCAAAGTCCAGTACGTCCTCCACATAACAAAAATATAAAATCCATATCTATTATTCACAAGCTTACAGAAGCTTACAGCATTATGTTAAAAAAAATGATGAAAAGTGGTAAGTCAGGATTCACACACAACATTTAAATAATTCATTCATTCATTCTCTACACCACTTATCCTGTACAGGGTTATAAGAGGCCTGGAGTCTGTTCCAGGAGATGGCAGGCACGATGGGCCAATCCATCACACAGCACCCTCGCACACATACTCACTCATTATAGGCAATTTGGAAATTAGCCTCAGTTTCAAATCTCTGCACTGTGGGAGGAAACTGGAGTACCTTTTGGAAAGCCACCAAGCACAGAGTGAACATGCAAAGTCCACTGAGGCGGGACTCAAGAATCGCAGGCTAAGACCTGAAAGTATGATTACGCTAACCACCATAAATAATACACTCTACACTCTGTACACGTTATTCCTGGCTTGACCAAGATCCTGTCTTTAAATTGTAACCCAAATACCAATACACAATATAAATCTAATAATAAAGCAAGAATATGGTAACAATTTAATAAAGTTCTCATGGAGTGTATAGGTCCAAAATATCCAATAAAATCATTTAGTTAAAGAAGAAAATGAGCAAACATGCCAGAATATTTACTTAATCATCCTTTAATATGTCTTTAGGAAGAGGAATTATTATTATTATTATTATTATTATTATTGTTGATGATGAGACCTTGTGATAAAACGAATTGCTTATTAAATGTAATCGTTTTATTGTCACCTGATAATATCACTAATATCAGTACCTTTATTGCTTTCCAGCAAACTCAGCAATTATTCAATAAATGAACTAAAATTATGTGTAGACAATGTACAGTAGGTCTGATGTCACCGATAATGAAACAGCTTTTGCAGACTTACTTTGTTTGTTTGTCATAGTGTCATCACTTCCTGCGCTCCTGACGCGGGTTCGGCTCTTTAACACAATGTCGGTATTATTTCAACAAACAGTGCAGTTAATATCGCTGCTCATATTTCCTGAGTCAATGATCAACATCGGATATCCTTACAATCACAGACGATCTCTTCCCTGCCCCGGGCATGTTTTATTTATTGCATTTGTGTAAAATATACAGGCAACATGTTGGCATAGTGGTTAGCACTGTGGCCTCGCACCTCCGAGGGTTCAATTCCCGCCTTAGGTCTGCATGCGTGGAGGTTGCACGTTCTCTCCGAGCTTGGTGGGTTTCCCCAGGGTACACTGGTTTCCTCCCAAAACATGTAAATTAGGTTAACTGGCGTTCCTATATTGCCCATAGTGTGTGTCAGTATGTGTGCTGTCCAGGGTGTACCCTGCCTCATCGAGTGAGTCTCCATGAGTTTGTACAGTGGGATAGAGAATAAATGAGTGAGCAAACAGTGGTAATGGAAATGGCTCTCATGCTCAGACATCATCCTGATGGCAGGTGCTTGTGCAGGTTGGGGTAGAATGAGTGTGCATTCACACTAGGCAAAATTGCTTCATACTGTACCTGGGTACAATTTCTCTGCCAGGTGACTTCGATTTGCAAATTGGTGTTTCCAAATTGCCCCATAGTGTGTGAAGGAGTATATGAGTGTGTGAATGTGTGTGTGCCCTGCAATGGATTGGCACTCTATGCAGGGTGTACCCCGCCTCATGCCCTAAGTCTCCCCGGGGATAGGCTCCAGGCCCCCCACGACCCTGTATACCGGATAAAGCTGTATAGACGGCGAGAAACTGAGTGATTCTTGGGGTTGTGACGTGAAAAATCAGCCCAAACCCTTTCGCCTAAACGCTAAATTTCATTTTCATAAACAATAAACCATAAATGAACCACATTTTTAGTGCTAACTTGTAACAACTTAACTTGTACCATTATGTCAAGCCTGATCCTAAACCTCAGTTCTAGGTACTGACCATAAGCCTAATGTTAAACCATAATGCCAACAGTAGCCCTAAATCTTGACCCTAATCATAAACCATATAAACCCGCTTAATCTTTGCTATGCAATCATGTATTAATATGAAATAGACAAGAACAAAAACAATAATATGAGTTCAGTCATAACACAAAGTCAAGGCCAGTTGGCTTGGATCTTATCATGTGTTTTTATTTGCATCATGTTTGAATTTCTAACGTGTTCGTGTTTTGCTGCTGTTTTTTCTTCTTCTTCTTCCTGACAGTAAAACAGTCAATATGTTGCTGAGGAAGGAAGCTGCAAGAACTCATGATGGTATACGCCATCGATCAGAACCTACAGCACCAGCTGCATGCTGCAGAAACCATCCGGTGCTTATATGGCCTTCTCTGGATACGGCATCGCTCAGCAGTTTTTGGCCATGTTACTGGAAAAGTTAGCGGACTGGAAATGGATGTGACAATGTTGTTGTATGACGTTGTTCCAGTGTTTACACTCACTCCGCAACCTTTTACCTAGTTAGCTACCAAACACCTACCTGTAGTGCCAACTGGCTGATTCAGAGCCTGGTATCATATTTGTCTTATAATGTCACAGGTTTGATTAACACACACTGTGCAAACAGCTGAGATTTTCCATCATGCTGTAAAAATGATTTATTTCATTCCTTTCTTCAACCCCTCTACATTTTTAAAGTTAGCCGTCACTCATCCTGTCCTTGGATGCCAAACTGTATACTGGGGAAGGATGAATCAATGTGATTAAATTGTCATTTAGTGTCTTGCAGGCAGCCCACAACACACTAACGCATTAATAAACATGATTAATAGGCCTTACTTTTCCTGCAAACTTCATACATTATACAGACAAAGGTATTTGGCCAAACCTGTTAATGATTGAATTCAGGTGATTCAATCAATCAGGCCCCTTATCCCCAGTGAAGCACAATCTTAATGCTTCAGCATACCGAGATATCTTGGACAATGCTACTGTCACTAATGCCTCTTTTCCACTGCATAGTACGGCACGACACGGTTCAGTTCAACTCACTTCGGTTCGGCGCAGTTCGGCTCGGTTTGCTCTTCCACTGCAGTGTAGTAACGCTTTAGCGTGGGCGGAATTACTAACGTGTCGTTTAGTCGCGGCACCGCTACTGCCATGACGTCATCGTAAACGCGCCACAAACAAACACACAACAATGGAGCATATCGACGGCATGGTGTTCTTCATTCTCGGCATGTGGATGTTTTTAACAGCGAGACGAAGGAGTTTGTTTCAAAAGAGGCCGACGGTTAATACAAAAAGGTTCGTCCGATCCTTCTCTGTCTGTTCTAAATATAGCGGTTCTGTTGTGTCTCGTGTCGCAAGCTCAGTGACGCAGTAATGACGATTTTCTCCAGCTAATCAGTGACCAGCCGTGTTTACACGTCACGTTTTGGTAACGGTTCGGTGCGCTTGGAACCTCGGCTGAGGTGGTACTGAAAAAAGGACCAGGTACTATGTACTGTTCCCAGTGGAAAACCACCCAAAAGTGAGTAGAACTGAACCGTGTCGTGCCGTACTATGCAGTGGAAAAGCGCCATATGTTGCTGAGGAAGGAAGCTGCAAGAACTTATGATGGTAATTGCCATCGATCAGAACCTACAGCACCAACTGCATGCTGCAGAAAGAATCCGGCGCTTATATGGCCTTCTCTGGATACGGCATCGCCCAGCAGTTCTTGGCCATATTACTGGAAAAGTTAGCAGACTGGAAATGGATGTGACAATGCTGTTATGTGACGATGTTCCAGTGTTTACATTCACCAACTAGGTGCATGCTATCACCTTCTGTATTGGAGAGTGTAAATACACAAGTGTACTCAGGTACTGAGGTAGGAGTAGCTCTGCGGATGTTGATTCTGCTCATCAGGAGGCCCCCAGTTCGAGTCGCAATGCCACTGTTAGACCCTTGCTCAAGGTCCTTCCACTTTGTGGCAACAGTTAACAAGGGGAAGGCCTATTCCCACATAGCAAGGATTATAAAGCCATTGTTTTATGAGTTCAGTGTGAAAGAACTTGACTGGCCCGAACACAGAACCCTGATCTCAACCCCATCAAGCACCTTTGGGATGAACTGGAATGTAGATTGAGAGCCAGGCCTTCTCGTCCAACATCAGTGTCTGACCTCATAAATGCTCTACAGAATGAATGGACATGAATTCCAACAGAAGCACTCCAAAATCTTGTGGACGGCCTTCCTAAAAGAGGGGACAGACTCCATATTGTATAAGTATGTGTATTTGGATACAATGTCATTGTAGGTTTGGCCAAATATTTTTGTCCATATAGTGCAGTTTCCTGGTAAAAGTTCATGACATTACAGAAAGATTTCTGCTTGTAAAAGTCAACCATCTGGAAATGAATTGGCTTGTGCATGGGTGATGTACAGGCATGTACTGTAGTTTGTTTGTTTGTGAAATTCTTATAGGTGCTGTAAGCATGAGACGGTAGGTTTTGCACATTCACTGCACATTTATTCACTTTCTTTAGTGACAGATTGGCCTAAAAGAGCATCAAAGCTGGAAATGTAATGTGTAGTGTGTTTGTGTCTTTGTATCTTTGAACCTACAGCACCGGCTGCATGCTGATCTGAAGATTCTTCTTATTCTTCATCTTATAATAATAATAATAATTATTATTATTATCATATCATTATTATCATATTTTTATTATCATCAGAATCAGAATCAGAATCAGAAAGAGTTTTATTGCCAAGTACGCTTGCACGTACAAGGAATTTGTTTTAGTGACGGAGCTTCCAGAACAAAAAATACAAATGACAAGACAAAAACAGCATGACGCAAAAAAAAAAAAAAAAAAGAATTTTTTTTTTAAAAATGGTTGACATCAAATGGAGTACGATGTGAGATACTTTTAAATAAGTTACATCAATATCTGAAGTCTGTGGTATTATACAGTATATTGCACAGTGGTGTTGTACACAATATTGCACATATATTTATTGACCGTTTGAATGATGTTTATCTGTTAAGGAGGTAGATTGCCTGGGGGAAAAAACTGTTCTTATGCCTGACTGTCCTGGTGTTCGGTGCTCTGTAGCGTCGACCCGATGGCAAAAGTTCAAAAAGAAGGTGGCTTGGGTGTGAGGGGTCCAAAGTGATATTCCGTGCCCTTTTCTTCACTCTGGATATATACAGTTCTTGCAGCGTGGGCAGGGGAGTGCCAATAATTCTTTCAGCAGTCCGAACCGTCCTTTGTAGTCTTCTGATGTCTGCTTTCGTAGCTGAGCCAAACCAGACAGTTATTGAAGTGCACAGGACGGATTCAATGACGGCTGAGTAGAACTGTGTGAGCAGCTCCTGTGGCAGGTTGAATTTCTTCAGCTGGCGAAGGAAATACAACCTCTGGTGGGCCTTTTTAACAATGGAGTCAATGTGAATGTCCCACTTCAGGTCCTGAGAGATGGTCGTGCCCAGGAACCGGAATGACTCCACTGCTGTCACAGTGCTGTTCACGATGGTGAGTGGGGGAAGTGCAGGTGGGTTTCTCCTGAAGTCCACGATCATCTCCACTGTTTTGAGCGTGTTTAGCTCCAGGTTGTTGTGACTGCACCAGACAGCCAACTGCTTGACCTCCCTTCTGTATGCAGACTCGTCACCGTCCTGGATGAGGCCGATGATTGTAGTGTCATCTGCAAATTTCAGGAGCTTGACAGTGGGGTCTGTGGAGGTGCAGTCGTTGGTGTAGATGGAGAAGAGCAGTGGGGAGAGAACGCAACCCTGAGGGGCTCCAGTATTGGTGGTGTGACTGTTGGATATGAATTTTCCCAGTTTCACTAGCTGCTGCCTGTCTGTCAGAAAGCTGGTGATCCAGTGACAGATAGAGCTAGGAACAGAGAGCTGGTTTAATTTGGTCTGAAGCAGTGCTGGGATGATCGTATTAAAAGCTG
The DNA here is from genome assembly GCA_030522415.1 of Channallabes apus. Classification (NCBI taxonomy): domain Eukaryota; kingdom Metazoa; phylum Chordata; class Actinopteri; order Siluriformes; family Clariidae; genus Channallabes; species Channallabes apus. The sequence continues at coordinate 14,432,530 of CM060105.1, read as the reverse complement.
ATGAAAAGTCTATAATCAAGACCCTTGCATAAGCCCCTGGTTTGTCCAGATGTTGAAGGATGAAGTGCAGTCCCATATTAACTGCATCATCAACAGACCTGTTTGCTCTATAAGCAAACTGCAGGGGGTCCAGTAAGGGTCCTGTGATGTCCCTCAGATAGGCCAACACCAGTCTTTCAAATGACTTCATGACCACAGATGTTAGGGCAACTGGTCTGTAGTCATTAAGTCCTGTGATTTTAGTTTTTTTTGGAATGGGGATGATTGTGGAACGTTTAAAGCACAAAGGCACTTCACATTGTTCCAGTGATCTGTTGAAGATCTGTGTGAAAATGGGCGCCAGCTGGTCAGCACAGGATTTCAGACAGGCTGGTGTCACGCCGTCAGGGCCTGGAGCTTTCCTTCTCTTTTGTTTCAGAAAGATCTGGCGAACATCCTTTTCACAGACCTGGAGTGCAGGGGGGGAAGAGAGGGTGGTTGTCAGAGGTGATAATGGTGGTGTAGAAAGAGGGTTAGGACAGGAGTGTGGTGTGAGACTGGGAGTTTCAAATCTACAATAGAACTCATTCAGGTCATCAACCAGTTGTTGATTCCCTACAGAGTTGGGGGATGGCGTCTTGTAGTTAGTGATGGTTTTCAGGCCTTTCCACACTGAAGCAGGGTCGTTTGCCGAAAACTGGTTTTCCAGTTTTTTAGAGTAGCTCCTCTTAGCTGCTCTGATCGCCCTTGTTAGTGTGTTCCTGGCCTGGTTGTACAAGATCCTGTCCCCACTCCTGTAGGCATCCTCTTTGGCCTGACGAAGCTGTCTGAGCTTTGCTGTAAACCATGGTTTGTCATTGTTATATGTTAAAAGTGTCCTGGTAGGGATGCACATGTCCTCACAGAAACTGATGTAGGATGTTACAGAATCTGTGAGCTCGTCCAGATTGGTGGCAGCAGCTTCAAAAACACTCCAATCAGTGCAGTCAAAACAGGCCTGTAATTCCTGTTCTGCTTCACTGGTCCATCTCTTTACTGTCCTTACTACAGGCTTAGCAGATTTAAGTTTTTGCCTATAGGTTGGGAGAAGATGAACCAGGCAGTGGTCAGAAAGTCCTAAAGCTGCTCTGGGGACGGAGCGATATGCATCCTTTATTGTGGTGTAGCAGTGATCCAAAGTATTTTTGTCTCTGGTGGGGCATGTGATGTGCTGTTTGTATTTAGGCAGTTCACGTTTGAGGTTTGCTTTGTTAAAATCCCCAAGTATAATTATAAGAGAGTCCGGGTGTTGTTGCTCCGTGTCTGTGATCTGAGCAGCCAGCTGTTGCAATGCTGCGTTCACACACGCTTGTGGAGGGATGTACACACTCACAAGAATGAACGAGGTGAACTCGCGCGGCGAATAGAAAGGCTTGCAGTTGATGAAATATGCCTCTAGATCAGGACAGCACATCTTCTTCAATGGTGTCACATTTGTACACCAACTTTCGTTGATGTAAAAGCATGTCCCGCCGCCTCGCGATTTCCCCGTTGATTCTGTGTCGCGATCCGCTCTGAACAGCTGGAAGCCCGGCAGGTGTAGCGCGTTGTCCGGGATGGCTTCATTCAGCCAGGTTTCCGTGAAACACAGCGCGGCAGAGTTTGAAAAGTCCTTATTTTTCCTGGAGAGCAGGAAAAGTTCGTCCATTTTGTTGGGTAGAGAGCGGAGATTCGCCAGATGTATACTCGGCAGCGCAGTTCTAAAGCCGCGCTGTCGGAGCTTGACGAGCGCACCGGCTCTCTTCCCCCGCCTGCGCTTCTTAAAGCATTTAAACAGCGCAGCTGCTCCGCCGGTTACAATGTTCAGTAAAACGTTTGAAAAATCAAAAAGTGGTTGAAAATTGTGTGATGTGTCCTGCTGAACGTTCAGCAGTTCATCCCTGGTATAAGTTATTACGTTTGAGAAACAAAAAGCAGGACAAACTAACAAAAACAGTAAGACTAATGGAGAGCTCCACACTGAGGCAGCCATCCGCGGCGCCATCCTGAGAGAATCATTATTATTATTATTATTATTATTCATTTTTATATTCTAATGCATGCTTGTTAAATCTTGTAAATGTCTCCTCATGGTCTGCTAGCTCTTCATTCTGTGTGGAAAATCATTGTTTTTTATGATGTGTACATATAAAACAAACCAAGAGGTGCAGGCCATGTCACACAACACTATTCCAGCCAATCAGCAGCGGCGGGGGTGGGGCGTGTACATTCTTGATTATAATTTTTATTAAGATTGGCGAGTTGGTAAGTTGTTTTGTTTAACTGCTTTGTTCATTAATTAATTGCTTGCTTTTCTGGTTCTAGGTCTTCTGTCGGAGCTGACGCTGGCTTCATCTCAGCGACGTACTTGAGTATTATGGTCTTGGGACAGATTTCACTGTGCTAGACCGCAAAGTTCAGTACATTTGCACAAAGTGAAAACTTGTCATCATTCTCGTGTACAGCGCTCAAGTCCACTTGAAAAGGTGTATGTACTCGGAGCACAGAACGGCATACTCCAGCATGGCTCAAATCAAATCATCACAATCACAATTGTCTGTCTCCTCCGAAATCTCTGTGTGCATGCACTAATCATCTCATCCTTGGACTTACACAACCAGAGCTGATAAAGTCGGAAGTCACACGACCGGGTTGCTAATTTGTTTCCAAACAACATCAATAATATCAGGCATAGCGCAAAGGTTGACTTTCCTGTTATTCTCCATTGTGTTTATTGGTGCCTCATAAACCAACTAGGTGCATGCTACCACCTTCTGTATTGCAGAGTGTAAATACACAAGTATTTCATCGGGTACTGAGGTAGGAGTAGCTCTGTGGTTAAGGTAGTTGGACTGCTGATCAGGAGGCCCCCCGGTTCGAGACGCAACACCATCACTGTTGGACCCTTGAGGAAGGTCCTTCACCCCAAGTGCTCAGATACAATCAGCTGACAACCCTACCACAGAAATGACTAATATAGCTTCAAGTTGGATGGCACATAGACAGATCCTTTCACCTGCTGGAATTGGGAGGGGGAGCAAGTGTACCTGGGCACATTACAAATCAATCTTGATTCGCTGCTTCGTTTGTAGCTGCATTTCTTTCACTAACAAAGGAACCATCTGTTTTTTTTTTCTGTGTCTGAGGTTATGCTCTTGCTAATTTAGCAGGTAGCATTATGGCAGTATGGAGTAAGTGTGAAGTTGTCTGTCCACATGGCCTGTCTGCCGTCAGCTATCTGAAATCCTATTTCACATATTCAAATGAGTCTGCAAAAACTCTCTGCCTCCAAATTTTAGACTGGTAAAAAAAAAAGATTTGTCTGCCTCCTCCATCACGCCAGAGATATGGCCTCTCTGGCAGGCGTAATATCACCAGTATCAGCTCTTGATGTACAACAGCATAAACTTGGAACCATTTCAGGAAAAACACGGCACTCTACATCCGGAATTCTGGAGTCCAGGCTGGAAATGGATGGGTCCATTTCAGACCAGGTTTATTTTACAGCGAAAGCCTTATTGATAGCATGAGCCGACGGATTTATCTTTCCTTATGATGGAGTATGCTAAGATCTTTATCCTCTCTCTCTCTCTCTCTCTCTCTCTGTCCTTCTCTCACTTAGCTCAGCCAGAGTTTATTATAGTACAGCACTCAATATGTCGGGAAGCCATTATGGTAACATCAGTGCTATATAAGTTATATATATATATATAAGCTGTATGACATAATAGGAACCATGTGAAACACATCTGTCTTCTGATTGGATAAAACGTATATATGGGTAGTTTCCACCTCTTTCATCTTCTCGACCATGTTTCTTACACACAGACATATCTTCTCAATCGCTCATGGTGACGTGTGTGTAAAACATCAGCCCAAAAGTATGAAGCGTGTGTCACTCTGCGTAATCACCCTCACTCAGTCAGATAGCATTCAGTACTAGCTTTGCCTTTTTTTTGTTCACTTCTTTTTCCAATTCTATTTTGTGTGCTTTTTCTCGTGATCAATTTGAAGCATTTTTTGAACATCAAGTTTTCTGCAAACCTTCTAATGATGCGGTTCAGCTTTGAACAACAGAGAAGGCCATTTCCATCCACTGTCCCTGCACAGTCTTTTATTTCACCTTGTCTGTTTTCTTCTCTAACCCTGTTTTCTGTTTTTCGTCTCTCTCTCTCTCTTTTCCCCGAACTCGACTGGGAACATTCCGATCTCAGCCTTCGAAGGGGGCGTGTGTTTGCACACTCGCGTTCTTATAGAGCTGCTCCTGCTCCTGCATGTCTGCACCCACAGTAAATATGCACATACACTCTCACACACACACACACACACGTTCTTGTACCTGATCACGTATTGCATGTCTTCATGTCCCCAGGCTGTTTTGAACACAGCTGAAATGTGACACTGTGGCTTTGCTACTGTACACATGCACACGCGGTGTAATATTTAATCTGTTTTTTTTTCTTCTTCCTCATCTGTAGTGTTTATGTCTGTGTTACACTCAATGAGGTCATGATGTGAAAATAAAGATGTTAAAGCTTAAAGATAAAGATTTCCTCAGCATGTTTGCAGTTTACACTCACTTTCAGTGCTGTGGGTTTGAGATATATGAACCTTAATGTGTATAAAATCTTGCCGAGATGTCTTCTCATACACACTTTATTATGGTTTCGGATCCCTTATTTTTTCTTACTCCAGAGCATGTGTTCTTTGATCTTTATTGCATTTAATTGTATGTGATTTTGTGACATTTCTCAAATACTGAGCGTGTCACAGCTTACGCAAGGGTTCTCGTGAGTTTGGGTTCTAACTAAAGAAAAGGACAAAATGTTAAGATATGAAGAAAAAAAAACAGTATAAAGAACTTGCTCAAGAGCTTTTTATATAGCTGATTTGACACAGTGTTTTAATTAAATAATAAAAACGGATGCAAATGCAGCAAATATGCCAATGATGAATGAAATAAGCACGAGTATGCGACGTAACCAATAGACGAATTTCTCATTTATCGCCATGGTCTTTTTTTTTTTCATAATGATATGATTTTATATATATCAAAAAATTTTTCATTTGTCACATTTATGTCCAAAATACAGTAAGTTACATAAGGAATAAAACATCACAACATGCTGTTATAATTAAGCAGCAGCATGACCTCTTATTTAATATTGCTTTTATACGACACATGACACATGATACATGATTTTCCATTAAAAAAAAATCTGATTATGATTTGTGTGTTAATGTAACCAGTTATTTATAGCTCTGCCAACACATATCCTTCCACTCCTGGAGGAACTATCTAACCATGACCAATCTATTGGTTGTTTGTTTATTAACTAACATTTTTCCTGTTTGACACTGGAGACTCCTTCCATGAACGCTATGCAAAAGTATCATCACAGAAAATGTCACTATATCAACAATTACGGCCGCATGGTGGTGTAGTGGTTAGCACTGTCACCCCATACCTCCTGGTCATGGGTTCGTTTCCCACCTAGCGGTCTGTGTGTATGGAGTTTTCATGTTCTCCCCTGGCCTGGTGGGTTTTCTCCGGGTTTTCCTCTCACAGTTCAAATACATTCAAATTACGCTAACTGGCGTTTCCAAATTGGCAGTAGTGTGTGAACAAGTGTGTAAATATTGACCGGAGGTCCTACCATGGTTGTAACAATGGGAATAAAAACGGTCACCATTGGACTCCACAGTCCCTAGTTGGACTACAGAGGTTCCTAGATATATGGATGATGGATCAATAATTATACTTCTTTTTTAAATCAGATTTTTTTTGGTGCTGTTACTATGGAAACGGTACAGCAGTACAAACAGATTATTATACATAAACTCTATAAAAAGCTATAGAGTTGTTTAAAGCTATAAAGTAGTGTGCTGTGTGTTTTCTTTCTAATTAACATACACTACCACTTTAGCCACTTTGGTTGATGATATTTTGCCAAGTGCATTGTGGTAGGAACACTATAAGCAGATGCGAGTAGGTTAACATAGAGATACGTGTTTTTTTTTTTCAGGGCTGTAAGGATGTGAAAGTCCGCGATCAGCACAAGTATCAAATTTCCCACCGGAAACCATACGTGCATCCGATACGTGCATCTCTCACACACACACACACACACGCCCCTTAGAACAGTGTGTACCCTAGACTGAGGAGGTTTTATCCGGCCTGTGGTGGCGCGTCAGTTACACAAAGAGGAAACTGGCCTTTAAAATAAACTCTTTCGAGTCACACTGGCCTGGAGGGAAACTCGAGCATGTGCTCGCTGCATGCACACTGCATGGCCGAGGCCGCCGTCCAATCAGAGCGCGAGTGATCGCGCCCGCGCACCAATCAGAGGGCGCTCGCTCGTTTCTGTGTGTTATGACACAGAATCTCACTTGTTGCGTCTGTGTGAGGAAAAAATAATAACACATGCAGAGGAAAGAACAAGTCACTGAAGTGTGTGTGTGTGTGTGTGTGTGTGTGAGAGAGAGAGAGAGAGAGAGAGAATGTCTTAACCGTCCCAATAGTGAAGCTGTGTTTATCTGGCTTAAAAGTTTATTCATGAGTAGTCTTTTCAGGAATTTGTCTTCACATGAGGAAATGTTTAAAATATTTATGCAGCAAAAAACATGCACTCTTTCCTTTTCTTTCCTCCATCACATTTTCATGTTGTCTTCATAAAGACCTGACAGCACACTTTATCCATATGTAACATGTTACACGTCATATATAAAACCAAATGCATGACAGTCAGCCATGTAGATCTTCTCACATTTCCACTTCTCCATTATCTTAGTCCTATTCAGCTGATTCTGCTCTTTTCTCACATGATCTCCATTTGAGGAACATCTTCTGCTCGCACGCTAAATGCAGCGTCGGCTATTTATCCATGTATAAAGTTTGCTAGAGCATGCGGAACCTGTTCTGATAACATTCTGGACCTGAGAGGTGAACCTTCTCTGTGTGGGTGCATGCATACCTGCACGTTGGTGTTTGCATGTTTGTGTGTGTTGGTGTGTGTATGTGTGCGACAATGCAGCATTGTGTTTCCAAGAGGAAGGGACCAACTGACAGGCAGCCATTAATTTTAATTATTGTTATGCAGAATGTAACAAAGCAAGCATTATTTTCTTGCTGTATGCAAATCAGCTAAAAACATTCCTTAAAGAAATAACGTGGAATGTCTATTGTCCTGGTTCATCTCATCTAATTGACCTTTAACTGTGCATAGAGACATCTGATCGTCTATACCGCTTTATCCTGGGTTGCAAGGGGTGATGGAGCCTATCCCAGGAGACTTTAGCATTAGGCTGGGTACACCCTGGACGGGGTGCCAATCCATTACATTCATACTAAAGGCAATTTGGGAACACCAACTAGTATAACCTGCATGTCTATGGACTATGGGAAGAAACCCACCAAGCACGGGGAGAACATGCAAACTCCATGCACACAATCCCTGAGGCGGGAATCGAACCCAGACCCTGGAGGTGCAAGACAACGGTGCTAAGCATTACAGCACCGTGCTGTCCATAAACACATTATAAAGGGGAAAAAAAAACTTTGATTGAATTGAATGACTTCCTTCCATCATTGTTGTGTGTGTGTTAAGTGAACTTAGCTAGTATAGTTAGCTTGCTTTACTAACCTGCCAACAAGGGCACTGGTGGCTCAGTGTTTCGCCTGCCATGTGGAAGGCCCGGGTTCGATTCCCAGCCAGTGCCCAAACCCCCCAGCCACAGTGCCGGTCCCAAGCCCGGATTAAATGGGAGGGTTGCGTCAGGAAGGGCATCCGGCGTAAAACCTGTGCCAAGTTGTAATGCGGACTGGATATTCCGCTGTGGCGACCCCTTGTCGGGAGCAGCCGAAAGACCAACCACAACTAACCTGCCAACAAAGCTAGCACTTAGTCCCCAAGAGACACAGCAGGAACAAGCTCACGGTAACGAGCTGACGAGATTGCGAGTTCGATTCCCGGGTGATGCTGTAGCCTCCTGCAACCTGCTACATCAATCGCGGCTCTAGCCAATTATAGACCTCTGTGAGGTCATGCAAGCGGAAGAAGCAGATAGCGCTGTCCTCTGAGTTTGTTAGTTTGTTATGCTGCTCCCAGTGCGTGAGCTCACACGCGTGATAGTCTTCATCCTCCCTGGATGGTAGTCATAGCATTGATTGGGAATTGCCCCAATGATGGGTGAGAATTGACTTAATTAGGAAGAAAATAACCAAAAATCCCAAGAAAAATAACTGTATTGTTAATAAAAAAAAACCAGATATAGTACTAATCCGAACATGAAGTAGATGGATGAACCTCCCATGAGGATGGTCTGGAAAAAAGAAGCTTCCTGGATTTGAGATGGGGTAGAATGAGACCTACAGTTGGCGGTAATGTAACCAAACTATTTGATTCCAACTGCCGATAAACAACAAAGTAGACGAAGAAATAAGAGACACAGTCAAACACGAACACATCGGTTGTCGGACAAGTCCATATTTATTAACAGCAAAGGTTAATACAACAAGCCAGGAAGTGTTAGCATAAACAGAGGATGGAAGCGGGGAGAGACACATAGAGAGAGAGAGAAAGAGAGAATGAGAAAGTTAATACGTTGATATCAGATTCAAGTGGAGGATATGAGTTATGTGAAAATAAACAGATTTTATATCAAAACAGACATATCATGCTAATTATAACAGCTGTTTAGCTCTAGAAGCTGAATAGACAGTGCAATGACAACTTAGCGGCCGCTACACACCCTCAATAGAAAAATCTACTAGCAGCTTATCGCTAGAATTAGCACAGGGATACCTGATTTCTCTACTTGTTCCTTATAACACCGTGAATCCTAGCATTTGTGCTAGGACACACCCGTAGCTTCTCCCTTGTCCCTTCAAGCATGATCTTCAGAGTTAAGAACTCACTAGACCAAAGTGTGTGACATTTGAGTAAAGGATGTTTGCGTAGCCACCGCGTCACCCTACACCACTGAGACACACAGGACACGGTGGACTTCAGTAAAAATTTAAAGCTGGGTTAGATTTAAAGATTTAAAGCTGCATGTGTCACCCGGTAACACTTGGTGCGTTCAGCTGAGGGACTGAAGAATGGATGAAAAACAATTAAGGGATAAATGAAATATGGTGTACGTTTAGTATGTGTGTCTCATGTCTTGGGCCCCCCCCCCCCATTATCTGTCTGTCTGTCTGTCTCATTAATCCCTAGGTTCCTCACTGTTTGTCTCTCTGTCTATCTGTCTCTTATTATCTTGAATCCGTGATGTTCTCTAATTTATTGTCCTGTATCTTGGCCCTTCACTACTGTCTGTCTGTCTGTCTGTCTCTCTATCTATCTGAAATTTGCCCCTTTACTTTATGTCCTTGTCTCATGTCTTGACCCCTCACTGTCTGTTTTTCTGTCCATCTGTCCACCTGCCGGTCTCTCTTTTCTGCCTTTACCTTTATTTATTCATCATGCTTTTTTGTTTGTATACATTTTTCAAATCTTTCCATCTGTCTGTTTGTCTCTCTGTGTGTCTCTATTTGTCTATGTGCACATGTGTTTGTCTCTCATATCCACCGAACGCTTGTAGATTACTTTGTTGAATCAGGCAATAAGACAGAGAGAAGGAGAGGTGGAAGGAGGGGATGCGGGGCGGAAACTGAGCATGTTGTGTGTGCATGGAAGCCCTCGTGAAAACTTCCTTCAGCCAATTAAATTCAGCGTGATATTTGTTTCAGGCCAATCAGGAGTAAGCACTTACACACTTACACACCAGTGAGCCCATAACGACTGTTTGGGTAATGAGTCACATGACCAGGGAAATTCTGGCAGCACTGAGACGGAGTGAAAATGAAAACTAAGCGGTTCTACAAAATGACTCTGTGTTCCAGTAAAAACGTCCTGAGCTAAGTGATGATTAGGAAGGTCAGTATTATCTTGTAGAGCACAAACAGCCTGAAACACTGAGTGAAGCAAACAGACTGGATTGAGGAGCTCTCGCAATGTTTCCTGGACGTCTGTCAAACTCCAACAAGGAACCCAAACTATTTGGGGCATGTCGAAATGTGTGTGTGTGTGTGTGTGTGTGTGTGTGTGTGTGTGTGTGTGTGTGTGTGTGTGTGTGTGGGGATATATCCAGCATTCCAAAGCCATATTTGACCCTGGTCTAGTGTAGACACATTCACCCACATTCAGTGGAGTAATCCACAGGGAGATTTATTTCCATACAAGGCACTCCAGAGATGTTCACTTGACTTATAAAAGGTGGTTACAGAAACAAGTCCTTTAGTGTTCTCTGGATAAAGATTAGTATCATCATTCAGTTCAACCCTAACCCTAATCTTCAGGACATCTTACGGTTATATAAGGACTTTTATAAGGAGATTGTATCGCAAATATGTTGGATGTATTGCCTTCTAAGAGTATTGCTCATCTTCCAAACTTCACTTTGTTAAAAAAAATCAATAAATTGTCGCATTCAACTATGTAGAAACTAAATTGTGATTAAAATGATGTGAGGTTACTCTGCCTCCCATCCAGTTACAAAGGAAACCACTGGTCCACTTAAGAAATTGATTTTTGTAAGCTAATTTATCACTTTTTAATAGATATGTGATTTTTTTTTCTTCAGTAGGACAGGCAGGTAGAGTGGCCACACCTCCTTCTTTAGACATATAGAGTCAGTGGCCACACCTCCTTCTTTAGACATATAGAGTCAGTGGCCACACCTCCTTCTTTAGACATATAGAGTCAGTGGCCACACCTCCTTCATTAGACAGAGTCAGTGGCCACACCTCCTTCATTAGACAGAGTCTGTGGCCACACCTCCTTCTTTAGACATATAGAGTCAGTGGCCACACCTCCTTCTTTAGACATATAGAGTCAGTGGCCACACCTCCTTCTTTAGACAGAGTCTGTGGCCACACCTCCTTCATTAGACAGAGTCAGTGGCCACACCTCCTTCATTAGACAGAGTCTGTGGCCACACCTCCTTCTTTAGACATATAGAGTCAGTGGCCACACCTCCTTCATTAGACCGGTTCAGTTCTACTCACTTTTGGGGGGTTTTCCACTGGGAACTGTACCTGGTACCTGGTCCTTTTTTCAGTACCACCAGCCGAGGTTCCAAGCGCGCCGAACCGTTACCAAAACGTGACGTGTAAACACGCTGGTCACTGATTAGCCGGAGAAAATCGTCATTACTGCGTCACCGAACTTGCGACACGAGACACAACAGAACCGATATATTTAGAAACAGCCAGAGAAGGATCGCACGCACCTTTTTGTATTAACCGTCGGCCTCTTTTGAAACAAACTCCTTCGTCTCGCTGTTAAAAACATCCACATGCCGAGAATGAAGAACACCATGCCGTCGATATGCTCCATTGTTGTGTGTTTGTTTGTGGCGCGTTTACGATGACGTCACGGCAGTAGCGGCGCCGCAACTAACGACACGTGAGTAATCCCGCCCACGCTAAAGCGTTACTACACTGCAGTGGAAGCGCAAACCGAGCCGAACTGCGCCGAACCGAAGTGAGTTGAACTGAACCGTGTCGTGTTGTTCTATGCAGTGGAAAAGCGCCATTAGACATAGAGTCTGTGGCCACACCTCCTTTGTTATAGAGTCAGTGGCCACATCTCCTTCATTAAACCCATAGAGTCATTAGACATATAGAGTCACACCTCCTTCATTAGACACATAATGTAGAGTCAGTGGCCACACCTCCTTCATTAGACAGAGTCAGTGGCCACACCTCCTTCATAAGACACACAGTCAGTGACCACACCCACTTCATTTGACACATAAAGTCAGTGGCCACACCTCCTTCATTGAGACTGACTGACAGAGAAGCCACACCTCCTTCATTGGAACCACAGAGTTAGGAGCCACACCACCTCCTTCATTAGACATAGAATCAGCGGCCAAACCACCTGCCTCTTTCGTTTGACGCACAGTCAATAGCCACACCTCCTTCATTAGACACAGAGTCAGTAGCTGCACCTTCTTCTTTGTTACTGACAAGCAGAGAAGCCACACCTTCTTCACTGGAAACATAGTTGGTGGTCAAACCCACTTCATTAGACACGCCTCCTTTATTAGACATGGAGTCAGTGGTCACACCTCCTTCCTCCTTCGTTAGAAACATAGAGTCAGTGGCCAAACCTTCATTGTGACTGACAGGCAGAGAAGCCACACCTCCTCCACTGGACAGAGAGTCTGAAAGAAACCAGGCAAGACAGTCCCAGTGCCAAAGGAACTATATGCAGACTATTAGAAAAATGAGCCTTTTGGGAGTCAAATGAGTCACCAATACTGGTGAGCTGAGTCAATATATTTGACTCACTGAAAACAGGGTCAACTGCATCAACTATTTATAATAACTTGAATCACACATACCTGTACCAGGGCCTGCACATAATAGGGGGGCATGGAGTCTCTTACACATAGAGCGAGTCAATTAATGTAGAGTAAGAGAATCTGCAATTTAGATAAACCATGACCACAAACACTGAATTAATGTGTTAAAGGATAGAAGAGAACAATGGGTTTAGTAATAGCAAGTTGGAGAGAACATCCCTGTTTCGGCATTTATGAATCCGTCCCAAGTTTCTCGTAATCTATTTCTCGTACCATCTCACATGAAGCTGCAGTCACATGGACACTCAGTGTGAGCTCAACAGTACGGCAAGCGGGGATTCCTAGAAAGTAGATCAGTAACCTTAGGTGCCTTGTGCCCTCAGAAGCCTAACATAGCTCATATACTTCATGTCACTGCGTCCCTTGCTAGATGAATGATGAGGTGATGATGAGATGTGTTGGCATTCGAGCAGGTTCATCGTCGTGTTACAGCGCTGCGACGTGTTTGTTCCGTCTCAGTCTTGTGTTACGTGTTGGCATCGATCAGTGCCATGGCATGATGCCTTCAGCCTTCAATAAGTAAACAGTCCGAGGCCCACTTCCCAGCCGCACTCACTGGGTGTCATTTGGTGTTTGAGAAAAATCTGAAAAAGCTATTTCTGGAGACTGTAATGACTTCATTGGCCTGAACCTTTCCGCACATCAACACATCACTTCAGTGACTGAATTACGAAACAAAACAAATGTTAAAGATTAAATTAAGTCAAAAGTAAATCTTCATACATTGAATCCGTTTATAGCGACTTTAAATGTGGAACATCCTGTTCCTGCTATCGCTGGCGACAAAGCAGCTACGACAGAAGTTCAAATAACAGGACACAGTTATGAGAGTTAAAAACTTTATTTCTCTATATAGAGCCATGAGCCGGACTACCTGCTTTACGTCTGAAACGATGGCCTCCCAGGAACCTCCCACAATGTGATCAAGAAAATTCTGGCCTTGTGTGTGAAAACATTCCCTCAACTCACTGCAGATTAACAATCTTCTGTTCCAGTCGAAGGCCGAGAGCTCGCTCCGTACCCACTGCTGGTGAGACAATAAGTCCCGGTTTGACTTGAACGCCCGTCTCGGTTTTTTTTTTCACTCTATCCTGAGGTCAAGGACAAAAATTATGTAGCTTGTCTTGTTACTGAGAAATTACACTATAAGGCCTGAAAGTTAGATTTTCATTGTGATATGTTTAATTGTTCATTATTAACCTGGTTATTATACTTGGATTTTACACTCTATGTAAAAAAAAAAAAAAAAAAAAAAGTAAGTATGATTCTCTGTCTTAAACGTTGGTAAAATGAATCTCTTGCTTTAATACTGAGAGGATTTGGGACGCAGTCTGTATGGTTTCCTGTAAGTTCTGCTCTGTATAACTTTAAATGTCACTGATTCAGTGTAATTTGATTCATGTATGTTTGTGCGTGTCCGTGTTTCCATCCATGTCTGGCTTAATGGCCCTGAGGATAAAAAACATGTTAGTAAATAATTAATTAGTGCTGGAGACAATACCATGGAGAGAGCATGAGAGAGGTCATAAACTAGGACTAAATGTCTAATGACTCAATGAAAAGTATCCCAGCACGAACACACTAAGTGGAAACCTCTCTAAGATCTTTAATTCAGTAGAATAAATTGTTTATGCCGATAATAACTAAATATGTCTACTTTTACATTTTACAAAATATATACTCAGAGGAAGTCCAAATCCAAAGGGACTTGTGTTAGAGCTGACAAGCAGAACCCCTGCAATCAGGGATCAGACAGTATCCCATTTCTGATAGCTTTTTAGCTGTTCCAAACAATAATAATAATAATAATAATAATAATAATAACATTTCAATGCTTGTTCATTTTATCAGTTGCACAATGCTTGTGTTATGGACATTATACAGGACTAATCCTCCCTGCATCTTTGCACACTGCACCGTAATGGACACTCATGAACATTACTCATTTGTACACTCATGCACAGTTGCACATACCCCAGGCATTCATGGACATTGTACATTGCACATTGCAGATTATGGACATTTATGAACCATGGACATCTACACATGCATGCACATTTGCACACTTCTTGGACATTTCCATTTATTTCCATTTAAATTAATCTTTAGATTCTCTTCTCATTGTATAGATACGTATATATATATATATATATATATATATATATATATATATATATATATGGCGGCGCGGTGGTGTAGTGGTTAGCACTGTCGCCTTGCACCTCCAGGGTCCAGGGTTCGATTCCCGTCTCTGTGTGCATGGAGTTTGCATGTTCTCCCCGTGCTTGGTGGGTTTCCTCCGGGTACTCCGGTTTCCTCCCACAGTCCAAAGATATGCAGGTTAGGCTAATTGGCGTTCCCTAATTGACCATAGTGTGTGATTGGGTGTGTGAGTGTGTGTGTGTATGTGTGTGTGCCCTGCGATGGATTGGCACGTTGTCCAGGGTGTACCCCGCCTAGTGCCCAAAGTCTCCTGGGATAGGCTCCAGGTCCCCCGCGACCCACCAAGCACAGGATTAAGCGGTATAGAAGATGAATATATATATATATATATATTTTTTTTTTTTTTTTTTTGCGTTCTATTTATTTCTTATTAACGCCCTGATTTTTTTCATGTCTGGAAGACATGATTTCTAATTTTTGAACCAAGATATAAACAGCTCAGATTACACAGCAGATAATTAAGAAAATTAAATGATCCTTCTTAATCCTTCTGACTCCTTCTTAATTTAATTACCGTAGATAAAGGGACACCGTTGCTGTTTTTAAACACGCCGGTGTAAATTATTACGTTATTACTGCCCAACCCTATTATTATGCACATCTGGAGACACAATAAGTTTTGGTCCAGGGCAAAAGCTCTGTGGCTGAAACCGAAGAGTCAGAGTGTGTACTGTAGGTCTAGGTGGATTGACGTGTTTGATTCTTGCTGTTCATGTCAGTAATAAAAGTGTAAGCATGTTTATATGTGGGATTGTTTCCCGGTGATACACTCCCAGTTAAATGAGGTGTGTGTGATTCAGTTGCATCAACCTGGGGAAAGGGAACATTTTTTAGGGAAGTACACCACATTGAATACACACTAGCGCTCGCTTTCTACACTGTGACCGGCTCTGACATGCTCAAACATATCTGCTTTTAACTCGAGAAGGGAGTGTTTGTGAGATGAGTCAGATTTATTTGAGAGGGAGTCAGAGATTAAAATAGTGCAATCTTTCTAAAGGAGTAAATAGATATTGCGGAAAAAGAAAGGTTATATTTGGGTTAGTATCAGTGGTGAACTCAACTGTCTTGGGGTTCATCCATCCATCCATCCATTCCTCAATCAGCTGCCTGCAAAACTTCTCCTGTCTAGGGTCAAAGGAAGTCTGGGGCTTATCCAAGGGAACTCAGGGTTCAACGCAGGGTATATTTGGTGTCAAAGGAATACACTCTGGGCAATTTGGAGCAGGGGTAGTGCAATGGATAAGACGCTGGTCAAACCCCAGCACCACTAAGCCACTGTTGTGCCCTTGAGCCAGGCCCTTAACCCTACTTAAAGATACTACTCAGATCTGGATAAGGATGTCTACCAAATGCCATAAATGTACACATTATGTCTTGAGAGGTGTGAGACGAAACCAGAGTACCCCAATGTCCAGTCCCTCTGTAACCCCTGATTAACTTGGTGTCTGGAATAAGGGATTGTACGCCCTACTTAGGACACTAGTTTTCCATTTTAACACTTTGAATTTGGGAGTCGACTCGGGACCCGGATGCTAACTGAAATTCTAAAGCAGAATAAGTGGAAACAGTACGTTCCACCATACGAATGAAAACAACTGGTTAAATAAAGGAACAAATCATGGTGATTTGCAGAACTGTTATATAAAATCACTCGAAGAGATAAAGACACTCCAAGTCGTACTGTAGAGTCTGGTTCCTCTAAAGGTTTCTTCCTATTGCCATCTCAGGGAGTTTTTCCATGCCACCGTCACCCTCAGCTTGCGCATCTGAGAATTATGATTTAAAACCGCTATACAAATTGAATTATGAGAAATTTCACTACAAGTCCCAGTTTGATTTGAACACCTGTTGAGAACACTAGGTCCTGAATACTTGGAAACCGCTTATTACTTTGAATTGTTATATAAAAGCAACTGAATATTTTTCGTCCCAGAGGGTTTAAAAATATTTTTTCATATACAGCACGTTGACGGTTCAGCTGCGCGGAGACCCAGCGACATCACCAGTCTTTCGTCAACAACTTCCCACGTGTTCCATGCATGCCTTGCCTTGCAGTTCCAAGTAATGCTTTTTTTACAGCATGAGCGTAACACAAATGGAAGATAAAGGCTGCACGGCATAACACTAACTTTACCCTCATAAACGATGTTTCATTGTGCTGAGATGAAAAAATCAGTCTGACCCCGAGTGGGAGACTCGGATCTACAGCCAGAACTTCCTCCTCTGGTCAGCATGATGGGAAACACTGCAGGGTCTGCTTCCTACAAATGCTGTATGATTCACCCGAACCTTGAACCCGTAAACATGCTGCGTCTCATGATACCAAAAGTTAATAGAGAGGTCATAAATTTTACGGGATCAGCTGTTGAGATAATATTTATCAGTCTGAAGTTACAGAGCGAGCAGCGTGTGAAATACCTTCAAGCTTGGTTTCAGATATCATGATATTCTACAGATAGAACTTCAGCACCATATACTGTACTTCTTGACTTTAACACAGTTATAAATATTTATGATACATAATATGAGGACGTATAAGTTTGCATGTTCTTCTAGTGCTTGGTGGGTTTCCTCCAGGTCTTCTGGTTTCCTCCCACAGTCCAAAGACATGCAGATCAGGCAAACTGATGTTCCCAAATGGCCAAGTGGGAATAAATACAATGGTCCCCATTGGCCTCCATGGTCTCTAGTTCCACTACAGAGATTCCTAGATGGATAGATGGAGTACATTTTTGTTTTTTTACCTTTATTATATTCGAGTATCGAGTATGGACAGTGATATCAGTAGCCCGAGGCTTAACATTCAGTTTTGCATTGCATAAGTACACAGACGATCTGTTTGGACACAATTAGAAGAACTGTATACAAAACTAGCCCAACTAACATGCGATACCTGTCATGTTTTCGTGTAAAGCCCATCATCTGAGCAGGATTTAAAGACGCTTAATGATCTACACTTTCATCAGGACAACAAAACAAGAGTTTAAGCAGGGATTCACTTCAACAAGGCCATGTTGTGTGGGAGACGCACAAACAAGGGGGAGGAGGTGCAGATCTAATCAGGAGGGAATGACGGAGCAGCACTTCACAGTTATAGAGAAAAACAGACCATGATGATGCACGTCTACCGAGCAAGCACGAAACGTCAACAAGAATATTTCACAAGATTTTGACTAGTCCCATACATAAAACCAATTCAGAAGGGGCACAAAGCTAACCCATGTTTCCTGCGATACATGTTTTACAAACTACACCATTACAAAAGAAAGCGCTATCTGCCCACTTCCACTTGCGTGAGCATACAGACGCCCATGATTGCGTCACTATGATTGATGTGTGAGTGTGACTACGCCACTCTTAGCACTCCTGAGAACCTGCATACAATCTGCTCTGTAGACTCCCAGCTATGGATGATCCACAGGTGATGAGGTGAATTCGTTTCTCTTGTGAATAATTCTCGAAAAACAATAATGTTTCAAGCAGCAGCTCATTGGTTTAGGTCTTGGACTACTGATCAAAAGATCCCAGGTTTTAAAGAAAAGGTTTAAGGGCCTCGCTCAAGGGCCCAACAGTGGCAACCTGGTGGAGCTGGGGATCGAACCGCTGATCTGCTGATCAGTAACTCAGTGCCTTAGCCCTCTGAGCCACCACTGCCCTGAGTCAGGTTTGTTGGTGGCCGCCAGTTTTTGCTTCACGGCTTCCAGCTTCTAAACGCACCAGAAGTCTTTAATAATTCTCTATATCAACATTTTTGTTTGTCAAATCAAGAAAACACAAAACACACATTCTGTTCAATTCCCATGCAGCCTTACTGTGATTTGCATGTCAAAACAGTCGTATATATTACTATGTGTGTATTTAGCAATGAGGTCACGGAGGTCCAGATGTCAATGGGTCCTGAAGAATCTGTTTCTTTGCACACGTATACAGGGTTTTATGGTAACGACTAGATCAGGGGTCTCCAAATCCAGTCCTGGAGAGCCAGTGTCCAACACAGTCTTCTTCTCAAACAGCTGATTTAACTAATCTGTTAATCACTAGGTTCAGTGGGTGTGTTTAGGTGTTGGTGAATTACAAACTGTGCTGGTCACTGGCCCTCCAGGACTGGATTTGGAGACCCCTGAGCTAGATGCTTTGGGAGGGGGGGAAAAAGATCCTCTCAGGGTCTGGTAGATAAGATGGTGAGCTTATCCTGTATACAGGGTTGCGGACGGCCGGGAGCCTATCCCAGGAGACTTAGGGCATGAGACGGGGTACACTCTGGACAGGGTGCCAGTCAGTTTGGGGACTGGCAGGGCACACACATACTACGGGCAATTTGTGAACGCCAATTAGCCTTATCTGTATGTCTTTGGACTGTGGGAGAAAACCGGAGCACCAGGAGGAAACCGACCAAGCACGGGGAAAACATGCAAACTCCATGCATACACACCCTGAGGTGGGAATCGAACCCAGACCCTGAAGGCAACATTAGTGGTGCTAACCACTATTTATTCTCTAAATGTATTTATTCTGAATTTAATTGGTATATAACCAACGAAATGGGCGTCTCAGTTTTATAATATACTAATAAACTTCAGTTTAAAGGCTGATATAAAGCTATCTCTTAATTAAGTAATAAAATAAATAGTATAAAATACAGAGAGAGTCTGTGCTATTAAAAAAAGTCCAAAACATGAATGCAAATTTAACATGTAATAATAAATAGTCCTTGTGATATTTGCTAGTGTTAGAGGTGTAAATAAACAGGTTTCTGAAGTAAACCACAGTAATCATGGTGTAACAAACAGTGTAGGTAAGAATGGAAGGACAAAAGAACAAAGATTAAACATTTACAGGCCATTACAGCGCTGGTATACGCCTACAGAGCCCTTCAGTCTTATGATAACAACAGATTCATTTTTGATATCACATTATTGGCTCTTAACCAACTTCCTCAAGCTCACACTTTATCAACAGGATATTCTGCCTGAAATGTACATACTGTATGAATCAGTGTATTTAGATGTACTGTACAGGACTGAATCAGAGCTCATGTTGATTATCTTACGCCTAAAGACACCAAAATACATCCTGTGTACTGTAGCATCTCTCCAAGCTTTGACCCCTCTGCTCCTCAGCTCAGGCTGGTCAGGAACTATTTCTGTTTTGTAAAGACAGATCAGAGGTCAGCAATTGGTGGACGTGACTGTGCGCACAGAACCGCAGGGTTTCAAATGTGTCCACAGTAAATACTCCAGATGTTTGCAGCCTTGAGCAAATAAGTACGAAACTGTGAAGTGGACTATAATTTATACTACGGTATATTCATTCATAAATGCTTCATTCATGCACAATACAATTAGTATACATTATTGTTTCTGATTTGTGTTTCTACACTGTAATGTTGTAATGCAATGCTGATGGCGTCCAAAATAATCTGCTTGAACCAGTTGATATTAAGATGTTTCTTACTTTCCTGTGATGGGCTTCAGAGCCAGTTTCATCATGGAGCTTGATTATTTATTATATATATATATATATATATATATATATATATATATATATATATATATATATATGTTTTTTTTTTTTTTTTTTTTGCAAATGCCTTACTGTTCTTGCAAGAACTGTTCTAGAACAGCTGACCTTCATGTCTTAAAATGTCAACTGACTGTTGTTTTTGTTACTTAATAACCTAATGCCATACTGTATGTGTTATTTCATACTGTAGTTTTTCTTGTTCCATAATTAGAATGTCTCTCCAAACTTTTGATAAGTTATATATAATACAGTATATACATTCTCTCATAATTGTGTTCTGTTGTTCTGCACAATCAAAAGTCCCGGTTTGATTTGAATGCCCCTCTTGTATTAAGTTAAACCACATGGATAAGAAAAATATGTCTTATGCATCCCCTTTGGAGGTGCATCATCAGGTTTTTTACAGGAGCATGCTTGCACTTCTCTCTCTCTCTCTGGTCAACTCTTTCCGTTACACCCAGTTTTACCTTCTTTTTCTCTCCACGCAGATTTTTTTAACTGCTCAGAAGAAAAATACACACAAAATAAAAAATCACTTTTTATTGCACAACTATTGCAAATACTCCTGTATTCACCTACATCAGTGACCAGGCTGTGAAAGTTCAAAGGTCCCATATAGGTCTCAAAGCTCCCCATAGTGTGTGTGTGTGTGTGTGTGCGCGCGCGTGTGTGTGTGTGTGTAATGCTTTAGCTGAAATACACCTCAGACAATGCATTTGTTTATACCTCAAACTCCCTTTTTTCACTCATCTTACAGAATCACCAGAGCTGAGGAACCTGCCATGGGAGGAGGAGATCTTCTTATATGAGGTCACATTAGGGAGAAATCTAATTAGCTTGTTTAAGCCCTGAGCAATACACATATAAAGAAAAGTAGGAAACATTTGACTCTTTTTGTTTTTTCTCTTCACACACACACACACACACACACAAACACACTGGAAAACCATTCAAAAGCATCTAAAAATGACTAAAATGTGAATTTTACATAATTTTACAAAATTTTACACATACAGTATATGGAGTATGAGGAAAGTGATCCTCTAAATTATAGCGTTATGCGATATGGTAGAAGGAGCCAAAATCATTTTCACTGGAATAACCAGGTTGGTTCTCGCGTCCGATCTGTAAATGTTTGACCTCACCCACGTGACATGGGATCATGACAGGTTATAAATAGTAGCTGCAGGATAATATATCACAGTGATATCGCCACGGCATGATTTATTAGCCTTATATCAATATAGGAGTACAGCAAGTGTATAATTGATTATTTATTCATTCATTCATTCATTCATTCATTTTCTATACCGCTTAATCCTGTGTTCAGGGTCGCGGGGGACCTGGAGTCTATCCCAGGAGACTTCGGGCACTAGGCGGGGTACACCATGGACAGGGTGCCAATCCATCGCAGGGCCCACACACATACACACACTCACACACACAATCACACACTATGGTCAATTTAGGAACGCCAATTAGCCTAATCTGCATATCTTTGGACTGTGGGAGGAAACCGGAGTACCCGGAGGAAACCCACCAAGCACGGGGAGAACATGCAAACTCCATGCACACAGAGACGGGAATCGAGCCTGGCCGGGGAATCGAACCCAGACCCTGGAGGTGCAAGGCGACAGTGCTAACCACTACACCACTGCGCCGCTTGATTATTTATTAATCATATAATTATGATTTGGTTATATTAAATAGACTGTTTCTATTTAATGTTTCTCTACATGTTTACTCATTTGATTATCAGATGATACTGATTCTTTCTAAAGAATATACTTCGCAATAACATGCAAAATGACTTTCCCAGTGGAAAATCGAAATAAAATGATGTACGCTCTCCTGCAATTTTTCCATATTTTTATTTACTATGATGTCGTGTTTTGGCGTTTTTTTCGAAATGGCGACATGTGAAAGCGTGAGATAAACCGCATGAGGCTTATCTCAGTGCTCAGTTCTCGCTGCTGCAGGAATGCACGTTCTCACACTCGCGCACACACACACACACACACACACACACACACACACACACACACACACACACACACACGCCTGCGCACTCTCACACGGCTTAACTGATGTACATGGAGGCCCATGTGAAGTTACAAATCTACAAAATAAACTAATTTGAAGTCTCATCACACACCATCTCTAATGTCTCTACACACACTTCATGAGAGTGTGTACTGTCTACTGGCTCTTTTATCAGCTGCATCTACTATACAGGTTGGTGCGCTGTGGGTAAAATGAAGCACTTTCTAAAAGGAAGAAACTAATGGCTCAATAATATCTTCATAAAACAATGAAGGATGAGAATGAGGAACGCCGGAACGTCCTCCGGTCGTCATATCCAGCGTATGTTAACAGGACATGTCAGGAACTAGGATCTCTAAACTGTTTTATGAGGATAATGGGATATTCCACAAATGATGATAAGGTGTAATGGGAAGTTTCTGACATTTACATCAGTTTAAAAACAAGAACAAAAATCTGAAATGCAAACTTTATCATTCTTAATCTTTTGCAATTGAACTTAACCTAATGAAGCAATCTAAATCCTCCTTCCATCCACGGAGGTGACCATTGTATTTCTTCCCATTTCACGACTGTGGTCAGATCTCCAGTCAACATTCACACACATTACGAGCAAATTGAGAACGCCAGTTCTGCATGTTTTTGGACCGTGGGAGGAAACCCACCAAGCACTGGGAGAACATGCACACAGATCTGAAGTGGGAATCCAACCCAGATCCTGGAGGTACATAAATAAAAAAGTTATTCCCGAGAACAGCGATGCGAATCTACATGTACAATACTTCACACCTCCATAGTTTCTCCATGAGTTGATAGAGGGTGTGTGACACAATAACAGCTCGAAGTCAGGCTTGCAAGTCCAATTCTGCTGATGCACACCCTAACCACAAAAGAACAAGTCGTTCATATGTCAATAAGCGAATCCCTTGGCAAACTACTGCAGTGATTAATATGTTTCAAATGGAAGCAGGTGACGATCCCATCAACTTCAGAATGTTGTCAGCAAAAAAAGGGCGTGATGGGAGATCACTTAAACGCTTGATGAATTAGCATCATAAGAACGGACAAGAGAAATCCGAGCTACAGTACAGGCCAAAAGTTTGGACACACCTTCTCATCTCTCTGTCAATGTGTTTTTCTTTATTTTCATGACCATTTACATGGTAGATTCTCACTGAAGGCATCAAAACTATGAATGAACACATGTGGAGTTATGTACTTAACAAATAAACATCTCCACAGTCACCGGACCTGAACCCAGTCGAGATGGTTTGGGGTGAGCTGGACCGCAGAGTGAAGGCAAAGGGACAAACAAGTGCTAAACACCTCTGGGAACTCCTGTTGGAAACCATTTCAGGTGACGACCTCTTGAAGCTCATCGAGAGAATGCCAAAAGTGTGCAAAGCAGTAATCAGAGCAAAGGGCGGCTATTTTGAAGAAACTAGAATATAAAACATGTTTTCAGTTATTTCACCTTTGTTTTGACATGTTACCAATGTCATGAAAATAAAGAAAACACATTGAATGAGTGAAGGTGTGTCCAAACTTTTGGGTTTGTAATGTATGTTTAATAGTGAAAGAACTCATAGGATTTGGAATAAACAGCTGGAAAACCGCTAATTAGGACTTATCAGAAAAAAAACTTCAGTTTGTTGGAGAGTATAAAGACTGGACTTTGGAGCAATGGCAAAAGGTCATGATGAGTCCAGACTGAAGCCTCTGGAGGCAGAGTGTTATGATCTGGGGTTGCTTCAGTTGCTCAGGTTTAGGCTCAGCAACAGTCGTTACTTGGCAAAAAATAGTCAAAAGTCAGCCATCGACCTAATTGACCGGGTTATCGCATCTATTTTAAGTTTTTCTTTGCAAATTCCAGGACTCGGATTGTGAAACAGTGGTTCTGGGAGCATGAGGAATTATTTTCACACATGAACTGGATACCACAGAGTCTTGACCTTAACCACAGTGAAAGACTTTTGGAGGTGCTGTAGATGCGGACTGGTTTGACTCTTCATCAACTAATGGGTCAAACATAACCATGATAATTCAAATAATGCAATAAAAATGTGACATTTTTAAATCAATGATTTAAATGTACTATGCATGTAAACTAGTTTCTTCGTTTCTTCAGTACTACTTTTATCCACCCAAACTGGTGATGATTGTATTTTATTGCTTATTTTTAACTTTTATTAAAACCGTAATTCTCTCATATACCATATTGAATGGTCATTTCAAACAAAACATTTCTTCTTCTATAGTAGTTAATAAAATAACTATTTTACCAAAGCAAGGGTAAGATCTGTAGTTTTTTTTCCTACTTCAAGCTCAAGTTTTTTTTTGTTACGTTTATTTGTAAACTGAAGTGAGAAAGTCCCCCCTGCACTTTTCTCTCACAATAATCTACATGTCATTGACTTGACTATTGTGCATGTGATCAACCTATTAATAGATGAGATTGTCATTGTAATTAAGCATTTTAAAGTAATTAATAAATAAAACATGGAACAGTTTAAAGGTTTTAGTTTTTTTTTTATTGAAAACTAACCCACAGGGTTCAAATATAAAACCATAATTTGTCATACAAAAAAAAACACAAGCAATACATCATACAACCTCAAGAGATGAAAGGCAATCTTTAAGAAAATAAACATGTCAAAATCAGTAACATAAAAGAACAGAGTGCATTTCCTGATCTGGCGAAAGAAGATGAGCACCCTGACTTTGGCACTGTTAGTGTCAGGATGTTGCTTGGCCCATCAAGAAGGAAAGCCCACATTCAAAACACACGGTGCAGCAAGTGGAGCTCTCCTGGATCTATAAAGTCTCACAGGAAGAAGCAACGCAAAAGTGAAACCCAAAATAACAACAATGATAAATGCAATACAGGAGTAGTCTCTTCAGGCAGTCAGGAAGTGAACTGCATCCATAAAAAAGTGCATTATCATGGAAATAAACAGCTTCAATTTAACACTGATCCATAAAAAAACCTTCTCAAAAAATAGACTCTCTTACAACACAGGATTTTCTATAGAATGATTCGTAACACAGTTGTAGAATTAGAAGCTCAGAAGTTGCACCCTTTATTTAGGGAATGTTTTATAGTAACTAAAAGCCTCGGTTCAGCAGAAATCTCAAGCTAAAGATGGGCAGAGCTTTGTAAGAGGTAAATAATAGCACACTGAAACAACGTGTGCTTGTTCAGTCCCTGAAAATTCACCACGGCGCACGCTTGGAAAGCTCGAGCATCGTGACAGCACAGACATGGAACGCTACTGGACCCTCATCGTCCGACTCTCAGGCCTTTTTACTCGTCCTCGGCTTCGAGAACGCTTTTAACAGTTCCTGAATGGGAAGAGGAAGACTGGCTAGCTTTGGACAGGTATCGGGTTTTGGAAAGCTCCTCAACACACTGGAAGCATGCGGGGGTTGCCGTTGTACTCCTCCTCCACCTGCAAAATGAGTAGAACTCGAGTTAGAACTTTCGCTTTATCAAGGAAACTCTGTAATGTAGCAGCAATGCATGCTGGTTTGAATCTGTAACAGATCTGAGGACTCACCTCTGAGTAGGGTGGAAGTGGAGGGAAGTTGAACCGCTGACTGTTCATGAAGATGGGACTGTCCCCTTCGTCGTAGTCATCGAGCAGCGGCGTTAGCGGCTGGTCGAGGCTGGTGTTGCGTGTGATCTCGCAGTAGCTGGGGGGACATGAGGATGGCATGCGCAGGGACACCCAGCTGGCAGAGGACGTGCTCTCCTGACTGCTCATACTGTTAGTGCGGCTGTTGAGCCCACTGTAGGGCACGGTGCCAATGACCAGGGGCAGCTCCAGGATGAGCTTCTCGCTGCCTGGAATGTGCATGTAGATCTGGAAGAAAAAAAAAGAAAAAAAAAAAAAAAAAGAGAAAAAATTATTAGTTAAAATACTAACTTGCAGCTGCAACAATCATTGCGACTGTGCTTACTATAACACTTCCCCACTGTAACACTCACCATGAGGGCATACTCCATACGGATGATCCCACAACCCAGAAGGGAGGGTTTGATCTTAGGCACCCGGATGCTCTTCCCAAGCCATGCGTCACACATCCCTGAGATTATGTGATTCCCACGCACCGAGGAAAGCTTCTGCCTGATCACTTTGGTGGCCCCGTTGGCTTGGTATATCTGCTTGGCCACGATGGCAGCTTTGGGCACCACGATACGTGAGCAGGTGTTCTCAAACTTGGCATCGATGAAGATTTCTTCACCTTCACAGAAGCCACGTCTGTCGATCTTGGCGTTCAGGGACACCTGGCCGTCAGGGATGAACATGCAGGTGACTTTCTTCTCCTTCATTCCGCCTGCAGGAGACTAAAAACATCGAGAGGCAAGAGTTAGACACAATGTCTCATACCAATATCACAACAACGTCATGCAATTCATAATAACAAGTGCTGAAGATGTTTCTCACCATAAGGTCAGGTGTGTTGACGTCCAAGGGCTCTTCCACCTCAAAGGCTTTCTTGCACTCCAGGAGGGGATGAGCTCCTCTCTCCATCAAGCCTTTGACGTAGTACTGCACGCTGCCAAACTTTCCCTCATAAGAAGACACAAGCTGCCTGTGGATGAGAAAACAGGAAGTCAGTATTGTACATCGTGTTCTTTCGTCGTGGCATCACCTGCAAAACACATAAAAAGCAGTGCATGAATGATGCTCACCCTTGCTGTGGAAGCTCGAAGCCAAAGGTGTATTCGTATTTGTTTCCAGGCCTGAGGATGACTGAGCCATCAGTATCTGTTGAGACATGTAACATGTAAACAATAGTTATTATCTACAAAAAAAAAAAACAGTAAGTGTAAAGTTACTAAACATTAGCTTTCTCAATTACTTTTACTAAACAATTTTTTAAAATGTTAAAATGTACATACATTTATATATTTTAAAAAATCTGAAACATATGAGTGTATAAAAATAAATAAATAAAATGACAGGATCATACATGTTAGCTAAAATGCTAAACATTTTTATTCCCCTTATCGCACGCGACTCTTTCCACCCAACTAAGTCATGCGCACCAACTTGCGTGTTGAATTAATGAACTATTTCGTTTTTATTATTGTTATTATTATTATTAATATTAATAATAATAATAATAATCACCATGTAAATATCATAAATCCCATCATAAAACATCATATGTTAGCTAGGATGCTAAACATGTTTTATTCCGTTAGTTACGCATGCGCACTAACTAGCGTGCGCGTGCTGCACAGGTAGCCATGGCGACGATGAGCGCTCGCGCACTGTGTGAGACTGCTATGTTCAGTACCGAAGCATGCATTGTTGTTATTGTTGTTTATTGCGCACTCACCTGCAGGATGGTCATCCAGCAGAACAACTTCTTCATATTTTAGATAGTCGACTTCTTGCTGGCATCTTTTCTTCCCCTTGGCGTAATCCACTTTCGCACAGCCGACCCCGAGCACTTTCATGGCAGAGACGCGAGTGATCTCGCTCACCTCGACTATGATCTTCCCAGCCACTTTATCCCCGCTGCAGTAAAACGTCTTGGTCGGATCGTTGAACTCGATCTGGAAGATCTTGGGTTTTTTAGTCATGGCAACCATCTTGCACGAAATATTCGCTGTCTGTTTAATCTGTAAAAAAAAATCTATTTATCTAAATCGAGCTGATCCAAATACAGCCGTGTAATATATGGATCAGGGTGACCGAGCAGAACCTCCGCAGCCGCGGTACTGTTTTCTCTAAACTCAGAGTTCCGACGTGTCTACAGTACATGCTAAGTTCACCACAGCTTTGTTTGAGCTACTCCTTGCTAGCCTTGCCTTTTATACCGCTACACACACCAGCGGCCAATGATTCACACACGGCTTGTTTACCAGCACGGGCTCCCACTTGTTCATGAACGAGAGCTGTGCTCGGCGTGTGGCTCGCACGTGCACACGCCAGCCATTGGCTGAGACGCGCTGTTTGTGCCGCGTTCAGCCAATCAGCGCTCAGCATCGACGCGTGAACACCTCGTGCACACAGGCACAGCAGTGAGTGTACAGCAGCTGCCGGAAAGAAACGATGAGGTGGAGTGGAGTGGAGGAGGAGAGAGAGAAAGAGAAAGAAAGAAATGTCATGAACAATGGGTACTTTCCTGAGATTACTGAAAAATATTGAAGTACACACACTAAAAAAAAATGGGAACCTTGGAATTTTTAAAAAATAATTATTGTAGACCATGTATTTATCGATTTTCATCAAATAAAAGTTTGTACACCCCATGTATGTAGTGTGTATGAATGTGTATTAGTACTCCATGTATTATGTACAAGAAGTTGAATCAATAATAATTTCTGGATTTTTTTTTTAAGGAATTGTGACATCAGAACAAAATTCCAGAGGAGGGCATTTTAAAGAGTACGCCCCACCCATTCTCTGACCACATGGCATACTGGTGAAAAAAATGTAAAAAAAGGTTAAATAAATTTACTGAAAAAAAAGAACGCAAGTATTTTCATATTTTCAGAGGCAATACGAAGTTAAACTAAAACTATATGAGATAGTTTTTATTTTGTTTTAGTATAATAATATTTCCTAGATATAATTATTACATTATACAAAGATATTAATATTACATAGAAAAGGTTGGAAGCATCCTTTATTTTTTTTTTACAGTACAGTAACTATGCCTGCCTTAGCACATTTTGACCTACAGTAGTCTGATATACTATATACAATAGTCTGATCCACTCTGTAGGTAAGGACATGATGCATTACTATGATTTACGAATTAAAAGTCCAACAGCAATCCCTTTTCCCATTTATTTGTATAGGAAAAGTGTTTTGTTTGGATGGCTCCTAACCTGGGGTCCACGCATCCTCAAGGGGATCGAAAGTTCATAGCCTTTGTCTGGTCTGAGGTTGTCGGGAATTAGATTTGCACATATTTCATAATATAATAATAACATCCTTTTAATTAAAAGTCTGCACAGAAAAATACGTACTATGTTAATAGTTAATAATTTATATATTTTTTCACTTATAGTACGTTTCAACTGTAACGCCCGCATGCCCCGAAACAGGCATGTAATGGATCTAACTCCACTACAGGACGCCCCGAATTCGTATAACTAACAGTGATAAGACAATATATGCATATATCTATGAGTTTGTGCGCGCTCGCCGGAGTAAACACTCGAAAATGAATAATTTCCACAACAATAGAGTTTAGATAAAATAGGTTTCTTTACTTGCTCTTGTGTCTTTTCTTTTGGGAAAAATAAAATTATACAAAAATAAAATACAGGAAATAAAACTCTCAAAAGTTATACCCTTTTTTCTCTATAACTGAAAATATGGTTCCTTGAACCTCAAACTCCCTTTATTAAACAGTTTCCCTTCACACGGGAGAAATTTAGCTATAAAGATAAAATAAATGTGCTTTCACACAAACTATACACACTAAACATCAAACAGTCAAACAAACAATTATCTGCACTCAATCTAAATCACTTTCAATAAACCCCTATGCCGGCAGTAACTTAAACTAAACAGTCAAAACCTCGTTGCAGGCCTGATTCCGATGCTTGGGAGCGTTGAGACCCTAAACCATGCGCGGTCGCTTCACTCTAGGAGCAAACAAAATGGAGCAGGTACCTGACGTTTCAGAAGAGGGGAAATGACGTTTCTCACACGGACTCGCGCCGACACCCAACCCTTGTCGAATTCACCTTATCCAGATGAAACATTGAGTTCGCTGTCCCAGCAATGCAGTCGGAGGTCCTTGTGCACCGAGGATAAAGCCGCGTCGAAATCACGTAGTCAAAATGGCGGTCGGGTGTTTCCCGAAGGCATGCTCCCTCGGCGGGTTAAACTCGGCGAATATTCCACGCACTCAGTCGCTAATAATGCAGCTTATCAGTTCGGTAAACCTATATCAGCATCAGTCCACTTCTAAAGCCTAGATGCGGAAAATACTGTATAATCCTCTCTCTTGCCAATGAGCTTAGACTAACCGTCTCCTCTTCACGGATTCCTCCTCTCTTCTTCCCATAATTCCCTGCTTCCCCACTTCCCGATTAGGGTGCAAAAGTCACCATACACCGTTTAACCAACAAAAGGAACAATTAAACATTCAAATAAAGTACAGGCCTCCAGAAATTAAATACATGTCAGCATAGTACATTCATAATTTATATTTCTCAACATCATACAAGTGAAAATAAAACACACATATATATATATACCCATAGCACAGGGCTACACTCTCCCCCTCTTAACGGGTTTCCATGTCCCCATGAAACCAAACTCATGAACATGAGACATGAACATTTAACCAATCTTTATGACTACACCCCTATGGACTATGGTCAATGGCTGGTCTTTGGGTCTTCCGACCTCATCATACGTCAGTCGTATAACAGGTTTTACAGGCCTCTTCTCTCTTCTAAAGGAACTTCTTTGAGGCTGAACGTCCTCAACAGTTAATACTGGAGAATTCCTCTCAGATACAGTACCATTCATTTGCCCAACCGGTGCTTCTGCATCACTAACAGTGTTCACTTCCTCACCGCTCGTGTCGGCAAGGACATTTTCAGCATCTGAAATTGCATCAGGCTCATCATCACTTTCCATATGTTCAGACACACTCTCATGCTTCTCAGCAGTATCCACTGCTGGCAACACATCATTCTGGGTCCTTTCAGAGATTGGATCCCTAAACTCAGCAAGCTCCGACCTCCATCTGAACATGGGTCGTACTTCAAACTCAGATTCACTAGCCTCATCATCCCCTCGATGACTAGTGTTTTCTCTACATGGCTCCTTTAACACAGACTTTTCCTGAGTCCTAGTAACCGGTCTCCTGGTATGCTGTCGAACATCTGACTCCTCAGATACTCTAACTAAACTACCAATCGGCAAAATGTTGTCTCTGTGAATGGTTCTCAGCTTTCCCATACCACTCTCCGGCCTCACCCTATAGACAGGCAAATCGGGAAGCTTTTCCATCACTACATAAGGCGAAGAGTTCCACCTACTCTGCAACTTATGTTTCCCTTTTAACCCCAAGTTCTTCAAGAGCACTCGATCACCCTTGGCTAGTACTTGGTTACGCAAGACTCTTTCATAATTTCTTTTGTTTCTCAAATGAACCTGTGTTGCAGACTTTTCCGCAAGTTCATATGCACTCTGTAAATCCCTTTTCAGCTCCTCCACATAACGTGAATGACTGACTGCTTCTCTTTCCTCAGTCCCGAAGCACACATCAATAGGCAACCTAGCCTCTCTCCCAAACATGATGTAATAGGGCGAAAACCCAGTGGCATCACTCTTTGTGCTATTGTATGCATGCACAAGCTGGCTCACGTGGCGGCTCCACTGACGCTTATGAGTACCCCCTAGGGTGCCCAACATAGACAGCAGAGTTCTATTAAACCGCTCTGGTTGCGGGTCTCCCTGTGGATGGTACGGAGTCGTCCGTGACTTACGGATACCTAAAACCCCCAGAAGCTCTTTTATCAAGCGGCTTTCAAAATCACGGCCCTGATCCGAATGAATGCGGGCCGGGAGGCCATAGTGAACAAAAAACCTTTCAACCAAGACCTTAGCGACTGTCACTGCCCTTTGGTCTTTAGTAGGGTAGGCTTGTGCATAGCGACTGAAATGATCCGTGACAACTAGAATGTTAGCGAACCCACTGGAGTCGGGCTCTAAAGACAAGAAGTCGATACAGACCAACTCCAAAGGTCCCTTTGAGGTTATCTGGTGTAACGGAGCGGCACGTGGACAGGGACTCTTCCATGTTACACACCTCCCACAGTTTCCAACGTACCTTTCCACAGTCTGGGCCATTTTCGGCCAATAAAACCTGTCCCTTATCAAGTCTACTGTCCTTTCTACACCCAAATGTCCCATATCATCATGCAAAGCACCACACACTCGCACTCTAAACTTCTCAGGTAATAGCAGCTGGCGTTTCACCTTCCCCGGAGCTTTACATGTCACTCTATACAACAACCCATCTTCCACTCTCAATTTCTGGCACTCACGCTTTAACAAAGTTACATCAGCATCGCACTGGCTTGAGATAGATGGCCACTGGCCAGTGTCCAAGGCTTCTCTAACCGTTCTGAGAACATTGTCATCCAACTGTGCCTTTCGCAAGTCTTCTTGTGTGAACTGTTCTAACTGACCCAAATTTAAATGGGTTGCAAAAACATACAACTCAGGAACCCCTTCTGCAGGAACTCCTAAGCAGTCAGCCACACGCGCATCACTGTCGAGCGACTCCCTCACACTCACACGACCACAAATAGCTTTCACATCACCTTGGGAAAGTTTCTTCCAGGGCTCAACATATTCATCATTCCAGTTACGGGAAAGTAAATCAGCGTCCACATTGACTTTTCCTGGGCGGTATTTGACCTCAAAATCATATGTGGCCAAAGCAGCCAACCACCTGTGCCCCGTAGCATTTAGTTTCCCAGTTGTCAACACGTAGGTGAGTGGATTATTGTCCGTCATCACAGTAAATCTCACCCCATATAGATAGTCGTGAAATTTATCCACCACGGCCCACTTAAGAGCTAGAAACTCAAGTTGGTGTATGTGATATCTCTGCTCAGCAGCATTTAAACCCCTGCTAGCAAATGCAACAGGCCTAAGGCCTTCATGATGCACCTGATTCAAAACAGCACCCAGCCCTTTAAGGCTAGCGTCAATGTGCAAGACATAAGGCTTGTTCGGGTCAGCAAAAGCTAACACCGGTGCGTTAGTAAGGCGACTGATGATGTCATGGAAAGCTTTTGTACATGCATCTGTCCACCGTGGGCCAAAC
The DNA here is from genome assembly GCA_030522415.1 of Channallabes apus. Taxonomy (NCBI): domain Eukaryota; kingdom Metazoa; phylum Chordata; class Actinopteri; order Siluriformes; family Clariidae; genus Channallabes; species Channallabes apus. Next base: position 14,399,503 of record CM060105.1, on the reverse strand, counting down.
GGTTCAGACTCCCTGTAGTAATGCTTTTCCCCCACAATATTCAGTTTTTTGCCCTTTCTTACAGGAGGATAACCTTTAGTAAGGTCAGTCAGTGGCTTCACAATGGAAGAATAACTGGCAACAAACCTGCGATAGTAACCACAGAACCCAAGGAATGATCTCAACGACTTCAACTCAGTGGGCAGTGGCCACCGAGTTACCGCTTCTACCTTAGATGGGTCTGTGGCAATCCCATCAGCCGACACTATATGACCCACATATTTTACTTTGGGCTGACAGAACTGGCATTTGTCCAGTGACACTTTGAGACCCACCTCCTCGAGGCGGTCCAAAACCCTCATGAGCCTCTCCTCATGTTCCTCCAACGTCGCACCAAACACAATCAAGTCGTCCAAATAAACAAGGACTTGTAGCAAGTTCATGTCCCCTACAGCCTTCTCCATTAAACGCTGGAATGTCGCAGGGGCCCCCATAACTCCCTGTGGCATGCGCTCAAACTGGTAGAAACCGAGCGGACAAGTAAACGCCGTCTTCTCCTTGTCCTCCTCCGCCATGGCTATTTGGTAGTAACCACTACGGAGGTCTAACACAGAGAACCAGCAACTTCCCGCTAAACAATCCAACGCATCATCAATGCGTGGTGTCAAGTATTGATCAGGTATTGTCTTACTATTCAGAGTACGGTAATCAATACACATACGCACACTACCATTCCTCTTCCTTGCAATTACTATAGGAGATGCATACGGACTCCGAGACTCTTTTATCACTCCTGCAGCTAGCAGGTCCTGCAGATGTTTTCTCACATCCTCTATGTCAGCAGGCGCAAGACGTCTGGACCTCTCCCGAAACGGTCGGTGGTCAGACAGACGGATATGATGCTCCACTCCCTTGGCTAAGCCAACCTCCCATTCATGGAGCGAAAACACATTACGTCGGCAACACAGCTTTCTCCTAAGTCGGTCTTTCCATTCTACAGGAATAGGTGAATCGCCAAAATCAATCTCAGATGGATCTACCTCTTCATATGCTTGACTTTTCACCTGTGGACTTGTCAATTCAGCGGTCTGGACTTTACCCAGGGGCGTACCTCGGGGTATGCTAACCTCTTTCTTTGTCTCATTCTGTATTAACAAGGAGAAACAACTAGGGTCAATGGCACTAACTGGAGCTACCATAGGCTGAACCATTACACCTTGCGGCAATGGTGTGTCGTCACTTGCCTCCACCACAACAATACCCTTAGGCGTTGGCTTGCAGAAGTCGACTTGGCATGGCACACAACAAGACTCTTGTGGCGGGAGGGACAGTGGATCAGGACCCATCCACCTCACCAAGCCCACCGTGTCATCTGTGTCCCGATCACTAAGGCTGTGCGAAACAGGGTTTCTCTTGGGCCCTACACTGCTGACATTCAATGCACGAGCCAGGGCGTCACTCTCCGAACGACCACATAAAGCAGCAAGTCTATGGAACAAACTAGCATTGGTGCCCAGAATGACGGGGACCTGGTCTGGTGTGTTAGGCCCAGGGCAAATCAACGCTAACACAGCTAATGTCTCTGGTTTACCAACAAGCTCTTTTGGGAACTGCATGTCAACCACAACATATCCTAAATATGGGTAACTTGTATCACTGAGTCCCCAGATGGCTAAGCCAGATACTGGTAGTATGGGTATATCTGACAAGTAGTTCTCATACCATTTCTCAAAAATGATGGTCACCTGTGACCCACTATCCAAAATAGCAGTACAGGGGTGACCATTCAACTTAACCTGCACAGTAGATGGGGGACCAATAAGACCCTCTGGAAACGGATTTGTTGTCTTAGCGTGCACGGTCTGTTTCTTGGAAAAACAGTTAGTGGTTTCGCTATTAGATCTACTGTCAGGGACACACTCATCCTTGGCTTTTTTTAGTGAAGCTATAAGCCTCCTAATCACCTTTTTTTCGTTCTCGTCAGAGGAGCACCTGGTGGCGATATGACCATCCTCCCCACACCTGTAACAGAAGCGGACATCACCAACTCGATAGCTCTGCCTTTGCCTAGGAGAACCACAATCAGCAGGCTTAGTTCCAACAGCAGCGACTGTGGCTGCTGGCTCAACTACATTAACTCCCTTAGACTTTAATTTGTAGCTTAATCGCCTAACATTCTTACTTAAGGCAACAGCTTCAGATCTGTTGTGGCCAGATTGGGGCATCTGGACCATTGACGGGGGAGCGACAGCTCTCTCAGTAGAGGACTGTCTCTTACTCATCTCAACCACCTGAGTTCTTAAAGCTTTAAAATCAGCCTTCAACCCTTCAATGTCAATGCTCATCTCTGCAGATTCATCTCGAGAAGCAACATTCCGAACACGAGCATTCACTCTTTGTCGAGTTCGCTGGTGCTCTTCTTCCGTTCTAATCTCAGAAAGCAAATCAAGAAAATTGGGAGGATCAGTCCGTCTCTCCTTCAGCCGTAGCTGCAGTAACATCAAGTCTGAATCGATTGCTCCACGAAGCAACTGTTCTACTCTCACCCTATCTTTATCTAGTGCTGAAATGCCACCTCTCTTCACTACTTTGGCCAGATAGGGTTCAATCCTCCGAACATAGTCTGACAATTTCTCACCAGTTCTCTGTTGAATGAGACGAAAGGAGAAGTAAAGGTCTTCAGCAGACTCTGCTGAACCAAATGCACTATCCAGTGCATCTAGGAACTCTTTGGCAGTGGCACCTTGCCTACCGAGTCGCAAAGACTTCACAACCTCTAAGGCAGGGCCTCTCAAACACTCCAAGATCCGGCATCTCTTTTCTTGCTCAGCCAATTCACTCTCTTGAACCATTAAAGTGGCCTGTTCAAGCCAATACTCCACAGAATCCTCCCCAGCGGGAGTAGGAGTGATGCCTGAAAAAATTCGGAGACGTCGATAACCATACCCATCAGTCTGCCTTTTGCTAGTTCGACTGACTACATCAACCATAGCACGCAAAACCGACTCGTCCGTCCCTTGTGGAGGAGCAGAGGGACTGCACAAACCTTGTAAGTCACTTAGGGTCTTACCCTCAGCCATTAGAAAGTCCCTCAACTTAGCGGAAAAATCTTCAGGGGTAGCAGGGGCTTGGCTACATGTCACAATTTTCCACACAGCATCACTATCAGCAGGCCTAACTTCAGGGGGAGCCGAGGTAGGATTAATCGCTTCTCTACACTCGCAAAGAACTAGAAGGCCATCAGCATCGCTGCTAAACCTCCTACCCCTCACTCGGACACGCCCCCAACACCGTACGGCATGTAGGATGTCTTCAACCTGGCCCACTGCTAGGTCTTCACTAACACCAACCACCAATATAGCATGGCTGACATCAATACTCTCTCCCCTGCACCACTGCACTAGCTCAGTGTGGTAATCCATTTCACTAACAAAACTATGCCACTAAACAGCACACTATAAAATGGCGTAAAAAGCCTTCAAAACACAAGAGCAAAGAAAGACCTTTAAGCACTCAAACTCAATCCCAGCGGTGCCTCCATTTTATGTAACGCCCGCATGCCCCGAAACAGGCATGTAATGGATCTAACTCCACTACAGGACGCCCCGAATTCGTATAACTAACAGTGATAAGACAATATATGCATATATCTATGAGTTTGTGCGCGCTCGCCGGAGTAAACACTCGAAAATGAATAATTTCCACAACAATAGAGTTTAGATAAAATAGGTTTCTTTACTTGCTCTTGTGTCTTTTCTTTTGGGAAAAATAAAATTATACAAAAATAAAATACAGGAAATAAAACTCTCAAAAGTTATACCCTTTTTTCTCTATAACTGAAAATATGGTTCCTTGAACCTCAAACTCCCTTTATTAAACAGTTTCCCTTCACACGGGAGAAATTTAGCTATAAAGATAAAATAAATGTGCTTTCACACAAACTATACACACTAAACATCAAACAGTCAAACAAACAATTATCTGCACTCAATCTAAATCACTTTCAATAAACCCCTATGCCGGCAGTAACTTAAACTAAACAGTCAAAACCTCGTTGCAGGCCTGATTCCGATGCTTGGGAGCGTTGAGACCCTAAACCATGCGCGGTCGCTTCACTCTAGGAGCAAACAAAATGGAGCAGGTACCTGACGTTTCAGAAGAGGGGAAATGACGTTTCTCACACGGACTCGCGCCGACACCCAACCCTTGTCGAATTCACCTTATCCAGATGAAACATTGAGTTCGCTGTCCCAGCAATGCAGTCGGAGGTCCTTGTGCACCGAGGATAAAGCCGCGTCGAAATCACGTAGTCAAAATGGCGGTCGGGTGTTTCCCGAAGGCATGCTCCCTCGGCGGGTTAAACTCGGCGAATATTCCACGCACTCAGTCGCTAATAATGCAGCTTATCAGTTCGGTAAACCTATATCAGCATCAGTCCACTTCTAAAGCCTAGATGCGGAAAATACTGTATAATCCTCTCTCTTGCCAATGAGCTTAGACTAACCGTCTCCTCTTCACGGATTCCTCCTCTCTTCTTCCCATAATTCCCTGCTTCCCCACTTCCCGATTAGGGTGCAAAAGTCACCATACACCGTTTAACCAACAAAAGGAACAATTAAACATTCAAATAAAGTACAGGCCTCCAGAAATTAAATACATGTCAGCATAGTACATTCATAATTTATATTTCTCAACATCATACAAGTGAAAATAAAACACACATATATATATACCCATAGCACAGGGCTACACAACCATAAAAAAAAGAATCGCCTGTCAAAATAGGAGAAGTGTAAAAAATAAGGAATTAAACGAGTCGTTATGATGGTGTAAGAGTCGACTCTTTTCAGTGAGATGAGTCAAACGATATGATTCATAGAGAAAGGACAAAATGTTCTGCCACTAATGTATATATGACTCTGCTTTATTTTTAGGAACTCTAAACTAGGAAAAGCAGAAGTGTGTAATTATTCGACAAAGCTGACTGTTTTCACCAGCAGGCTCTGCTCAGTCTGCTGAAAAGGCTCAGGGTTAGCGCTTGAAAGAAAAAGGGTAGAGGGCTTTGTACAGACTGTGGGCAGGGCTTAGTGCTAGGCCCTCTCAAACCTAAGTCTAAAATGAACAAACCAGTCACATGCATTGCATTACAACATGTGTGTGTGTGTGTGTGTGTGTTTGCAATTTAACCACCACAGTGTTTACACTCAGGTATCTGGTTGTACTGGTGAACTAGCTAGTTTACTTAAAAAGAGAGAGAGAGAGAGATTAAAAAAAAATATCTCATCTTATTTTATGCTTATCTGAAATGTAATTTTTCCCCCATCCAATTCTTTAAGTGCTCCATTGACAGAATCTAAGACAAATATGTAGAATGTTATGTTTAAGCATATACAATAAAACCAATTTATTTAATATGATCAGGTTAAAAACTGCTACCCATGCTTGCATTGCTATTTTAATAACATTATTTTGTTGCACATTGTGTTTCTCCTGGTCATAAATCGATTACACATATACGTATCCTCGCTAAAGAAAAAATAAATACACGTGAGTTTCTACATAGGATGCATGGTAAGATGTGCTTGAAATTATTCATCTGTTTGCTTTAAATTTGTCTTCAGTTTGTCTCTAAGTGTAATCTTGAACACACTTTGCTGCTCTTTCTAGTTTCTGTCCAGAGGCATCCTGAAAAATTAGTGAAGCAGAATGTTGTAGTAGTCCACCTGGCTCATGAGTATTAAGCAGGATTGTTTTTCACATGTGCTTTCATTAGAGATCATGTTGCTCTGGATGTGCCGGTAATGCTGGATTGGATACATTAGACTTAACACAACATCTGAGGTGTGATTCACTCTGTGTGATCACCTGAGACTTTTTAAATACATGACTGTTGGTAGTGATGCTGCTCTTGCAGTTGACATGTATATATACACAATAGGGAAAATGACATGGATGCCAAAAGGATTTTTATTGCGTATTTTTCTTTTACAGAGCAGAGCTTAGTATCATATGGCATTTGGTAATTAAGTAACAACAACAGCACCAGTCAGTTGTTATTTTAAGACATGAAGGTCAGCTGTTCAGGAATAGTTCTTGCAAGAACAGTATTGTCAAGTGCAATTTTCAAAACCCATCAAGAACCATGATGAAACTGTCTCTTATGAAGACCTTCCCAGGAAAGCAAGACCAAAATGTACCTCTGCTGCAGACGAGACGTTCGTTTAGAGTCACCAGCCTCAGAAATCACCAATTAACAATCCGTACGTCAGATTAGAGCTGTTATGAAGGATTTACATAGCAGAAGTAAAGTCCATAAATAAAAGTTGTAATATTGTGAAGAAGTTTTTATAATTTAACGTAACTATAGAAACTCTCAAATAGATTCATTACATGTAAAGTAAAATATTTCAAAACTATGCTATCTTGAAAGTAAATTACCAGTAAATTACTATTTATACAGTATAAATACTGTGTATCTCACAGTCTAGTTCAGTACATTCATGGGGAAAATTGCTGACTTGACATTCATCCAGAAGACGATCATTGACACCCTGCACAATGAGGATAAGACACACAAGGTGCGGTATCGAAGCCTGTTCATGGAAAGTTGACTAGAGGGGAAAGGTGCGGTAGTAAAAGTTGCACAAGCAACAGGGAAGACCACAGACTTGAGACAATTGTCAAACAAAGTTGATTCAAGACCTTGAGAGAGCTTCACAGGGTGTGGCATGAGGTTGGATGCAAAGACATCTTCAGGAAATGGGTTTCCAAAGTTTTGACTATTAAGCCTTTCCTGAACCAGAGAAGTATTTTGACAGGGCTAAGAAGAAAAAGAACTGGACAATTTGCTTAATGGTCCAAAGTCACCAAAGTTCATTATTTTTAAATAAAAAGGAAACTTTGCATTTCATTTGGAAATCAAGGTTCTAGAGTCTGGAGGAAGAGAGGAGAGGCATAGAATCCAAGTCGCTTGAAGTCCAGTGAGAAGTTTCCACAGTCAGTTATGATTTGGGGTGGCATGTCTTCTGCTGGTGTTGGTCTACTGTGTTTTATCAAGTCCAAAGTAAACATAGCCACCTACCAGAAGATTTTAGAGCACACCATGCTTTCGTCTGCCAACAAACTTTATGGAGAAGCGAACTTCCTTTTCCAGTAAGATTTACCACTTGCCCACAGTGCCAAAACTACCACTGGTAACTGCTTTGTTGACCATGATAATACTGTGCTTGACTGGCCCAACAACTCACCTGACCTGAACTACACAGAGAATCAATGGGCTATTGTCAAGAATAAGATGAGATACACCTGAACCAGATAGTCGAACCTCGGATTCAGGAGGAGCAGTGTGGTTTTCGTCCAGGTCGCGGAACAGTGGACCAGCTCTACACCCTGTCCAGGGTCCTGGAGGGGGCATGGGAGTTTGCCCAACCAGTCTACATGTGCTTTGTGGACTTGGAGAAGGCATTCGACCGTGTCCCTCGGGGAGTCCTGTGGGGGGTACTCCGGGAGTATGGGTTATCGGATTCCCTGTTAAGGGCTGTCCGGTCCCTGTACAACCGGTGTCGGAGCTTGGTCCACATTGCCGGTAGTAAGTCGGACCTGTTTCCGGTGAGAGTAGGACTCCGACAAGGCTGCCCTTTGTCACCGATCCTGTTCATAATTTTTATGGACAGGATTTCTAGGTCGCAGCCAGGGCGTTGAGGGGGTACAGTTTGGTGGGCTCAGGATTGGGTCACTGCTTTTTGCAGATGACGTTGTTCTGTTGGCCTCATCATCCTGCGACCTACAGCTCTCACTGGATCGGTTCGCAGCCGAGTGTGAAGCGGCTGGGATGAGAATCAGCACCTCCAAATCTGAGGCCATGGTCCTCAGCCGGAAAAGGGTGGCATGCCCTCTCAGGGTTGGGAGTGTCATCCTGCCCCAAGTGGAGGAGTTTAAGTATCTTGGGGTCTTGTTCACGAGTGAGGGTAAAATGGAACGGGAGATCGACAGGCGGATCGGGGCAGCGTCTGCAGTGATGCGGGCTCTGTATCGGTCCGTCGTAGTGAAGAAGGAGCTGAGCCAAAAGGCAAAGCTCTCAATTTACCAGCGATCTACGTTCCTAACCTCACCTATGGTCATGAGCTGTGGGTAGTGACCGAAAGAACAGGATCGCGAATACAAGCGGCCGAAATGAGTTTCCTCCGCAGGGTGTCTGGGCTCTCCCTTAGAGATAGGGTGAGAAGCTCAGTCATCTGGGAGGGGCTCAGAGTAGAGCCGCTGCTCCTCCACATCGAGAGGAGCCAGATGAGGTGGCTTGGGCATCTATTTAGGATGCCTCCTGGACGCCTCCCTTGTGAGGTGTTCCAGACACACCCCACCAGAAAGAGACCCCGGGGAAGACCCAGGACACGCTGGAGGGACTATGTCGCTCGGCTGGCCTGGGAACGCCTTGGGATCCCCCCGGAAGAGCTGGAAGAAGTGGCCAGGGAGAGGGAAGTCTGGGCATCCCTGCTGAAGCTGCTGCCCCCGCGACCCGACCTCGGATAAGCGGAAGAAAATGGATGGATGGACACCTGAACCAACAATACAGACGAGCTGAAGGCTGCTATCAGAGCAACCTGGTCTTCAGCTTCCATGCCATGCTGCACTGCTGCAGTATTTCATGCTAAAGGAGCTCATAAAGGAGTGCATAAATGAACATAATTTTAGAATTTCTATTTTGTTAATATTTTTTTTATTGAGATAGTGATTTCAGAATATTTTGAGATACTGGATTTTGATTTTCATGAGCTGGAAGCCATAATCACAGAAATTATAACGAAACCAAAGGCTTGGCAGTAGGTGTATACAACAAACAGTAATATATCATACAGCAGTACAGATTTATAGTCATAACAAGGTCTGTCCAAAACACATGTCGTGTGCAGTCTGGTAGTGGGTGAGTGAAGAATCTGTGTGTTGAGAATAGTGTCAGGGTCACAGAGTATTTTCAGTCCTACAGTTCACAGAGGGCAAAGGTGTGAATAGATAGCCCATGTTGGATTTCCCTAAAAATGGAGCAGGCCCTTTTGTGGACAGTCGGATGTTAAATTTGATTAGATTAGATTACTTTCATTGTCTTTGTGCAAAATACATGTACAAAGATAATGAAATGCAGTTAGCACCTAACCAGAAATGGATAAGTGGCCTATTCGCAATAAACAAGAAATGTAGTAAATGACAGGATGGGTTCATATGTATAGGGGTGCGAGTGTCTTTTGTACAGAAGGTGCATTAGGTGAAAAAGGATATGATATATTTAGTAATATACATTGATATATTTTGATGTATGTATGATACAGTATATACAGAATAAATATGGGTGAAATATAATAGTAATGCAATGATACCATATTTTATGGATGGTGCAAAGATGCCTAGTGGATAAAGAAGTGCAGTATAGACTGAAAATGACAGTGCAGTGGTTAACATGCCATGGTCAACTGTCCGGTATGTTAACAGTCACAGAGAATTTTTTTTTGTCCTGACAATCCATTTTATTTTATTCTACATCACTGAATTAAGAATAACATAAAAAAGTGTGGATTTAAGACTTTTGCATTACTATTACTATACAGAACAACATTTACACATCATGATATGAATATTAACTGAAGCTCAGGGCCTGTGTGCAGGTTTTTTATTTATTTATTATTATTTATGACAGCAAATGTTCAGCTATATAGGTGTTCCTAATAAACTGGACGGCGAGTGCATATAGCAGAATATTCAGTACTACAGCAGAATGTTCAGACGGAGTGGACAGTCTGTACAGCTGATGTGTTTGCTTGTTGACACATTAGTGAATGAAGTGCTCCCTCTAGTGGTCGGTAAAGTATTAATGTGGGATTGAATATGACAGTGAAATTAAGAGAAATAATTAGATAGCAGAGCTGAAGATGTTGAGGTTCTCTTTGGGAGTGACAAGGATGGATAGGATCAAGAATGAGTTCATCAGAGGGACAACTCATGTTAGATGTTTTGGAGATAAAGTCAGAGAGGCCAGATTGAGGTGGTTTGGACATGTTCAGAGGAGAGAGTGTGAATATATCGGTAGAAGGATGCTGAGGTTGGAACTGCAAGGCAGGAGGTCTAGAGGAAGACCAAAGAGGAGATTTATGGATGCAGTGAGAGAGGACATGAAGTTAGTTGGTGTGAGAGAAGAGGATGCAGAGGATAGGGTTAGATGGAGGCAGATGATTCGCTGTGGCGACCCCTGAAAGGGAACAGCCGAAAGACAAAGAAGAAGAAGAAGAATTATTACTGGAAGCACATGAACACAACATGTTTATTTAGTAGAATGTTTCATTTAATGATTTTATTTAAAAGACAATATTTAACAACATTTAATTGAGGGTGATAAATCAATTGAACAATTGAACCATGTTTGAATTGGTCAGATGGGCAAAACAGTCATATTGGCCAAAAATGTAAATGGTGCTATTCTCACCGGAAGTCACAGATTACAGAAAAATATATTTATTTATTTTTAATCTAACAAATAAATGGATTTGGAACCTCTGACTCAATGTTGCCATAGATATTATTATTATTCATTCATTCATCTTCTATACCGCTTAATCCTGTGTTCAGGGTCGCGGGGGACCTGGAGCCTATCCCAGGAGACTTCGGGCACTAGGCGGGGTATACCCTGAACAGGGTGCCAATCCATCGCAGGGCACACACACATACACACACTCACACACCCAATCACACACTACGGGCAATTTAGGAACGCCAATTAGCCTAACCTGCATATCTTTGGACTGTGGGAGGAAACCGGAGTACCCGGAGGAAACCCACCAAGCACGGGGAGAACATGCAAACTCCATGCACACAGAGACGGGAATCGAACCTGGCCGGGGAATCGAACCCAGACCCTGGAGGTGCAAGGCGACAGTGCTAACCAATACACCACCGCGCCGCTATTATTATTATTATTATTATTATGTGTTTTAATGTATGTATTTACATGTATTATTTATTACACTTTTGTTGCTTCCAGCGGGGTAGTTTATATTTAATTTGTTGGGTTAGTTATATTATATTGTTTGTATTGTTGCATATGATATAAATATTCTGTTTAACTTGGCTTGATTTAAACTAACTAACTAACTAGCTAACTGACTGAGTAAGTAACTGAATGACTGACAGTTAGTTAGAGACTTAGTTATCTAACTATTTGAATCATTGAGTAACTGACTTAGTAACTAACTTACTGACTACCAAACCAACAAAATAGTTAACTGACTGACTAGCTAACTAACTAAATAACTAACTAAATAACTGACTGACTAAGAATTATTCAGTTTTCAGCTGGAGATTTTCAATAATAATCTCCTACTAAATAAACATCATTTTAAAAGTGCAACTTTTAACAGAGGTTTTAAAGATGGTTTCATAATAATTATTAAATTAATTAAGTCATTATTAAATTAATTAAGTCAAAGCGTTTGTTAATAAAAACAACAACAACAACAATTTCCTCTGCTTATAGTGTAAACAATTAATAATATTAACCTAATATAATTTGAACCTAATTTAACTAACCTAATATAATTAGAAATATTTAATTATATGTTATTGTTAATATTTATATATTTAAATATAATTTATGATATTTATTCTAATGTATAACCCAATAACTTTATAAAAAATGTTATCGTTTGTTTTCAACCCACATAAGTCCTTCCGGGTGAAAGGTCACGAATCATTCCAAAATGGCCGCTCCCATGGAGTTGTACTGTTGGAAAGGCGACTCTGGTTTACCCTCGGTTGATGTGGATAGTTTAACTGTGCTGGTAAGAATAATTTATGGATTGAACCTCATTTCCGGAATAGAGTTTATTTCACTTGTGAGCTTTGAAGTGACCTGATCAATAAAGAAGGACAGCAGTGTGCTGTAGAGTCTCTGTATTGTAAATCCTTATTTATAAATGTGGTTAATAACCAGTTACAGGTGTATTTAACACACTGTCTGTCCAAAGGGGATGTAAATGTCCTGCAGCTCCGGAGTTCATAAGCAGGTTCATTACATTAGCTTTGACCCCATGTGTCCTGCATTATAGGGTTTAAACTCTGTGTAAGGTCAAGCCTTTACTCTGTCCCATGCTTCTGTAACTGTGCGGTTTTATAGAATAAAGGACATAAAGGACTCCCTGTTGTAAAGCCTTGTGCATGCAAATGGAATCATGGCACTAGGAAGCAAGATTGTATGTAACGAGACAGAAGCAGAAGACAAGTCCAGGTAGAAAGGACAGAAAACACACAGAGATCAGACATGACAGCTTATGTTTTCCTCTCCATGTTATTTTCATTAAGTATAGAACAATAGCCGTACACAAGGCACAGCATGTCTAGACGAGAATTCAGCTTTTTTATTTATTTATCTTAGTGCTGATCAATGTGTGAGATTAAAGGACCAATTTACAATTGAGGTCTCCATTTACTTCTCCTTTTAATTCTCCCTTCATCCCAGGTTATCCAGCCCTGGTCACAGAGAAGTGTAACAGATCAGGTTGTGTGTCTAAGCAGACAAAAACTGCCGGTGAAATTGAAACCAGAAGGTTATACCATTCAGAAGATGTGAAGACATATATACATATACACACACATACAAGTGTTTTTGAACACTTGCAAATTTTTTTGTTTAGTGATTTATTTTCTACATTCTACAACAATACAATATAATTACACATGGAATTAGGTAATTACATAACAACAACAAAAACAACAGTTAGTAGTTATTTTAAGACACAGAGGTCAGCATTTCTGTAATAGTTCTTGCAGGAACAGTATTGGCAAGTGCAAGTTTGGGATCACTTTTGAACTCAATGGTCGTTTCTGATTTTTATTTCTTTCTACACTATAAAACAATACTGAAGGCGTTTATCCAAAATATACAATAATCTCCTTTGAACAGTTGATATTGAGATGTATATCTTCTACTTCTGCTGTGTAAATCCTTCATAACGGCTCTAATCTGAGGTGCTGTTGTTACACTAATTGGTGATTTCTGAGGCTGATGACTCTAAATGAACGTCTCCTCTGCAGCAGAGGTCAGTTTTGGAATTGTTTTCCTGGGAAGGTCTTCATGAGAGACAGTTTCATCATGGAGCTTGATGGGTTTTGCAAATGCACTCGACACAATACTGTTCTAGCAAGAACCGTTACAGAATAGCCGACCTTCATGTCTAAAAAATAACAACTGACTGTTACCTAATTCCATAAATCACTAATTAAATAAATCACTAAATTTGCAAGTAATCCCAACTGTTGGAGCGGTAGTGTTAATTCCAATGTATATATCGTTTTATTATATTGTAGCGCAATTATCACTTGTTTATTCTTATATTTTCATATTGCTGCTGGTCTCTGAGAGCTACCAAACAAAGAGTAGTGTAGGAGTCCTAGAAAAAGAGCATGAAGTGACCTGAGACGGGTGGACGGAAAGATTGGTGGATGTGTTGATGGATGAGTGGATAAATGAGTGGGTGATTCAATGGATGAGTGGGGTGAGTGAGTGGATGACTGGGTGGATGGATGGATGGATGATTGGTTAGATAGAAGATGGGTGAATAGATGAATGACTGGATGGATCGGTGGACAGGTGGGCTGATGGATGAGAGTGTGGGTTTCCGTTTTTAGGGAGTCACTCATGGTCTGTTTGGACCAGAGGAATAAGACAGAACGTGATTGCTGGCCTCGTGTCAGTTCCTGCTCCTGAACAGTGCAGGAGTTTGTGTGTGTGTGGACGTGGCAGGTTGTGTTTGTGTGAGGTGTAAAAGCCCGAACTCTCAGTGTGCAGCTCAGTTCTCCTGAAGAAACCGTCCTCCCGCTGCGCTCGCCTGTAATCCCCGCTCATCACAGAGCTCCGTGTCATGTGGTCGAGCTTCAGGAGAACATTTCTCTCATCCTCTTTTACTTTCAAAGCTTTTGCTTGTTGCCATGGTTACTGCGAACACAAGCTTAGGCGTACAGCTGATAATTACACCGTACAACAAAAGGAGCTTCTTTACCTGCGGAATAAAGCGTCAGAGTGAAGGGTTCAGGCATTTAGACGTCCCTGTGGTAATGACTGTGTGTGTGATAACCACCATGGCCAGGATCGTGCTGCCTGCCGATACACCCCATGCTCTTAAAAACGACATCAACTTTAGTTTCACACTTTAGGGCAAGTGTGTGTGTGTGTGTGTATTTATTCTTTTTCTATAGCTTGTTTCTGCTTCTGCTTATTCCTTCTTTTGTTTATCTCTCTATTCTTTCCTTCATTTGATTTACTTTGTTCGTATAAATGAAAAAGCAAAAAATAAATAGAATGAAGAAAGGAAAAAATGGAACCACCTCCATTCTGTACACCCAACCCAACCCAACACACACACACAATCTCCTGTACCCCTTTCATGCCTTGAGTTACCCGCACTGCTGGACCCCACTCATCCGTGAATCTCTTGGACCCCTCTTACCCCCAAGCTCCCCCTCCCCTCTCTGGACCCCTCTTATCTCTGAAGTTCCCACTCCACTCCTGGTCCCCTTTCATCCTTTTACCCCCCCCCCCTCCTCGGCCCCTCTCGCCCACCTCACCGTTGAATTCCTCTCATCAGAGACCTCCCCCGACTCCTTGACCCCTCTCATCTCTCAGCTACCCTCACACCTGGACTACACTTATCCCTGAATTCCCGCCACTCCTCCCCCCTTCCCCCCCCACCAACTCTTGGACCCCTCTCATTGTTAAATTCACCTCTTACCACTGAACCCATCTCACCCATGAACTCCTGTCATCACAGAACTCCCCCCACTTCTGGACCCCTCTAGTCTCAACCCTCACACCTCAACCCCTCTCATCCCTGAACTTCCAAACCCACACACACACTTTTGGACCTTCTCATCCCTCACCACTGGACTCCTCTTACATTTCACCACTGGTCTCTCACCCCTGAACTCCCCCCCCCACTTCTGGACACCTCTCACCACTGCACCCATCTTACCGCTTACCCCTGGACCCCTCTTACCCATGAACTCCCCCTACTTTTGGACCAGTCTCACCCCTCACTTCTGGATTTCTCTCTCACCCCTAAACTCTTCTCGCTTCTCAGTCTCTCTCAACCCCCTGGGCATCTCTCACCCCTGAACCTCCACGTTCTCCACGTTCAGGATGGGTCCGAAGACATGTGCTGTTGACTGACTGGTGTTTCCAAATGAGTGTGTGTGTGTGTGCTCGTGCCGTCTGATGACTCGGTGATTGTTTTTTAGTCTCTTTTTCCTGTTTTTGATTGATTCTTGCTTTTCTTTGTGCATTTCATATTGTTTCTGTTTTACTGTCCATTTGTCTTTGCATTGTCTGTTTTAGTCTTTATTTGGTTGGCCCTTTTTCTGCCTCATTTCTCTGTGATTTTTTGCCTGTAGTTTTTTTTTCTTTATACCTTATTTATTTGAGTTTTTCTTCATGTGTATGCTTGTCTTGCTTTTGTCTCTGGTCTTGTGTGTATGTACTTGTCCATGTGTTTTGTCTCGGTGTGACTTTTCTGAATACAGTGACTTGCAAAAGTATTCGGCAGTATACCCCACTTTGCAGTTATTTATTTGTAAAAAATGTTTGGAATTATGTATGATTTTCGTTCCACTTCTCACGTGTACACCACTTTGTGTTGGTCTTTCACGTGGAATTCCAATAAAATTGATTCATGTTTGTGGCTGTCATGTGACAAAATGTGGAAAAGTTCAAGGGGGCCGAATACTTTTGCAAGCCACTGTATGTAATAAAATATAAAATATATAAAATAAAATATATGGTAATATATGGTGAATGAATGAATGAATAAAAAATTTTTTTTTGGACATCATGATATAGAAACCGGTTCAAACATGTTACGATTAAAGAGACATAAATATTCACGGGTGTAGATAGAGATGGTGTAACTGCGATTTCGTTTTGTCGTGTGTGATCTCGGGTTGTATGATGAGTGTTTACACACCCTGTGTGTATCGTATCTCTTCACCCCTGATCTGAACCCTAAATTAGACGAGACAGAGTGCTGACTGACTCGATGAAGTTGGATGACGCGTCGGCTCCAGAAAATAGACGTCTGGTTTCCGTCTGGTTTCCGCTGACTGAACCGTCAAATGAAAATCGTTGTACGCATTGCAGCGGGAGTGTATCATCCCACAAGGCTCTAAGAAAACTCAGGACAGGCTTCGGTTACTTATACCACGAAATGAGACACTCTTGTGGGTTTGGGTTTTCCAGCAGCATCAGCACTGTGTGTGTGTGTGTGTGTGTGTGTGTGTGTGGCGGGGGGGGGGCTATAAATAGAGAAAGTGTGTGTTTATTTCAGAATATTAAAGAACATGCGGTTCTGTAAAGCCCGTTCAAGTCAAACCTGGACTTTTGAGTGTGAACAGAGCAATATTGTGTAGAAACTGAAATCAGTTGGACCTTCTGACCAATCAGATTCCAGAATTCAACACTCTTTAGTTATTTAGACTGTCCACAGGCTTGGTTCTGAAGTATTATGGTGTACTATGATGTACTATGGTGTATTACTCCTTGGCCATGAGACAGACTGGACCGATATTTTCCTGAGGTTTCTGTCATGAGCGTTTCGTACAGGTTGGTGTGAGAGGCTTTAGCGCCGGCCTTCTGTACTGACGGAGCAGTGTCGTGTAACATTTAAAGGCGTGTTATTATGCTTGCTCTGTGAAATATGGCTCCGCTAACGAGCCGTAACCGTGTAAGAGAACATAATTTGGGAGATTTACTGCAGTCTTGAGGCCTTCCTCACCACAGCGGAGGTCCAAGAGGAGGAGCTGCAACGTCTTTCATCCTCTTCAGTAGCCATTTCAATGCTTAGACACTTTTTCTTTCTTTTTCTTTTTCTTCAGGAATAAAAAAAAAAAAAAAACAATATTAAAATTATAATCATAGACCAGGGTTCAGAGATAAAAGTAATCCCTGGTTTCTAAAAGCGAGACGTTAATTACATCCTCTCACACCGGGAAACGTGATGTGTGACTGAGAACATTTTGATGTCTTAAACCCTGCAGTTTTCCCTCATTTTCTTCTCCAGGCTTATTCCAGGTTTGCAGGTGCTCCACTCAAAGTTCACAAGATCACCAACCCATGGAGAAGCCCGACAGGTGGGAATGTCGGGTCCATTCTGTTCAAATTCCTTTCTCGTTTTTCTTTTTTCTCCCTTTCAAAAACTTGAAAATTCTAGTGTGTTTCTGTTCTGTTTGCTCCCTCGTCCACTTCCTCTAACCACTACACCATAGTGTACACACTGATGACGAGCCGAGCTTTAAACACTCACATGCTTGACCGCTTTGTAACTAGCTAAGGATGCTAACTTCCTGCTTTTCATTAAACACCACCTTGCTAATCAGCTAGCTGAAGCAATGAATAAGTAAAGCTCTGTCAAGTTATGGTGGTTCACTTTTTAGAAACGTTTATTTATATATATTTAATCTCACATTCGAACGGTTATTTGCTAGACAACACTATACGGCGGAAGCTCAGCATTCAAATTGAATCCTTAAGTTCTTAAAGCGAGATTTTGTATTGCGAAGCACTTTTTACCTCAGGAAATAATGTAAACGCAGATTATTCGCTCCAGCCAGCGATAATTATTACCAATTTTCAACACTATAATCATAATTTGCAAATAAAAACAATCAAAACATTTATAGACATGCAAATGAAGTAAAATATTAAATAAATACCCTTGGCAAGGAAAGTGGCTCTATTTTCTTCTTGCTAACTTTGCTAACGGTGCTTGCTAACTTTCTTGGGACCCGTGGTGCTGTCTTCACTAAGTCTTGCACAAAATGGCAAAAAAAAAAAAAAAAACACCACAAAACATATGAACGGCTCACAGACGTACGCGCAACTTAGCCGGTGTTCGGTTCGTTCACTTGTATAGAAAAAATGCTTCACATGCCGAGACAATTTATTTTTTGTAAAATTTCAGTTCCTAGGGCGAAAATTCTTCTCTGAGATAATTCTCTGTAAAATTTTCAACTTCCTCGTAGCTTGCTAGCTTGCCGACTCGCCCAGCTAGCCGGATAAAGCCGTACATTTGATCAGCTTTGATGTCAGGTCAAAAGAATTCCGCGGAATGCGTCGATACGTCCCGATGTTTACTTTAGTCCCCAGTTTTGCCCTCGGATGGTGGAATGTGACACTTTTTCCCCCAAAAATCCGAACCCGATCGTCCGGCGTGTGGGACCATCTAGTTAAATATTGCTGTGTCATGGTGAAGTGAAATGGCTCACCACAGCACACGCATGGCACGAGAACCTCTTAAGAAAACACCCCACTTCTCTCAGTCCGACCTCAAATCGATGGTGTGTAGTAGAGTGAGATTAGTCTAAGTGTTGTTGGGTGCGAGTGCCTGGGAGTCAGGATTCTTCAGAGCAGATGCTAATGGCTGGTCTTTCAACGCGGCTTTCCAGCGAGTTATAAACTCGTTTGTTTCTGTGCGTTTTGACTTTTAAAAACGATCAACGCAGAGTTATGAAACATGCTGCTAAGTTGAAACGGCTGCTTTCACCATAGAATTTATGTTAGAATAAGTGATACATGCAGTGATAATAGATAATAACAGCACTGGGACTTGTTTGGTACACTAATTGGAAGAAAAACCAAGGAGAAAAAAAGATTGATTGGTTGATTTAAAAAGAATTATCATTAGGCGAACTCTTAGTAAGTTCCCCTAATGAGAACTAACTTTTAGTTCTCATTGGTACAGAATAAGTTCGTTATTTGGGAAAAGAAAACATGAGGTAAATTGTGCTTCAGTTGACTTTATTTCAGTGTTTATTATAAAAAATAAATGGGGGAAAATGACGTTATTAGTGGTCGGACGATTTGCATCAACTCTGAGGTCTCTGGTCACCTGATGCTCTTCCCTCGAAGTAGTAAAGGTCTGCTGCGTTCACGCGTAAAGAATGCGGCACCAGAGGTCTAGTATACCAGCGGACGTAGGGAACGTGTCCTGCATGCTCGTTCGCTTACGGGGTCAGGGGTCAAACGGTCAGGCATTTCCTGTCTTCCTCTGTTATCCCTGTTGGTCGTGTGGTTCTCCTGCGCTCCTGGGGTTTGGGATCAGCTAACGCTTAGCAGGAAGTGTTTCCAAATCTTACAGCTCTGAAGTACTCGACGACGACGTCATGTTGTTTTAAATTATTCTTTTAAGACGTATTCAGCATCAACAACATTGATCTGATAGAGCTGTGTGATTTAATCAATTGATTAATTATGTGAATTGAGTCAACGAGTTAGTTTCCAATTCCGAATAATTTAACTCGAGTTAGACTGTAAAATGTTAGTTGGTCTAAAATTTATTATAATTTTTTTTTAAAAACATGACACCGCTTTGGCAGAAAACCACCTCCATCATCCAGATTATTAATTTTTGCAGTACGTTTTCAGTTTATAGCCTCCGAGTCCGAACTCTAGAATGTTATACACTGTGTGAGAGTAGTGCACGTTAATAGCTGTCACTTTCCTCTATTGTGAATTACTTTTATCATAATTTTTTTTCCCAGTCATGTGATCTTTTATATGTGGAACACAACGGTTGTAAATGAGTGCAAAAAAAATTAATATTTATTCATTTTGTGTGTGTGTATATATATATATATATATATATATATATATATATATATATATATATATATATATATATATATATAATATTCTCCCAGGTATGCTGCCAGCTTTGAAGACCAGAGAAGAAGGCAGTTTTTCACAGCCGAGTAAAATCATCATCCATCTCAGGAAGCAGGTGAGTGACCTGTTACTGATCCCTGACCCTGTCTCTGTGAACGGTTTAACAGCCCTCTAAAACAAAACACACACACACACACACACACACACACAGGACAAGTGGACAGCAAGGTCATGGTAGATTATTCAGGTTGAATTCGAATTTCCTTTGAAGGTTCGCAAACATTCCGTAATGATGTACGTAATGCATTACATCATAGTCGTCATCTTTAGAGAGATTGGTGTGGTTTAAATCGGTGTGGTTTAAATTGGTGCGGTTTAAATCATCCAAGCGTATCAGCGTATCTATCAGGAAGCTAGTTTGGGTTTTTCCCTCAAAAAAAAAAAAAAAAGCCGTGTGTGCTATGTGAGATTGATAACTTTGATCTGACTTTCTGTCTTGTTACAGAAATATAATGCTGATTACGATCTTTCGGCTAAAGAAGGCGCGGACACGCTCGCGTTCATCTCATTACTGGAGGAAAAGCTGCTGCCTGCTCTGGTGAGCGCCGAGAGATTATTATAACAACACTTCACTTTCATAGAGAGTCTTACTCTCTCTCTCTCTCTCTCTGTCTCTCTCTCAGATTTACACACAGTGGGTCGATGCCAAAAACTATGTGGAAGTGACGCGGCGCTGGTACGCCGAACACACCCCGTTCCCTCTGAACTTCCTGCTTCCCAACCGCATGCACTCGAGGCAGATCGAGAGGCTGAGGCTGATCAGGGGAGACGCCATCCTGGAGCCCGAGGAGCAGCTGGAGAAAGAGGTGAGAGGAGGAAGAGCAGGTTGAAGACGAGACGAGCGCGACATTGTGCATGCTAACAGATCAGTTTTGTTTGGCGGGGAAATTAGACATTTTTTGCATGTTTTACAGAAAAGGTCTGTGATTGGTCAGTTTACTGACGTGTCAATGACCTTCTCTAAGAGTAGGCGGGGCTTGGCTATTTATAACACTACTACATGTTCAAACTATAAACTATGTACTACATAGAGAAAACAAGTTAAGGCATTCAAGTTATGGATGTTGGTGCAGTTGGTGCAAAAGTTTGTGCCCCCCAGGGTCTGGGGTAGCTCAGAAGGTCCCAGATTTAAACCCAACGACCAACAAGTTGCCACTGTTGGGCCCTTGAGCAAGGCCCTTAACCCTCAAGTGCTCAGGGGTATAATGAAATAAACAGTTACAGCTGCTCTGGATAAGGGCGTCTGCCAAATGGCATGAATGTAAATGTAAATATTTAAATGCTAAGAAAGGAGTATTTGCTATATGTCGCTTATGTAAGATCTCTAACAAAAAAAATGTAATGTAAAATGTTAATGTAAATCTTTAAACTTTATATTAAATATAGAAAAGGCTTTAAAATAAATAAATAAAAATACTAAATAAGTTATAATTCAGAAAACAGCCCTCGGTCCTAATGTTGTTTTTATTTATTTGTTTATTCCTCCATCCTCAGCTCTACCAGGATGCTCTGGAGTGCATGACTCTCCTCTCACAGAGACTCGGATCACACAAGTTCTTCTTCGGAGACTCGTGAGTTCTGACATGTTCTACTTCCTAACATGTGTCTGTGTAACTGATCTGTTATGTGTGTGTGTGTGTGACGAGTGTGTTGTCCGTCCCCGCAGCCCCTCCTCACTGGACGCGTACGTGTTTGGTCACCTCGCGCCGCTGCTGAAGATTAAACTCCCCAACGCAAAACTCCAGCAGCACCTGAACTCGTTAGAGAACCTGCAGCAGTTCTGCACCAACATCCTGATGCTGTATTTTCCCTCAGACAGCCGGGGTTTGTGTTTACTTCTTATTTACACCGTGTGACATCACAGTGCTGCTCAGTTCTTCAGTCTGATTGGTCAGAAGGTGTTGATGAGTTTTCCAAAATGGTCGGATTTGGCGGTCGTTCGCAGGTTGATATTAATGAGCATGTTTTACGAGGGGTGTTCAAGTCAAACCTGGATTTTTTGATTGTGAAGAACAAGACACGGTTTATTTCTCTATTTGTTCACTAGTGCTTGGATTGCATCAAGGGAGAAAGTTTTCACAGTATCAGACTTTTCACTACTAAAACGCTGGCCTCCCAGGAACTCCTTTAATGACCCAAACATGTGGAAATGGCTTGGAGCGAGGTCAGGACTGTAGGGGGGATGTGGCGATAACTCCCAGACGAATCCCCAAATGTCTGGTTAGGGATTGATGGCTAAAGTGGAGCTTAACATAAGTATAGACTAATAGCATATTTATGATGCAGAATATATTTAAAATGACGGACTGTTATAAGGTGCATATTTTGTGGACAATTTAAACCATTAAATGTAACAATAAATTGATAGAAAACATGATTTATTGTAATTTTAATCAATACAAATTGCAAATGCTGGCAAAGTGCTTTTTGTGCATAGAAGAATCGGGCATGCTGTAACACTGTAGAGGTAGCTCCACCTCCCCAGGACTGGCACTGATTCATTTCCTCTAAGCGCACCACACGCATGTTCTTTACTTATTACAAAACTTATGATCTCTTAAGGTATGAGATTAACGTATATACATTGCTACCGAAAAAAAAAAAAAAGGTTATGCATTTATTATCATAAAATGTATCTAATTTGTCCTTCCTTTTTTCTTCCTCAATCCAGAAGCTCCAAGCAGAAAATCTGCCGTTCACTCAGACGGTGGCGACTTCGATAACGAGCCGCACCTACGGCGTAACCAGATCCTGTCCATGCTGTTCGCCGCGGCGGCTATGTTGGGTTACGCCATCCTCAGCGGCATCGTCACCATTCAGAGCTCACGGCCGCAGCTCGAGGAGCCTCACCGTGACAACGAAGACGAGGATGAAGAAGGAGAGGAGTCTTAATTAAAAACAAATCTTAATTAAAAAAAAACAACAAAAACTGTCAATTATAAATCCCTGAACTCCGCTATTAAAGTATTTATGAGCTTGTTTGTTAAACAAGCTTCATTCTGGTGCTCATGCTGGTGTTTCTTTTTTCTTTTGTAACGCTAATTATACATCTTTTTTTATGAGCGATTAATAGCTACAAGCATTAATATTTACAGGATTGTTTAGAAGTAACCTGAGAGTATTATGTCTGGTTATTAAATTGCAAATGCCTCTTGTTTTGGAGCAAATATCGGTTCTTGTATATTTTCAGGACTCATTAAAGCTGATTTACAAAATTCAAAAACATTCTGATTAAATGTTAATGTAGGTTAGAAAAAGCTTGATTGTCTAGACCGTGCGTTACCAGTGAACCAAATCGAAGTTGTCTACGTCTTTCGAATTCTTGAATGAATTTCTCACTACCTACAGTATTAAGTAACCAGCTCACTAGCATACCATCTAGTTTTTGATAACGAGGTCGTTATGAAAATAATAACGTTTTGAAATCGAAACACCTTTTCCCAGTATGTCCTGGTTTTAAATTGGTCAATTCATTTTCGTAATCCAGCTGACGTCAATGCCACCAAAGTGCTAATCAAAATGAACCATCTGCTTAAATCGGCTGCTTTTTTTTACTCTAATAACAGAAACCGCTCTGTCAGGCTCAGACCCTTTACACCCGAGTGTAAGCAAAAATCGATTTAGTTAGTATTTGTTATACTTATTTACTTTAGTCGTTTATTTAACAGATGTTTGAGCATTTATAGCATTTCTGGATGGTGAAATGACATCAGTATTAGCACTGTGATTAAGACCTAAATGGAGTATTGTGAACAGGTAGGCAAGCTGGGTTTAAATGTTTTAATTGAGACATTTTAAGATAAGTCTTTACATACAAGTGGGATTATTGACCAACCAAGATTTCTTCAAGACTTCTCATGTTTGTATAATGGTTCCTCACTTTGCTGATCAAAATGACCCAAAAGTCATTGTGGGTCACTGAAGCACAAAAAACAAAGGTTGTTTTTGGAACAAAGGTAATTAATTTGGCATTTGTCGAGCATGTATGCCAACATGTACAGCAAGTTTTGTTAGTATCACATCAGCACATTAAATTTGAAATGAAAGACTCAAGATGTGAGAAGTCAAGACTTTTAACCTTAATCCAAGGGGTTTGACAAAAGTGTAACATTAACCATTTGGCTACTCCATGCACATAGATCCGTCCATCAACCCAAACCTCCATGGTTGAGGGCTCTGATCCTGCCATGGATCTGTGTGCATGGAGTTTGTATGTTCTCTCCGTGCTTGGTGGGTTTCCTGTGGGTACTCCGGTTTCCTCCTACAGTGCAAAGACATTTGCACTAATTGGCTTTCCCAAATTGCCTGTAGTGTGTGCCCTATGATGAATTGACACCCTGTCCAGGGTGTACCCTGGATGAATGAATGAATGAACGAACTAGAGCCATTTTCATATACAGGCCTGGATTTTTTACACAGACCCATCCATAAACAATGGAACAAATGGTTGACAAGCAGTTGCATGGCCAGATGTGGCCTGTTCCCTCATTAATCCAGGGCTAATCAAGCAGATAAAAGGCCTGGAGGAAGTTCTTGAGTGTCAAACTTGCATTTGGTAGCTTGAATTCTCTACATGATACAAAAATGATACCCTGCCATGCATGTTAAGTATTTTCTCAGCCCCCAGCACACCTGATTTAACTACTCAACAAATTAACATGCATACATAGGGTTCTCCAGGACTCCAGGGATGAGGAACCCTGGGAGGAAATATGCGTGGAGTAATGCAAACTGCAACCTTATATGATTTTACAATTTTCTGTAAATACAGTGTGGCTAGAAAACTGTACAAAAAATATTGAGGAAACACTGTGGAAACATCACTCTTTCATCACCCAGCATTCCAACACTTTACAAGTTTCTTACATTGCTGAGGAAAGTCTACTGATAAGCCCACACAGTTCAGAATCAGAACTTAGTATTTGTAGGTGTTAATTATAACTAAAGTGCAGAAAGTGACTACCACTGGTAAATCCTTGTGTAATCACAGCTCACGATACCGTCATGCAACTACAGTGACTGACTAGAATCTATCCCCTCATTTAAGCACTTTGACTTGAGCTACTATCCAACAAAGAATTGAAGCAGCATTTAAGATGCACGTAAGATGGGAAATATACAAGAGTGTGTTAAACACTGTTTTGAAACAGGGCCAGGGTGATTTTCCCCCGAAAGATACGTATGTTTAAAAACCTCGCAAAGAACATTTTCTTTTTTCTTCTGTCAAATTTATGCTTAACCGTACAAAGTTCCCATGGTTGCATTTAGCTACGTAACATACACATTACATCACTCGCCTCCAAACACAGTGAAACGCTTCCAAGCTGGACTGTGAGACATGCTCCATATTCAGAAGTTCCAAACCGCATAATCTTGTCATGATACATCTGCTGATTACAGACAGGCCTGGCAGAGCTGCTGAATAAATATTTAGCCCAAGTAAGGATGATAAGGACTAATTTCTGGTGAACACAGCTGTTCATTCTCTGATGAACCACACTCATCATATAGGCATGTGTACAATACTGAAAGCTTTCACTGAAGAAATTCCCTACATATTATTTTTTTTTCAGTTGGTAAATTGTATTTTATTACAATATACAAACTGTAATGATCTGTATTGTTAGCACAGCCAATTATACTTAATTGCAAAATGCCTAGAAATTTGTTTGTTAAGACTTGAAAAGTCTACTAAGTCCTACTTTGACACTTTCCGCAGTTACACCAGCGTAGGTCTTACACGCAACATCAAGTTGAATAAAGTCAGTTTGGAAGGGTGGTGGTGGGGATTAAGAACAGTGCAGAGAAGGCTAGAAATGACAAACATGATGAGCATGAAGAGAAATATACTTGTTCAAAGCCAAATTCAAAGTCCTTTACAACATGTAGAATGGGAAATATTTTATTGCTAATATTCCAACATGTCACATAAAATTTCACCTCTTGGTAATTTCTTTCTTTCTTTCTTCTTCTTGTTTTTTTACCTCCTCATTACCTCAGTACCCCATCATTTCACCTTCATTACTGAGAATAATAAATCTGATCTAGAGACAAAGCTAGGCTAGCTTTAATCGTTTAATTAGCAACATGAAGATACTTAATTACTGTAGCTTACTCTAACTAGGACTGGTAAGTGTTTATATTGATTTAATGTGTGTGAAAAAACAGTCTGATACAACAGGATTTGTTACCAGACGCAAAACCGATAACAGATACCTTTTTATTAAATACCTGTGCAAATCTAACCAAACATAAATACCCAGCCTTGCAGGAACTCAGCATGCAGCCTAATAGTTTTACAATGTCATTAAAACTGTGAGAGCGGCACGGTGGTGTAGTGGTTAGCACTGTCACCTTGCACCTCCAGGGTCTGAGTTCGATTCCCGTCTCTGTGTGCATGGAGTTTGCATGTTCTCCCCGTGCTTGGTGGGTTTCCTCCGGGTACTCCGGTTTCCTCCCACAGTCCAAAGATATGCAGGTTAGGCTAATTGGTGTTCCTAAATTGCCCGTAGTTTGTGATTGGGTGTGTGAGTGTGTGCCCTGCGATGGATTGGCACCCTGTCCAGGGTGTACCCCGCCTAGTGCCCGAAGTCTCCTGGGATAGGCTCCAGGTCCCCCGCGACCCTGAACACAGGATTAAGCGGTATAGAAAATGAATGAATGAATGAATAAAACTGTGAGCTGAGATTTTTAGGTCACAAAAAACAGTAATGGAGATGCTTGTTATTTCATACACACTATGGGAAACCTGGGAATGACATGACAAACTACATACTGTAGGATCAGTTAGTATTGTGTGGATAATATGGTGATCCCATTGACATTCTGTTTGAGGTTGATGCTACATGTAAATACATGCATGTGTAGCTACATGCTATATGTCATTTTAGTCCTAAAGCCATTTCTTAATAATGTGCTCACACATCGGAATTACATAACTGATATTAAAAATTACATAACTGATAATAATGTCGCATTTCCACTGTCATTCCTTCCTTACATTAGCATTAGATAGCTAAACTCTTAGTATGAATTAGTGGCTAGTTAACAGCATCCATATTTCCCAACTTCCTCTCAGGTGTGTTTTTATAAATGTATGCGCTTTACCAGCAGCCTTTCCATGTTGAAGATATAAATATAATCGGAGAAGCTTTATAAAAATTACATAATTTGCTTTAGTTTTTAATACCATTTGAAATAACATATGCTAACAACAACAGGTTTAGCAAGAATCTAGCGTTAGCTAAAAGTAACATAATGCTGTCGTAAACATATTGAGTATTACTTCATTCATACATTTACATTGTACATCCTACTTTCCTTACTTTACTATCACATTACTTGTCATATTAACATTGATATCAGTTTTATAACACAATGGCAATTTCATCAATGAAGTTTTATATAAAAAAAAAATCTTTTATTAGATAATGCCTGCTAGTTCCTTAACCACATACTTTGAGTTGTTCAACAAATACTGTTCCTGTGAATGAGCGGACTCAGCTGTTAACATTAACAATTCATCATCAGATTTCTTCCTGAGTGCTATAAAAGTGTAGCATACTATAATTTAATACAACAAGCAATTAATATAAATACTTATTCAATTGTTCATTCTCCGATCCTTCCCATGAACTCGTTCCAGGTGGTTAACAGGTGGTAAATAGATAGAAACGGTTCTGTGCTTGACACGCTGATGTACAGACTAAACATGTCATCATGCTGTAATGCCTAACAAAGCATATGAGCTCATCGGAAAACCATGATCTAATCAGAACATTCTAGAAGCCTACACAAATCATTTAGTCCAATTATGACTACAGTGATATTATAGATTAGCGCTTTGATAATTTTCCAAAGTGGGGGGGGGCTCATTCACACACTACGATCAATTTGGGAATGCCAATTAGCCTAACCTGCATGTCTTTGGACTGTTGGAGGAAACTGGATTACCCGGGAGGAAACCCACCAAACATGGAGAGAACATGAAAACTCCACACACCCCAAGGTGCGAAACAAATCCCTGGACATAGTGCACGATAGTGCTAACCCTTAAACCACCCTGCTGCCCCTTTGATGTTCAATTTATGAAATACATAATTATTCACAACCAGGTGTGTGGTTAGAGGGACATAATCCATGATGGCTTGGCATGCTATGGGGGAAGGCTAACTTGTGATTCCTCCATGGCATGTACAAAGTCACCGGATCTTTCCAAACTGATGCTCTAGGTTTGTCACAGAGATACAGTACATAACACACTTTGTTATCCACCATCTTCTGCATTCATGAACCCACAGATGCTGGTGATTTGGGTAGTGTTGCTAAGATTGAAAGGGCGAAACGGACTACAAAGAGAATTAAGCCACTTTTGCTTTCCTGGATTTTAATCAATCAATCAATCAATCAATCAATCAATCAATCAATCAATCAATCAATCATCATTTATTTATATAACACCTTACAGCAACCTAAGTTGAACCAAAGTACTTCACCGTATTAAAATCATTAAAACCATTAATCTTCAGTTAGTTTCTTATTATTCCTATTTTAGCATTTTTTAATCACTTTCTAGTCACATTAAATGTTATTGAACATCCTCGAAGCAAGTTTCTCTCTCCATTTAAATGAAACTATAAACAGATCGTTTCCTCACCAGACGCTTGTTTTCTCTCTCTTTAAAAGACAAGAATGTTACTTGTCATGTTACTAAGGAAGTTAAAGTTAAGAGACTCCTGACGTTTCTGCATGTTTAATGTGACTGTCATGAAAAGGATCAATAGACTTGTATACAAGCTCAGATTCTTAGACCCAAGAACCTCAGGCCAATGTTTTTCTCATCTGGATCATTAATAATGTTAAACAAATTGTCGAATGAGTGAGAGATAAGTAAGATGATTCGTGTAAGACGTGAACAAAGAAAAGTACTCTACTTTGACTCATGTAGGTCAGACAGCCTGAAAGACTTCCTAGTCTTTACCATCAGTATGAAGACCAATTATCATTCCATCTGGTCTAGACACTCCTGGGGTGTACGCGATTTACAGGTTCATATCACACACACACAAACACAGCGGCGCGGTGGGTAGTATTCTGCCGCTTCATGGTTGCTGGTTTGGACCTGAGTCTGTGTGGAGCGTGTACTACCATGTGTTTCCGCCCACTTGTCCAAAAATACGCTTGTATGTGGAATTGCCCCAGGTGTGAAAGTGTGCATGTGATGCACTGCACTGGACTGGTGTCTCATCCTGGGTGTGTTCGCATCCCATGTTCAGTTTTCCTGGAATAGACTCCAGATCCACTTGAGCATTGACAAGGGATAAAATGCTCACTGAAGAAACATGAAAGTTTCACACACTCTGTTGGAGATCTTTATTACGATGTGGATTAGTTTGCATGACTTACTGTTGTACAACATCCTCTAAGCAGTGAAGGAAAGGAATTTGTCATGTGACCAACTTGTCTGGCTTAAGCAAGACAGTAAAATATCAAACATGTAACACAGTTTAAATATACAGTATGCACAATAGAAAACCACTTAAAATAGATAAAATAGTAACTACAAATAAAATTTTTATTAATTATAAAAAAAAATTTGTGACTGTTTATAATATAATTATTATTAATATTATTATTATTTCTTATAAATAAATCTTAATAATAAGTTATTGCTCCTATGTGTGTGTGTGTGTTTGTTTTCCTTTACAGCCACTCAAAAAAAGTGGTCTGGCTTTCAAAAAGACAAACAGTGTAGTAAAAAAAAAAGTTTATTTTTAGATAATTTCCTTTTTTTCTACAAAGATTTTTGAAATACTTCCGTTAACTTTAAACTAGTTGTATTAGCTAGTTACAGTAAATAAATAAACAATGATAAATTAACTTAAATTTTAGCATGCGACTGCTATGATTTATTGACTGATAATTACCCAGTGAATAATCCATTATGAGGACATTAATGAAAGATCAACATGATCATCTTTCTAATATTTCATTAGGCTTTTATATCTAAGCAATTTGCCTTTTGTACTGCAACAAACACATTTATTGCTTTTTTTCCTCTTGAAATATATATATATATATATATATATATATATATATATATATATATATATATATATATATATATATATATATATAAAAATACCGCTTCACTTCACAGAGAAACAGAGAAATTATAAAGAATAAAGTTCCCCATCTTTGTTGTAGAACTTAAAGCAACAGCTTTACCCCTGACAGCGCTGACACTGGAGGCTCCTTCCATAAAATGTTTAGCATCTTATTCTCAGAAAGCACACGTCCATGTGAATGATTTGCTACAACCAATATTGCGTTAGAATGAGGGCAATAATATAAGGCAAATGCTATTTGCACCCAGGTGTCCATAGGCAACAATGTCATCTGCACCTGGAGTGGATTAGACCATATGGCTATTCGTAACCATACTATTTACACCCAGATGTTATATAATCACACCCCAACTCATCCTATTTGCATCCTATTTTAATGGTAAACACATTTTGATTGGGTGAAGGAAAGACTCCATTTATCTATACATTTCAGTTTATTACTGAAGCATCTGTATATATGCATGTCACTAAAAACACCCAGAATATCTGCTAACCATAATGAATTTAAATAGCCGATGTGGTTATTCTCACCAGGGTGCAAATAGAGACTCCGATAATTTAATGGAATGTTAACCTGTGGGCTGTCACACAGCTGGAGGTGCTGTTATATTCAGAAAAATAATCAACAGCTTCTGACCAATCAGAATTGAGAATACAACATAACTCAAATATGGAACATTGCACTAAATAAATAAATGTTAAGGAATAAAGGATGTCAGCAACTGAGTTTTTAGTGTTACACTGTTGAAGTGTTTAACCTGCACATTAGCATTTTACAAATTAAAACACTTATTTTATTTTATATAAATTTTTATATTTGCTGTACAAATATTTTACGGCATGTGTATAAATAGTAAAATAATAATTTTGCATTAGAGATTACCTGTAATAATACAAAAGTAAACATAAAAAAATAATAGATATTATATATAATTAAATACTATGATATTATTAAATGTAATGTCTAATGCAATTAAAACCTAATGCAATTAGTTTAATTAAATTTCAGTTTCATTTTTTAAGCTGTACAAATATATTTTATTGCATGCATAGACCAGTTTATAATATTGCATTAGACATTACATGTAATAATACAATAGTGTAAATAAATAAATAAATAAATGAATACACAAATGAATGAGTGAATGAATGAAATGTGACGACATAAAGGTTGTCAGCCACTGAGCAACCAGCATGTTTATTTTATTATTATAAAATTTATTATATATTTTTATTATTTTCCAAATTGAAACACTTCATTTATTTGATATTAGCTTTTTTATATTTGCTGTATAAATATATTTTATAGCATGTGTATAAACAGTAAAATATTAATATTGCATTAGACATTACATGTAGTAATACAATAGGATACATTTATAAATAAATAAATGAATTCTATTATTTATTCATTAATACTATTGTATTATTACATGTAATGTAATTTTCAAAATCATGATTTTGTTTGTAATTAAAAATCATATATTTTTTTGTTTCATAGGCTGTACAAATACATTTTATAGTATATACCAGTTTAGAATATTGCATTAAACATTAATTGTAATAATGAATTTATTTTTACCTAAATCTTGGAAAAAAAGGTTAAAATTTTCAGAACAGCTTAAATGTTTGAACGTGTTCACTGGCACCCTTGAGAGTAAAGCGCACGTTCACAGCGTTTAGGCTTTGATTGACAGCACTTGTCGTCTCACTGTCTGGATGCCATTAAACATCGCCTTCGGCTCAGCTCCTGTTTCTCATTAAAAGGAGGAAAGTGGTGATGATTTAAACCCTGAACAACAAAACACTGCAATGATACGGCAGATCTGCAATGGTATATGCAGGTCTATATTCAGGAGGTTTTCGTATGAGGCAAATATTTAGAAATATATTTGAGATGAAGTGTTAAATATAGCAACGCTGCACTGTTATATTCAATAATTTGCCACGTTTTGCATCTTGCGGATGCTTTTAATGATATATTTATACCACTGTTTTCGGCCATGTGGTAGTTGGCGTATATTTTAAGTGATGTTAAATTCTAGGTTCTGATTGGTCAGAAGGTGTTGATTAATTTTCTATAACAGCTCGTCGGATCAGTGGTGCTGCTGCAAATAGCATGTTTATGTTAATGAGCTCATTTGAATGCAGTATCGTTTCCATAGTAACAGCTTCCACGTGGACTCATAATGAGCCTCCAGTATCAGAGTGCCATTTGTATGCGACGCACAACAGAATTTACATGCAACATAATCTAAGTTATGCAAAAGTATGGCAACCAAATAAAAGCATTCGGGTAAGTTATTTAGATGCAAGAAAAATGAAAACAGATGGAAAATCTGTATGGAAAAAAAACACTGTATGTCAAAGTTAGAAGTGATGTCTGTGGATGCTGCATTTACAGTATGTTTTGATTTTTTTTCTTTTTACATAAAGCTCTACCAGCAAGTGGTATATTTATAGTAAATATTTCTTTTAAGTTAATTTAGATTGGAAATAATATGCTGATTTAAATTAATTCTATATTCTATTCTATATTCTATATTATCATATAGAAAACTTACTGTATAAGCCTGTACCTGCCATGTGTCAGTGTTGGTATGAAATTATAAAATAACCTGTGAATAATAATAATAATAATAATAATAATAATAATAATAAATATCTGTGAATGAATCTAAACAAAAAGGTTTATTTTTCATACAATACTTAGATCTGATATCTAATTTCTAATTAGACCAGCAATGTTAATATTCCAGTCTTTTAGTGTGTGTTAGCTTTTAGTGTGCGTTAGCATGTTAAATGAAGTGATTTAAAAACATTATTTTTGACAATTGTCGAGTCAGTTAATGAATTAGGTGGAATGTAGAACTTAATATGAAACATTGCCTTCACTTGATATGAGTGCAGAACGTGTTTGTTGCTTGACAACATTTGACTCTAAACCCATTGGGGCACTGAACCTGGGATTTCCACATGGCAGGCGAAAAACCTACCACTAAGCCGCCAGTAATATTATTTATTTTAGGTTAAGCCTATAAATAATATAAGCTTAAATTGCTTATGAAAAAAAAAAAAGTTTTGTGCAGGAAATGGAAGTTGACCCGGCTGCCGCACCCCCACTTCCAACGTGGGTGCTCTTGAAACGTCCCCCTTCTCCTCCCACTCCTCCTTCCTGTTAGACTGTTAGGTCTAAAACACGCCTAACACATTACCCAGCCCTTAACATCACTACTCACTCCTAATTTCCATGAGAATGACCTGGAACAAGCGGAAAGCCTCCGGTGGATGAATGTGCCTCGTGTTTGTCCCCTATGGTGTTCCACACTGCCGCTGTGTGTTACAGCAGCCCGAGATAACCGAGGATTAACACTCTTCTTCATCTGTTACAGACTTCTGATCCTCAGCAGGATGGAGGGAGAGAGCTCTCTTTCTAAAGTGCTGCTTTTTCTGCTCATGGTGCTGTGTGTTCCTTACACACACTCATCTGAAATGAAAGGTAGGATTATTTTCAGTCCTCAAACTCCAGCTTTATATACATAAATTTTTACATCAGAGCTGTAAAGGCACTAACATCTGCATCATCATAGGCTAAGGACGTTTATATATATATATCATTGAGATGTATCCAGGAAAATCTAATTAACTCGTGATCAGTTAATAATTTATAGTTTAGAATTTATTCTGGTTTCTGGTGAACTTTTTCTTTGGGTATAGTGTATAGTATAGTTTTATGTACAAATCATGTTTGAAAAGTTTATTTTGGGAATTTATCGTGCATTATTGGGTCCTTACAAAAAAAAAAGTTTTCAAAATATTCTTTTTTAAATATAACAGAAAAGAAATGTTACAGAACAGAACATTTTTGTTTGTAAAAGTAAAAAGAGCAACGTCTTAAAAACAGATCACTATTTACACACACACACACACTCACACACACACACACACACACACACACACACACACACACACACACACACACACACAATGAAGGCTGCTGGGTTTTGTTACAAAAAACAAAACAAAACAATAAAACAATTGTAACGTTAAAAATATGCAGAAAATCGCTTGTACTGTGCTTAGTAAAACTTATCAACTGTACCTGAGACGACAGAATCCTTAAAGTTCCTAAACACTAAACTCTTAAAGTGTTTCAGGCTTTGTTAAGTTTATTACTCTTTACTAAGCTTCACAGTTTGATTTCATTATTTATGACGCCGTCCTCGCTCTACAGCTGAAATTACATTAGGTCCAGTACGTGAACCCACCACACCGGCTGAGCTCCGGAATGTAAAAATCAATGAATCAATGAAAAAACACATGAATCAATGCTTTTCCCAGACTAAAGTAATACGTATATATATATATATATATATATATATATATATATATATATATATATATATATTTTTTTTTTTTTTTAGAATAAGTAGGCATGGAGTTATCCTTAAGACAGTGAAACTGATTTAATGCTGCTCTGTTCTGTCCGTCAGGTTGCTTTGGTTAAAATTAATTTTAACTCAATCAATGACAATCTATGACGAATGAAAGGAAAATAAAGCTAAATGAGTTCAACTCTAAATCTTCACTGAACATACATTCCTTTCTACATTGCTCACTGTATTCTGTCCACTGTATACCGTGAACGCTCATTGTTGGTTGTTGAGTGAGTGAGAGTGAGACCTGTGTATATCGCTCATACTCGACCCCTGAGCACATTGAATTTCTCCATCCTTAACATCCTCGGACTGCTGAGGTTAAGTGTCTGTGTTTTATTTTGTAATGACGTTGATTGTTTCCTCTTTTGACAACCACAACAGATTCCGAGCAATTGAGACTTGAGGGCTTCATAGAGTTCGATGTGGAATGAACAAAAATTTATATTTTCCCACTTATTCATCTTGGAAATCTCAGTCTGTTTTTTGTAAATGCTATTGTTTTTCACTCATTAGAAGTGGCCTCTGGTTGCTTCACTAGTACTGTGAAAAAGTATTTGCCCCCTTCCTGATTTACAAAAAAAAAAAAAAACTTTATCAGAGAAAAAAAGGGACAAAAAGTAGGAAGGCAAGAAAGAGAATAATTTCTGTCAATTTCTACAGAAATGTCAATAATATTAAGCATAGCAGTCTTCTTCTCCTTGTACGTATTGATGGCTAACAAACCAACTAGGCGTGTACTGCCACCCGCTGTTAACACCTTCTGGTTTATTTATAGACCTACATAGGCACTGTAGGCTGAGCACTGCATCAGAGTGATCATTTAAAGATGATTTACTGTTGGCTCACATGACATATCCTCTCCTGGTTTAGCCTTTTTAAAAATTTCTGAAAATGTACATTGGTGATATGATCAAGCGTAAGAAAGCGAGAGCATGGTCAACAGACCTTTATTGGTGAGCTACATGAGCAGTAGGTAAGATTGGGTTTTGCTCCTGTCAGCCAAGAACAAGTATCTGAGCCTACCATGGGCACTAGAGATTAAGGAACGCATCGTGATTCTTTTGTATTCATGTAGAGCCTAGATGTTTACATTTCAAAAAAGGTAAGATGTTGCAGTTCCTCTATAATCCTACAGGTGGTACACTCTAGTCTATTTACATATTGTAAGGCAGCACAGCATCCTGTGTGGCAAGAGCAAAAAAAAAAAAAGTTTACTTAGAATTGTAATGAAAAATTTTTAATTGGGATATTTATACAATCGTATAACTTATAGAATCGCATTACAAATCGAATCGTCACCTAGGTATCATGATTAAAGTGGAACCTCGGATTACGAGTAATGCAGTTTGCGAGTGTTCCGCAAGACGAGCAAAGATTTTTAATAAATTTTGATTTGGAAAACGAGCATTGTCTTGGTGTACGAGCACCGAGTATCATGTATCACGCATGCGCTTCTTGTTTTGACGCCGAGTGTCACGTCATCACAACTGAGCCAACAGTTTTTCTCTCTCTTGGAATTGTGGGTAATCGTCTCCCCTGCTGGGTCTTAGTGCTCGTCTCTTACTGGTATAATCAACATCCGTGTTCTGTTTACTATAACACTGTGACCACGTGTGTGTGTGTAAAACATATTTTATTTTGTGTTCAGAAGCGTGTGTGTACAGCATGTGTACCGTTTCTTATAACACACATGTGTGCATGCAAGTAAGGCAAAAGAAATTCTCAATACAGAGGTTAAAAAAAAATTTCTTCCTCAGCTCATCGCTGTGTGTGTGTGTGTGTGTGTGTGTGTGTTTGTGTGTGCGCGCGGGCGCGAGCGTAATTTGACACTGTGCCAGTTTCACACACACACACACACACACACACATAGCCGGCACAGCGTCAAATTATGCTCGCGCGCGCACACACACACACACACACACACACGCACAGACATTAATCCAAGAGACACACACTCTGATCTGACACACACACAGGTAAAATGGCGGTTCATTTGTTTGTTTGTTTTATTTTACAGCAATGATTCTGTTAGTTTGCGCTCACGCGAGTGTCATTAGCGATGTGCCTTGCTATGTTTTCAGATAAAACAGTGTAGCGGGAGAGAGACGTTGATTTATGACCGCTGTTTACGGAAATGTAGTCCAATGAGGGAGATGCATTGTGGGTAGATGCATTGTGGGTAAGGCAGTCCGGTCTGTGTGAACGCGAATGCGAGATGTAAGCTAGGAGTAAGCCTGAGTTTTGTTCTTCAGTAGTTTTTTCAGTTGGATTTAAGTGCAGGATCCACCCGAAAGTTTGTACTATAGCCCGACAATGCAGAAAATAAAAGAACAGGCATCGAGCAGTTTGACCATCTCATCATTACACCAGCATGAATTAATGGGCTGTTACGCTGTCGCGAGCAACATTAAAATAAAGCGGAGAAGCTTTAATAATTTAGTAGAGAACAACAGTCTTTCCGTTAATGTGTGTGTGTTTTCAGACGAGAGGAGAAAGTTTTACTGTGTAAGATGAGAAGGGGGAGACAGGAGGGGCTGAAAGCAAGAGTCTCCACTTGCTCAAGCCTCACACACACACACACACACACACACACACACACACACACACACACACACACACACAGCGCCTGCGCGCACAACGCAAACACTTATCTGTCGGGATTTATTTTTGCTTATTTGAAAGGTAAAATGCAGGTTAATTTGTTTTATTTTTACTTTATATTTTGTATAAATTATTTTTATGTATTTATTTTTTGGGCTGTAGAATGAATAATTTAAGTTTCCATTATTTCTTATGGTAAAATTTTATTTGGTTTATGAGTGTTTTGGAATATGAGCCCGCTTATGGAACGAATTATGCTTGAAATCCGATATAATGAATCGCGAGGACCCTAGTGATTCCCTTCCCTAATGACCCGAGACGCTAAACTGGAGAGTTTGGACTCTCTCCAGTCTCCAGCAGTCGAGCTTTGGGTGAGTCTGTGTATACCTCAAGGTTTAAGCTGTTGTGCATTCTGGATTGCTTTCCTGCTCACCACCAATTATTGGAGTCACCATAGGCCAGGGATCTCCAAATCCAGTCCTGGAGGGCCAGTGTCCAACACAGTTTGGTGATTCTTCTTCTCAAACACAGCTGAGTTCACTAATCTGTTAATTACTAGGTTCAGTGGGTGTGTTTAGGTGTTGGTGAATTACAAACTGTGCTGGACTGTCCTTGGAGACCCCTGCCATAGACTTACACTTATAGATCTCTCTTATTAAAAAGGTTTCAGACTCCTTTACACACCGGATGTTTTGTGTTTCACAGCATTCTGGTTAAATTCTAGAGACTACTGTTAAGAGATCAACTGTTTTTGAATTACTTAAACCAGCCCATTTGACACCATGCCATGCTTAAAGTCACACAAAGTTCACATTTTCCCATTCTGATGTTTGATGTAAACATGATAACTGAAGCTCTCGACTTATTGTGCTCCTATACACAAGTGTTAGTGGATGGTGAATGTATTTACAGAGTCATAGCACACTTGCGGTGAATATTACTGATGTGGTTTCTCTCCACCCCTCGGCTGCAGTGATCGATGCGTTGGCATTGAGTGGAGGAGCTCGTATGGCGGCGGCGGTGGAGGATTTGATGGGAGGTTTGGAGAAAATGAAGGAAGTCTACCTGACCTCCACATTCCGTCTCCCTTCTAAACTGGGCGGCGTTCTATTCGGAATCTACGGCAGAGACGACGGCAAGAAATACCTGGAGATCACCGTCATCGGCAAGATCACTAAAGGTACTGAGAGTCTCGCTAAAAGTCTCTCAGACACATACTGAGATAGTGCTGCTCATGTTTATGTTATGTACGTATACACCTAAATCTCTGTCTTTCTTTGTTACACCCTGTCTCTCTGTCTCCCTCTGCCTGTCTGTGTCTCTCTCTCTCGCTCACTTTCTGTTTCTTTTCACCTCTGTCTATCTCTCTTTGTTTATGTCTCTCTTGCTTTATCTCTCCTTGTCTCCGTTTGCCTCTTTGTCTTTCTATGTCCTGTTGTCTGTTTTCGGTGTCTTGTCTCTTATGGTCTTTCTGTCTATGTTTGTCTTTCTGTTCCTCGTTCTGTCTTTTTGTGTCCCCCTCTGCTTGTCTGTCTTTTTTTGTCTCTGTCTCTTTTAACATCTCCCGCTGTCTGTCTCTCTGTATCTCTCTTTGTCCATCTGTCTGTCTTTTCCCCATCTAGTGTTAATAAGATATTTGCGCTCTAACGGGAAGCTCCACTCTGTGAATCTGCACAACCCTGTCCTGTCTGATGGACGGAGCCAGTCCCTCATCCTCAGACTAGCCGGACTCAGACAGAGCCACATCAGCTTTGAGCTCTATGTTAACTGCCGTCTGATTGACTCCGCCCACGGGCTGCCCTCGTTAGCCACGCTGCCATCGAAGGTGGAGTCAGTGGAGGTCCGGAGCGGAGAAAGGAACTTCGCCAGAATGCAGGTGCGAGTCTGAAGCCGAGAAATTGTCCGTAGCTGAATCTGTTCTCATCAGACAGGGATTATCTGAGCAATAAGACATTGACATTGAAAACTGGATTGTGATTTAGGTTACTCCACTCCTGTTTATATATTTTAATTACTTTTTTCTTACTTTTCACTTTAAAAGTCACTCAGAGCACTGGGAAACACTGGTGCTGTAGAGACGGGGGAAATGTTGTCCCACTCAGATGTGACTGAGGTCAGAGAGGACTGAGATAAGAAGTGAATAGATACAGTGCTAGCTTTGTTTTTTTTACCTCTCTAGTTTATATTCAAATCAAATCAAATAGAAAACATGATCTAAGCCCTCATCAACTTGTTCAGATATTTAAGACTTTTTTAAACTGCTGTTGCTAAGGTTCTAGGTTGCTACCTTTCGCGTTTGATCTCCACTCTCGGTGGGTTGCCACACTACACATACTTTCCAGCCACTGGATGCAATGTCGCTCCCAAACCCAGTCAGAAAAACTTAAAGGTTGGGTCAGGAAGGGCTTCTGTTGTAATAACCTTTGTCAAGATGGTCTGCTATGATGGGAGCCACCAAAAGAAAGTTTTTTTTAAACACCATTATGGTACTGAGCGACCTTTCTGGATGTTCTAAAGCGGAATTGGTCACATGTCAGAAACGGCGTATCAGATATCAGACCTTGTAAGCATGGGCGAATATAGCAACTGCATTTGGAAAAGTAATGGACTTTTGTCCATTTCTTCATGTTTTGCTTTCTTGTATTTTTAATGTAGTCTTGAGGAATAGCTCTCCTGACTTTGGCACGTTTTTGACTCCCTGTACCTGAGAGGTGGGCAGAGTACATGCATCCTGTAATTAAGTAAAAGTAGAGATTCGCTAGAGCAAATATTACTTAAGTAAAAGTAGACACATTTACATGTGTGGTCAAGGTAAAGTACAGAAGCACTTCTCTCTCTCTCACTGCCTACCAAATGTAAACGTGGCATTTTCTTCTGATTCCAACACCTATTTTTATTATGTGTGTCCACTAAAAATAATTGTTAGGTCAGTTACGTCCCACCTCAAGTTATCTCTGATGAGTATAAAGCACTGACACTGGAGACTCTTTATGACGCCTCTTTATGGAATTGGTCTCGTTTGTTAAATAACAGGAGTGAATAAATCAGTTTTCTTAATAGTCTTTGATTGTGTGGAGAACCTGTCATACAACAGCTGTCTAGTGTTCAGTTATACAGTAATTCCTAGATGTAAACATCCAGGTTATATTTATAGTACAGTATATGGATCATACCAGTGATTCATGATTCATCATTTATGAAATAAAAATACCTCACTGCTATGGATGAATATTTTTGGTTTGTTTGTTTGTGTGTGTGTGTGTCTGTGTGTGTGTGTGTAGGGTTCAGTGGAATCTCTAAAGCTGGCTCTCGGTGGTTCTCTCCCTGAAGCTGGACTCCTCACCGACTGCTCACTGCAGGGAGACTCAATACTACACAACACAGGTGCGTCTTGTGTTGGACTGTTTTCCCTTTATATGTATCTTTACACACTATGCTGTTCTGATTTGCCCTCTTCTGGTCATTCCCAGTAATGCAGCCACATGGATTTACAGCCACATTCACTTTCACACTAAAAGCCGTATCTGTGTCTATTGAATCACTTAGCAGATGCTTTGATCCAAACCTACTATTCTGTGTAAGAGACACTTGCTGCTAATCGCTGTGACTGCTGGTCCACTTCTCCCTTCCTGCTCAGTTTTGATGATTTTCATAGATCTGATCCACGGACGTCAGTGATGAAGCTCTGTCTCCATATCTCCAGAATTAACATCAGCATGAGTGACACATGACGTATTTATGCGGATCCAAAGACTTTTTCACACACATGATTAGCTCTGGAGTTAAATCAGATAAAGGAGCTGGTCACCTGTTTATCTCTGTGTCGTAAAATCACAGCATTGTACTGATTGTCTGATGAACTTCAGGTTAGTTTTGTCATCAGTCTGTGTTGATAAGTGCAGGAAGAAGTCTTATGTAGTTATGTTGTGTGTTTCAGTGGGCGGTGATGTTAACACAGTCCTGGGTGAGTGACACTGCTGTTATTACACCTGTCATTACACCTCTTAGTACATCTGATATTACACCTCATATTACACCTCATATTACACCTGTTATTACACCTGTCATTATACCTCATATTATACCTGATATTTCACCTCATATTATACCTGATATTTCACCTCATATTACACCTGATATTACACCTCTTATTACACCTCATATTACACCTCTTATTTTACACCTCTTATTACACCTCATATTACACCTCTTATTTTACACCTCATATTACACCTCTTATTACATCTGATATTACATCTGATATTACACCTATAATTACACCTGCTATTACACCTGTCATCAGAAATTATATTACACCTGTCATTACAGCTGATATTACACCTCTTATTACGCCTGTCATTACACCTGATATTACACCTCATATTACACCTGATATTATACATTTTTAACATCTCTTATTACACCTGTCATTATACCTTTCATTACACCTGATACACCTTTAATCACACGTTATTCCTCTTTTACTTTCTAACTGGTTCTTCTCTTCTCCTTTCCTCTTCTTCTCTTCTCTGTCGTCTGTCCAGGTGATCACACTAAAGCTCTGATTGGTCAGATGGTCATCTTTAATCAGATTATGGGCAATCTGAGAGAGGACATCAGGGAGATGGTGAACTTCAAACAAACAAACACATACACACACACACAAACACACACACAGGGTAAAGATAGCAAGATGAACAAATAATAATTAAAACCAAATATTAGAAATGTTGTCTTAAAAACAGCACTATCTTTCTTTTCTCAATATCTCAGTGGACTGTTATTGACAGGTAATAATCTGTGTAACACTGGTGTGTTTGTTGCCTTTTCCCTCCAGACCAGAGAAATGTCTTTAATCAGGAACACCATCCTGGAGTGCCAAGTGTGTGGTGAGTGATGGAGAGCAGCTGGAGCTGAGCTGAAGGACTCATGACTCCTTTGAAAAACAGTGTTTTTTTAGACATTTTGCAATCTCTCTCTCTCTCTCTCTCTCTCTCTCTCTCTCTGTTTCAGGTTTCCATGAGCCTCCGTCTCGTTGTCAGTCGAAGCCGTGCTATGACGGTGTTGCGTGTGTGGATGTGTTGGAGTTTCCGGGGTATCGATGTGGCTCGTGTCCTGCAGGCACCACAGGCAACGGCACACACTGCCGGGACATCGACGAGGTTCCTCTAAAACACACAGTTAGAAATCTTGATCTTTTAGAGCATTACCTACTATTCATCTCTCTCTCTCTCTCTCTCTCTCTCTCTCTTCCTCTCTTTCTGTCTTCCTCAGTGTGCAGCACAGCCGTGTTTTTCTCCTCACATGTGTGTGAACAGTGTGAAGGGATTCCGTTGTGAGCCGTGTCCCCAGGGGTTCTCCGGTCCCGAGCTGAGCGGAGTCGGCGTGGAGTTCGCTCAGAACCACAGACAGGTCTGATCTCTTTCATTGCGAGAGGAGAGGATTGGTCTTTTTGTCTTCTCTTATTACACTTCCAGTTGGTTGGCAGTCATGTGGCCATGCCCTGATCATGTTTGCATGTGTGTGTTACAGGAGTGTGTGGACATAGATGAGTGTGAGGCTCAAACCGGCGTCTGCGTCCCCAACTCTGTCTGCATCAACACAGCCGTGAGTTAATGCTTACAACCTTCCACACCCGCCTGTCTTTAGTGCTTCTCCATTTTTATACATATAACAGCATGCCATAAGACACTGAGCCATTGGATGAGTCTGAGTTGTGTTATGATGGTG
Source organism: Channallabes apus (assembly GCA_030522415.1). NCBI lineage: Eukaryota > Metazoa > Chordata > Actinopteri > Siluriformes > Clariidae > Channallabes > Channallabes apus. The sequence continues at coordinate 14,356,877 of CM060105.1, read as the reverse complement.
ATAATAATGATAGACTCATGTTTGTGTCTGTCACAGGGTTCATTTAAGTGCGGCCAGTGTAAAGTAGGTTTCGTGGGCAATCAGACATCAGGCTGTTTCCTCAGTAGAGGATGCGCTCTACTCGGCTACGATCCCTGCGACGTCAATGCTCACTGTGTGATGGAGCGCAGCAGCGATATCTCCTGTGTGGTGAGAACGCTCACGACATTTCAGACACAGAGAACCTAAACACAGCTGAAGAGGAATTTTCTAATTTAGTGTTAGTTTCCATATTGCACTGCGAGTCACATAAAGGCTAAGATGACAAATAATTAAGATTTCTGAAATTATTGGAACTGGGTTGAGAACTGTCCAATGCACTATTAAAATCCATAAAACTGCACAAATAAGATGTTTTCAGACCCCCCCCCAAAAAAAACCATTGAAATGATTATGATTATCACTTGATTTGGTTGCATGATATAAAGTGTACAATCAGAGTTAGGATTAACTGTGAAAGTATCTCAGGGTTGGGACTAAACAGCTGTGTGTCCACAAGAAAACCACATGTTACTGAGACTCATTTGAAAAAGGTTTCAGTTGGAATCATAAAGATTGGATTTTGGGGCAATGAAAAAGGTCATGTGGTCTGATGAGTCCAGACTGACCCTATTCCAGAGTGATGGGCGTGTCAGGGTAAGAAGGGAAGCGCATGAAGCGATGCAGCCATCATGCATAGTGTCCACTGTACAAGCCTCTGGAGACAGTGTTTATGATCTGGTGTTGCTTCAGGTGCTCAGATCGAGATTCAGCAACAAAATGAAGTCAGCAGATGGCTTGAATGTACACAATGACCAGGTTATCACATCTATGGGGTTTGTCTTTCCTGATGATACGGCCGTATTCCAGGAATCAGATTCTGAAAGAGTGGTTCTGGGAGCATGAGGAATCATTTTCACACGTGAACTTTGCATGCCTTAATGAAAGGTGAAAGTAGTACATCAGCATATCTTCCTGGGTAATTTCATGATGTGTGTAGAGAGCACTATAGATCGCATTAATACAATATCATATTAATATACTTGTTTCTGGAAACATGTCTAAGACATAGTTCTGGAAATATATTTACCAGAGAATGGTTATAAATAAATCCCACTTTTAATAATAAACAGGAAGAATCACAATCTGTTCAAGAAAAAGCACTGACTGGGTAAAGAGGGTATTAGTTATAGAAATAATCAAGAGACAAGGTATCTCGCCACATGATGCTTCCACCAGCATGCTTCACTTTACAGACCATGTGTAATAAAATATGAACAAGAATAATTTGGTGGGATCACTCAAAGAGTGGGGCATAAAACATTGTATATAACCAAAAACAATGTAGTACGTCAAACATGGTATGTTGATTAGATGTGGTTAATTTAATCTTGTTTCATTTCTATGAAAGATTGAAAAATGACAGCATATGGAAAATATTTAGTCAGTTACTTTATCCCAGGAGACATTGGGTCCGAGGTGGGGTACACTCTTCCGCGAGGTGGGAGTTGAACTCGGAACCTGGACATGCAAGGGACCTGTGCTAACCAGTACGCCACCGTGCCACCCAAATGCTGCTGTTTTTTAATTTAATTGTACTTGTATCTGTCACTTTCAATAAACTTTCCAATTTGTGTTAAATAATTCCAGTTTATTTTTAAAAGTTCACTATTTCTGTTGACTTTATCTGATACTCAAATGGTACTTTGTGTCTCCGTCAGTGTAACGTGGGATTTGCAGGCAACGGGAACATCTGTGGTGTTGACTCTGACCTCGATGGCTTTCCAGATGAACCACTTCCCTGCATTGATAATGATAAACACTGCAGAGCGGTCTGTTTGTTTTTTTTTAATCCTATGATTCCTCCTGGTGTTGATTTCTCATTTCTTTATAAAATCTTTTGTTCTGGTTTATGGATGGACTCTTACAGGATAACTGTGGCTCCACACCAAACTCGGGACAGGAGGACACAGACGGTGATGGTGTTGGAGATCAGTGTGATGAAGATGCAGACGAAGATGGAATAAAGAACATGGAGGTTGTTTTAAAAATGTTAAGTGATACTGATATAAAGAATATTTTAATGTTGTAGAGTTAAGCGCAGAGAAAGACCCTGTTGTATTATTGCAGGATAATTGCCGGCTGGTGCCCAATAAGGACCAGCAGAACTCTGACTCAGACTCATATGGTGACGCGTGTGATAACTGTCCAAACGTCTCTAATGGAGATCAGCTGGACACGGATGGTAACGGTGTGGGAGACAGCTGTGATAACGACATTGATGGAGACGGTATGCATCACACACCATGACACACTGTCTGTCATGACCTCTGATGCCACAACTCTTACGGTGTAGGGCAGTTTTAAGGTTGTGGATTACTGGGTTACTGTTTAGAAGGTCAGGGGTTCGAGCCCCAAAACTGGCAGGTTGCCACTGTTGAGCCCTTGAGCATGGCCCTTAAACCTATCTGCTCCACAGGCACATTAACCTGGCAGACCCTGTGCTCTGATCCCAACTTTCTAACTGGGATATATGAAAAACATATTTAATTGTGATGGTAAGGTACATGTGACAAATATCTGAATATAAAAAAAAAGTTAATACATATTATATACAGTTTATGCTTTATTTCTTTTTCCTAATTTGGGCATTGGTGGCTCAGTGGTAGGTTTCTCTCCCAGGGTTTGATTCCCGCCCAAACCCCAACCACTGGATTTAGTGCCATTCCCAAGCCTGAATAAAACTGAAGTGTTGCATTAGGAAGGGTTCCATGGTCCACTGTGGCGCCCCTTGTTGGGAGTAGGCCAAAGACATTTATTTTCCTCCATTTAATACCTGTTATAAAGGGAGCAAAGAATAATCATTGGAACAGTATGATTTGTCTTTAAAATGCTGTATAATCATTTTTATATATTTCTTTCTACAGGAATTCCTAACATGCTGGATAACTGTCCAAAAATCCCCAACGCCATGCAGATGGACAGGGATGACGATGGAGTCGGAGACGCATGTGACAGCTGTCCTGAGGTCAACGACCCGACTCAGGTTTGTGCCTACTCATATTAACTCATATGATCCCATAAACACTGTGCTGGCTCTGTTGAATTCTTGATTGGCGGCATGGTGGTATATTCAAGATTCAAAGAACTTTATTAATCCCAGAGGGAAATTGCTCAAATACATGTATATAGTGGTTAGTACTGTCGCATTGCCCCTCGAGGGTCCGGGTTTGATTCCCGTGTCTGGTCTGTGTGCATGGAGTTTGGATGTTCTCCACATGCTTGGTTGGTTTCCTCCGGGTACTCTGGTTTCCTCCCACAGTCCAAAGACATGCAGATCAGATTATCTGGCATTCCCAAATTGCCCGTAGTGTGTGAATGAGTTTCACTGCTATTCGCGCTTCCTGCGATGGATTGGCATCCCGTCTTGTGTCCTAAGGATACTCTACAGGCCGTCTGTGACCTTGTATACAGCACAAGTTGGTATAGACTATGAGTAAGTGAGTGAATTCTGGATTCTGAATGGTCATAAGGTGTTGATTCACTTCCTGTAACAGCAGCTCTGACTGTAGTGGTGCAGCTGCAAATCACAGGTTTCTATCAATGAGCTCGTTCTGATACTTTAGCGTTTCTTTGGCAACAATTTGTAGGGAGTTGTAAAGTGGATACTGACAGATGTAGAACTTTAGTCTTAGGGTTAAAAAAGTTGGAGTCCATCATGGATGCTCTACAACATACAAATTTAATGTCGACAAATCCGCTTCATCACATTATTTCCTCATTGATCCAAGTATGCATCCAAGTGTTCCTGATAGACATCTTTACATCCTTCCATTCTCTCTACCACGTACCCTGTGTAGAGTACCAGAGTACCTGGGGGAACCCAACCATGAACAGGGAGAACATGCAAAACACACACACACACAAAGCTAAGGATGAGATTTGAACCCCCACCCTGGAGGTGTGAGGCAGCAGTGCTGATCATTAAGTCACCAGGATGCCTATGAAATGTACATATTGTGTAACTGAATCTTCAGGAGTACATGCAGCTGTGGAGAAGAAATAAACACTTTCTCTGTTTGTAGTCAGATATTGATAATGACTTGGTGGGAGACGTCTGTGACACCAACCAGGACACGTGAGTTTCCTACTTTAAAACCAGTCATATTCTTTTTAAAAGCGTGATGTAATGGAGTGACGTGAGTACAAATATTCCATTACTGAAAGCACTAGGACACGTGACCTGTTTGGTCCAAGGCTTAAAGTGTAATGTGTGTTACTGCGTAACGTAGGGATGGTGATGGTCACCAGGATACGAGGGACAACTGTCCTGACATCCCCAACAGCTCCCAGGTGGACTCGGATAACGACGGGATCGGAGACGAGTGTGACGATGATGATGACAATGATGGAGTTCCAGACACCAGACCTGATAACTGCAGACTCGTACCAAACCCCAACCAGAAAGACTCGGACGGTACACACACATCTTCCATCTCACACACACACACACACACACACACACACACACACACACACAAAGAAAAAGTAAGAAAAAATTAATGAATGAAAGAACGATGTTAATGTTGTTGTGATTGGATTTTCAGTAGATTATGCTCAGTAAATATTCCAGCATTTTTACCCTCTCTCTCCTTTTTCTCCCTAGCTGACGGAGTGGGTGACGTGTGTGAGAACGACTTTGATAATGACAAAGTGAGCGACGAGATGGATGCCTGTCCCGAAAACGGTGACATCACCATGACGGACTTCCGCGCCTTCCAGACGATCATCCTGGACCCGCACGGGGATTCCCAGATCGACCCCAACTGGGTGGTGCTGAATCGGGTGAGCTCTCGGCTACACCACAGTACCAGCGGAAAGACTCATGGTTTATTGATCGATCAGGTGTTAATCTGTTTACCTGCATGGTCGTGTTCATGTTCATCTATCTGTAGGGTATGGAGATCATACAGACCATGAATAGTGACCCTGGTCTGGCTGTGGGTAAGACTCCTGTATACTCTTTATTTTACTGTATTTACGTTTACAGGTGTGCTTTGATGCTCTGTTTGCTGCTTTACAGTGATTGTGGTGTCCTGTTGACATTTTGGTCTCCTCCAGGCTACACAGCGTTCAACGGCGTTGATTTTGAGGGCACGTTCCATGTGAACACAATGACCGATGATGATTACGTGGGCTTCATCTTCGCTTACCAGGACTCATCCAGCTTCTATGTGGTGATGTGGAAGCAGACAGAACAGACGTACTGGCAAAACCAGCCCTTCACTGCACTGGCTGAACCTGGTCTGCAGCTGAAGGTGAGCATTTAAACAGCAAAAAAGTAATGGTGCAGTAGAATACAGCAAAGGATAACAAGTCTGAAATTGGTCCTGCTGTAAGTGAACCCCGGATGATAATAAGTACTGCCTTTATGACACAAAGTTTAGGACTGAAATAGTGTTTCAATACTTTGAAAAGATAATGAGAAATGTGAAGCACGTGTTTAATGTCTCTCCCTGCATCCGTCCATCAGGCAGTGAAGTCTCGCACAGGTCCGGGTGAGTATCTGCGTAATGCTCTGTGGCACACCGGCAACACACAGGGAGAGGCAACGCTGCTCTGGAAGGATCCGAGGAATGTGGGATGGAGAGATAAAACATCGTATCGCTGGAGCCTCAGCCATCGGCCGCAGGTCGGCTATATCAGGTAGAAATGACTAATTATAATTATAAGGCATTACAGTTATAAACAAGTCCAGCCGACAAATCACAAAATGTCTAACTAATAAAAAAACAACAAATACAGTATACATGTCCAACAAACAAATAACATAAAAAGTCCAACTAACAAATCAAATAAATACATTCAACTAACAAGTTAAACAAGTCCAACTAAAAAAACATACAAATAAACAAGTCCAACGGATAAATCACATAAAAAGTCCACCTAACAAATGAAAAAAATACATTCAACTAACAAATTAAACAAGTCCAACTAAAAAACACACACAAATAAACAGGTCCATCAAACAACTCACATAAAAAGTCCAACTAACAAATCCAGTAAATATGTTCAACTAACAAATTAAACAAATACAACTAAAAAAACGTACAAATAACAGGTCCAACAAACAAATCTAATAAAAAGTCCAACTAACAAATAAAAAAATACATTCAACTAACAAATTAAACAAGTCCAACTAAACAAACAAACAAACAAACAAACAAACAAACAAACAGGTCCAACAAACAAATCACATAAAAAGTCCAGCTAAAAAGAAACAACAACAAATATACATGTCCAACAAACAAATAACATAAAAAGTCCAACTACCAAATCAAATAAAAATGATCAACTAACAAGTTAAACAAGTCCAAGTAAAAAACCATACAAATAAACAAGTCCAGTTGACAAATCACATAAAAAGTAGGGTTGTTCCGATTCCGATACTGGTATCGGAAATGCTGCCGATACCACGAAAAAATCTGGCATCGGAATCGGTGAGTACTTGAGTCCACGTACCGATCCGATACCATTTTCCTAAACATAACCTATTTATGCCCGCTAGCTTTGCTAGCTTAGCTTACTTACAGAGTGTCACGGCATGCGCCTGTGATGGGCGTGCGCCCAAATTGATATCGCTCCTCGCTCACTAGTTAGGCGGCCTCCCCCCCCCCCCTTTAGGTATGTGAAGTAGAAGGGCCGCAGAATCAGGCAACGGCCCATGAGCTATCGCCGCTAATGATCCTGGCGCTATAAAACACAGCGGGGAGTGTAGCTCAGGGTCTGACTGTTGGGAAGCTGGACTTTGCGACGCGGTGGATTTTATGAGAGACAGCGGCACAAGAGCGGGGCGATGTGATGCGCCCAAGAGACTTTAAAATGGGGGGCGCCTTTGATCTCTGCGAGAGGAGCGCATGAATGAGCTGCGCGAGCTCCCGCGGCACCTGCACTTCCGCGTAGAGCCCGCCTTCGCATCCCTGCTGCCAAAGCGGAAAAGACCGCATAGAGCCTTTAACCCTTTCCTTCCCCATTTTTCTAAATAAATGACCCTTTTTCCTGTAAGGTCTCGCCTCGTGTCCATGTTTCATGCTGTCGCCCGTGCACGTAGCGTCGAACCCGTTACACAGGGCTAGTAGTATTTTACTTAAAAAAGAAATTATATATATATATACACACACACACACACACACACACACACACACACACACTGTACAGATACACACCCAGGTATCGGATCGGTACTCGGTATCGGCCGATACCCTGAGCCCAAGTATCGGAATCAGTATCGGGAGGGAAAAAATGGTATCGGAACATCTCTAATAAAAAGTCCAGTTGACAAATCACATAAAAAGTCCAGCTAACAAATAAAAAAAATACATTCAACTAACAAATTAAACATGCCCAACTAAAAAAACATACAAATAAACAGGTCCATCAAACAACTCACATAAAAAGTTCAACTAACAAATCAAGTAAATATGTTCAACTAACAAATTAAACAAGTACAACTAAGAAAAACATACAAATAATCAGGTCCAACAAACAAATCTAATAAAAAGTCCAACTAACAAAAAAAACTACATTAAACTAACAAATTAAACAAGTCCAACTAAACAAACAAGTCCAACTAAACAAACAAACAAACAAACAAACAAACAAACAAAACAAACAGGTCCAACAAACAAATCACATAAAAAGTCCCGTTGACAAATCACATAAAAAGTCCAGCTAAAAAGAAACAACAACAAATATATATGTCCAACAAACAAATAACATAAAAAGGCCAACTACCAAATCAAATAAAAACGATCAACTAACAAGTTAAACAAGTCCAAGTAAAGAACCATACAAATAAACAAGTCCAGTTGACAAATCACATAAAAATTCCAGTTGACAAATCACAAAAAAGTGCAACTAGCAAATAAAAAAAAATACATTAAACTAACAAATTAAACATGCCCAACTAAAAAAACATACAAATAAACAGGTCCATCAAACAACTCGAATAAAAAGTCCAACTAACAAATCAAGTAAATATGTTCAACTAACAAATTAAACAAATACAACTAAAAAAACGTACAAATAAACAGGTCCAACAAACAAATCTAATAAAAAGTCCAACTAACAAATAAAAAAATACATTCAACTAAAAAATTAAACAAGTCCAACTAAACAAACAAACAAACAAACAAACAGGTCCAACAAACAAATCACATAAAAAGTCCAGTTGACAAATCACATAAAAAGTCCAGCTAAAAAGAAACAACAACAAATATACATGTCCAACAAACAAATAACATAAAAAGTCCAACTACCAAATCAAATAAATACATTCAAAACAAGTCCATTAAAAAAAACATACAAATAAACAAGTCCAACTGATGAATCACATAAAAATTCCAGCTAACAAATAAAAAATACATTCAACTAACAAATTAAACAAATCCAACTAAAAAAAAAAAAACAACAACAAACAAATCACATAAAAAGTCCAGCTAACAAAAAAAAAATACATTGAACTAACAAATTAAACATGCCCAACTAAAAAAACATACAAATAAACAGGTCCATCAAACAACTCACATAAAAAGTCCAACTAACAAAAAAAAATACATTCATCAAACAAATTAAACAAGTACAACTAAGAAAAACATACAAATAATCAGGTCCAACAAACAAATCTAATAAAAAGTCCAACTAACAAAAAAAACTACATTAAACTAACAAATTAAACAAGTCCAACTAAACAAACAAGTCCAACTAAACAAACAAACAAACAAACAAACAAACAAACAAAACAAACAGGTCCAACAAACAAATCACATAAAAAGTCCCGTTGACAAATCACATAAAAAGTCCAGCTAAAAAGAAACAACAACAAATATATATGTCCAACAAACAAATAACATAAAAAGGCCAACTACCAAATCAAATAAAAACGATCAACTAACAAGTTAAACAAGTCCAAGTAAAGAACCATACAAATAAACAAGTCCAGTTGACAAATCACATAAAAATTCCAGTTGACAAATCACAAAAAAGTGCAACTAGCAAATAAAAAAAAATACATTAAACTAACAAATTAAACATGCCCAACTAAAAAAACATACAAATAAACAGGTCCATCAAACAACTCGAATAAAAAGTCCAACTAACAAATCAAGTAAATATGTTCAACTAACAAATTAAACAAATACAACTAAAAAAACGTACAAATAAACAGGTCCAACAAACAAATCTAATAAAAAGTCCAACTAACAAATAAAAAAATACATTCAACTAAAAAATTAAACAAGTCCAACTAAACAAACAAACAAACAAACAAACAGGTCCAACAAACAAATCACATAAAAAGTCCAGTTGACAAATCACATAAAAAGTCCAGCTAAAAAGAAACAACAACAAATATACATGTCCAACAAACAAATAACATAAAAAGTCCAACTACCAAATCAAATAAATACATTCAAAACAAGTCCATTAAAAAAAACATACAAATAAACAAGTCCAACTGATGAATCACATAAAAATTCCAGCTAACAAATAAAAAATACATTCAACTAACAAATTAAACAAATCCAACTAAAAAAAAAAAAACAACAACAAACAAATCACATAAAAAGTCCAGCTAACAAAAAAAAAAATACATTGAACTAACAAATTAAACATGCCCAACTAAAAAAACATACAAATAAACAGGTCCATCAAACAACTCACATAAAAAGTCCAACTAACAAAAAAAAATACATTCATCAAACAAATTAAACAAGTCCAACTAAACAAACAAGTCCAACTAAACAAACAAACAAACAAACAAACAAACAGGTCCAACAAACAAATCACATAAAAAGTCCCGTTGACAAATCACATAAAAAGTCCAGCTAAAAAGAAACAACAACAAATATACATGTCCAAAAAACAAATAACATAAGTCCAACTACCAAATAAAATAAAAACAATGAACTAACAAGTTAAACAAGTCCAAGTAAAAAACAATACAAATAAACAAGTCCAGTTGACAAATCACATAAAAATTCCAGTTGACAAATCACAAAAAAGTGCAACTAGCAAATAAAAAAAAATACATTAAACTAACAAATTAAACATGCCCAACTAAAAAAACATACAAATAAACAGGTCCATCAAACAACTCGAATAAAAAGTCCAACTAACAAATCAAGTAAATATGTTCAACTAACAAATTAAACAAATACAACTAAAAAAACGTACAAATAAACAGGTCCAACAAACAAATCTAATAAAAAGTCCAACTAACAAATAAAAAAATACATTCAACTAAAAAATTAAACAAGTCCAACTAAACAAACAAACAAACAAACAAACAGGTCCAACAAACAAATCACATAAAAAGTCCAGTTGACAAATCACATAAAAAGTCCAGCTAAAAAGAAACAACAACAAATATACATGTCCAACAAACAAATAACATAAAAAGTCCAACTACCAAATCAAATAAATACATTCAAAACAAGTCCATTAAAAAAAACATACAAATAAACAAGTCCAACTGATGAATCACATAAAAATTCCAGCTAACAAATAAAAAATACATTCAACTAACAAATTAAACAAATCCAACTAAAAAAAAAAAAACAACAACAAACAAATCACATAAAAAGTCCAGCTAACAAAAAAAAAAATACATTGAACTAACAAATTAAACATGCCCAACTAAAAAAACATACAAATAAACAGGTCCATCAAACAACTCACATAAAAAGTCCAACTAACAAAAAAAAATACATTCATCAAACAAATTAAACAAGTCCAACTAAACAAACAAGTCCAACTAAACAAACAAACAAACAAACAAACAGGTCCAACAAACAAATCACATAAAAAGTCCCGTTGACAAATCACATAAAAAGTCCAGCTAAAAAGAAACAACAACAAATATACATGTCCAAAAAACAAATAACATAAAAAGTCCAACTACCAAATAAAATAAAAACAATGAACTAACAAGTTAAACAAGTCCAAGTAAAAAACAATACAAATAAACAAGTCCAGTTGACAAATCACATAAAAATTCCAGTTGACAAATCACATAAAAAGTCCAGCTAACAAATAAAAAAAAATACATTAAACTAACAAATTAAACATGCCCAACTAAAAAAACATACAAATATCAAATTCAAATTCAAATCAAATTAAAATTTTATTGGTCACATACACAATCATACACAGTATAATATGCAGTGAAATGCTTTATACGACCGCCAGTGACCTTAAAAAAAGAAAATAAAAGCTTGTACGTAAAATAAATAATCAATAAAAAGGAAATACTAAAGAAATAATTTTAACTAGTAAAATTAACTGTGCATAAGGGCATAATAAAATATTGCAAAAATATAGGATTAAAGTGTCAGTGGTTGTGCAAATATGCATGAAGGTGACATGTGCAATTGTCCAGATGTATGAGTATTTAGTGCAAGTGTGTATGAATGTGTCCATGATTGTCCAGTCAGTGTTGTGAGCTTAAAATATGTTATTAGTCCTGTGTGGAGGTGTGATTGTGTGATTGAGAGACCTTATCGCCTGCGGGAAGAAGCTCCTCCTCAGTCTCTCTGTGTTGGCCTTTAGGGAGCGGAATCTCTTCCCAGACCACAACAAAGAGAACAGTCCATTACTGGGGTGACTGAGGTCCTTCATGATCTTCCTGGCCTTAGTCCAGCACCGCTTGCTGTAGATGGAGTGTAGGTCAGGGAGCTCAGTGCAGATGATGCGCTCGGCTGATCGCACCACCCTCTGTAGAGCTCGTCTGTCCTGCATGGTGCTGTTCCTGAACCAGGTCGTGATGTTTCCCGTCAGGATGCTCTCTATGGTGCAGGAGTAGAAGTTCCTGAGCACCTTGGAGGGCAGTCTAAAGTCTCTCAAGCGTCTGAGGTGGTAAAGACGCTGCCGGGCTTTTTTCACCATGGTGCTGATGTGACAGGACCATGACAGGTCCTGCGTGATGTGAACACCGAGGTATCTGAAGCTGTCCACTCTCTCCACTGGGCTCATGTTGATGACGGGGGTCTGGTAGTTCCTCTACTGCTTTGTACTAAAGTCCACTATCAGCTCCTTTGTCTTACTGACGTTCAGGAGGAGATTGTTCCTCTGGCACCAGTTCTCCAGATTTCCAATAAACAGGTCCATCAAACAACTCACATTAAAAGTCCAACTAACAAATCAAGTAAATATGTTCAACTAACAAATTAGAAAAGTACAACTAAAAAAACATACAAATAATCAGGTCCAACAAACAAATCTAATAAAAAGTCCAACTAACAAAACAAAAAAATACATTCAACTTAAAAATTAAACAAGTCCAACTAAACAAACAAAGAAACAAACAGGTCCAACAAACAAATCACATAAAAAGTCCAGTTGACAAATCACATAAAAAGTCCAGCTAAAAAGAAACAACAACAAATATACATGTCCAACAAACAAATAACATAAAAAGTCCAACTACCAAATCAAATAAATACATTCAACTAACAAGTTAAACAAGTCCAATAAAAAAAACATACAAATAAACAAGTCCAACTGATGAATCACATAAAAATTCCAGCTAACAAATAAAAAATACATTCAACTAACAAATAAAACATGCCCAACAAAAAAACATACAAATAAACAGGTCCATCAAACAACTCACATAATAAGTCCAACTAACAAATCAAGTAAATACATTCAACTAACAAGTTAAACAAGTCCAACTAAAAAAACATACAAATAAACAAGTCCAACCGATAAATCACATAAAAAGTCCAGCTAACAAATAAAAAAATAAATTCAACTAACAAATTAAACAAGTCCAAAAAAAATTATAAATTCCAACAAACAAATCACATAAAAAGTCCAGCTAACAAATAAAACAAATGCATTCAACTAACAAATTAAACAAGTACAACTAAAAAAACAACCAAATAAACAGGTCCACCAAACATATCACTTAAAAAGACCAACTAACAAATCAAATAAAAACGATCAACTAACAAGTTAAACAAGTCCAACTAAAAAAACATACAAATAAACAAGTCCAACCGATAAATCACATAAAAAGTCCAGCTAACAAATAAAAAAATAAATTCATTCATTCATTCATCTTCTATACCGCTTAATCCTGTGTTCAGGGTCACGGGGGACCTGGAGCCTATCCCAGGAGACTTCGGGCACTAGGCAGGGTACACCCTGGACAGGGTGCCAATCCATCGCAGGGCACACACACATACACACACACACTCACTCACTCACCCAATCACACACTACGGGCAATTTAGGAACGCCAATTAACCTAACCTGCATATCTTTGGACTGTGGGAGGAAACCGGAGTACCGGGAGGAAACCCACCAAGCACGGGGAGAACATGCAAACTCCATGCACACAGAGACGGGAATCGAGCCTGGCCGGGGAATCGAACCCAGACCCTGGAGGTGCAAGGCAACAGTGCTAACCACTACACCACCGCGCCGCCCAAAAATAAATTCAACTAACAAATTAAACAAGTCCAAAAAAAATATATAAATTCCAACAAACAACTCACATAAAAAGTCCAACTAACAAATCAAGTAAATATGTTCAACTAACAAATTAAACAAGTACAACCAAAAAAACATACAAATAATCAGGTCCAACAAACAAATCTAATAAAAAGTCCAACTAACAAAAAAAAATACATTCATCAAACAAATTAAACAAGTGCAACTAAACAAACAAGTCCAACTAAAAAAACAAACAAACAAACAAACAAACAAACAAACAGGTCCAACAAACAAATCACATAAAAAGTCCCGTTGACAAATCACACAAAAAGTCCAACTAAAAAAACAACCAAATAAACAGGTCCACCAAACATATCACATAAAAAGACCAACTAACAAATCAAATAAAAACGATCAACTAACAAGTTAAACAAGTCTAAGTAAAAGAACATACAAATAAACAAGTCCAGTTGACAAATCACATAAAAAGTCCAGTTGACAAATCACATAAAAAGTCCAGCTAACAAATCAAATAAATACATTCAACTAACAAATTAAACATGCCCAACTAAAAAAACAACCAAATAAACAGGTCCACCAAACATATCACATAAAAAGACCAACTAACAAATCAAATAAAAACGATCAACTAACAAGTTAAACAAGTCCAAGTAAAAAAACATACAAATCAACAAGTCCAGTTGACAAATCACATAAAAAGTCCAGTTGACAAATCACATAAAAAGTCCAGCTAACAAATAAAAAAATACATTCAACTAACAAATTAAACATGCCCAACTAAAAAAACATACAAATAAACAGGTCCATCAAACAACTCGCATAAAAAGTCCAACTAACAAATCAAGTAAATACATTCAACTAACAAATTAAACAAGTCCAAAAAAGAAAAAATTATAAATTCCAACAAACAAATCACATAAAATGTCCAGCTAACAAATAAAACAAATGCATTCAACTAACAAATTAAACAAGTCCAACTAAAAAAACAACCAAATAAACAGGTCCATCAAACAACTCGCATAAAAAGTCCAACTAACAAATCAAGTAAATACATTCAACTAACAAATCAAACATGCCCAATTAAAAAAACATACAAATAAACAGGTCCATCAAACAACTCGCATAAAAAGTCCAACTAACAAATCAAGTAAATATGTTCAACTAACAAATTAAACAAGTACAACTAAAAAAACAACCAAATAAACAGGTCCACCAAACATATCACATAAAAAGACCAACTAACAAATCAAATAAAAACGATCAACTAACAAGTTAAACAAGTCCAAGTAAAAAACCATACAAATAAACAAGTACAGTTGACAAATCACATAAAAAGTCCAGTTGACAAATCACATAAAAAGTCCAGCTAACAAATAAAATTCAATTCAATTTTATTTATATAGCGCTTTTAACAATGGTCATTGTCTCAAAGCAGCTTCACAAAAATTAAAGAAATTTAACAAAACAAACAAAAAAAAAAATAATAATAATAATAGTTATAGAAAAGAAAATAATTGGAAGTGTGGATGTGTGAGAAAAATGTGCAGATAATAATAATGAGACGAATGAATGAAATTTCTCTGATGAGCAAGCCAAGGGTGGCGGCGACGGTGGCAAGGAAAAACTCCCTGAGATGGCATTAGGAAGAAACCTTGAGAGGAACCAGACTCAACAGGGAACCCATCCTCATTTGGGCGATAACAGATAGAAATGATATAACATCATGTGTGTTGTGCAGGTGAGAGTTCAATATGACAGAAGTTCTTTAAATTGACATGAAGACCAGTTCAGCATAGGGACGAGTCAGTAGGTGCAGAGGGCAGATGAGGTCTGGATCACTGGAAGCACAGGAGCAGCATGTGTAGCTCCAACCATCATAAAGCTGAATCCAGCTGGAGCTGGTCCTTCTCTGGATGCCTCAGGAACCTCGCAGGGTCGGCCTTTGTCTACTGAAGCTGGCAAAATCTCCCGATGCCTCGGGATGGGTAGAGAAATACAGAACAGATGGGGAGAATTAGCGTAGTTGCCATTCGGTATAGGTGTACTGGAGTCTGAGATTATGGGATGAGTTATGTGTATGCCAGATTAAAAAGATGCGTCTTGAGTCTACTTTTGAACTGAGAAACCGTGTCTGCTCCCCGAACACTGTCTGGAAGGCTATTCCAAAGCTTTGGAGCTAAATATGAAAAAGCCCTACCCCCTTTTGTAGATTTTGAAATTCTGGGAACTACCAGAAGTCCGGAGCTTTGTGATCTTAAGGCGCGTGGTGGATTGTAGCGTATCAGAAGACTGGTTAGGTATGTGGGAGCTAAACCATTTTTAGCTTATTAACCAAGTAAGTAATACTATTTTGTAATTTATTCTAAACTGAACAGGTAGCCAGTGCAGGGATGATAATATTGGGGTTATATGATCATATTTTCTGGATCTAGTGAGAACCCTGGAAGCTGCATTTTGGACTAACTGAAGCTTGTTTATTGAGGATGCAGGACAACCACCTAGTAATGCATTACAATAGTCCAGTCTGGAGGTCAGGAATGCATGAACTAGCTTTTCTGCATCAGATACGGATAAGATGTTCCTAAGTTTAGCAATATTTCGAAGATGGAAAAAGGCTGTTTTTGTGATATTTGAAATGTGATTTTCAAAAGACAAGTTACTGTCTAATATTACGCCCAGGTCTTTTACTGCTGAGCTGGTAGTAACAGTACATCCTTCTAAGCGCAGGCTGAATTGTGAAAGCTGTTGTGTGCTGGTTTTTGGGCCAATAAGTAATATCTCTGTCTTATCTGAATTTAATAAAAGAAAGTTATTGGTCATCCAATCTTTTATGTCCTGGACACACTCAGTTAACCTAGACAACTTAGGTATTTCATCTGGTTTAGTTGAGATATATAATTGGGTATCATCAGCATAACAATGGAAACTAATCCCATGTCTTCTTATGATGTTACCCAAGGGAAGCATGTATATTGAGAACAACAGAGGTCCTAAAACTGACCCTTGTGGGACCCCATATTTCACTGTCATTACACCAGACGGTTCTCCATTTAGATCTACAAAATGGTAGCGATCAGACAGGTAAGATCAAAACCATTTTAATGCCTGTCCCTGAATACCTATATAATTTTGTAAGCGATCTATGAGAATATTATGATCTATAGTGTCGAATGCAGCACTAAGATCGAGCAGGACTAGCAATGAGATGCAGCCTTGGTCTGAAGCTAAAAACAAGTCGTTTGTAATCTTAACTAGTGCAGTTTCTGTGCTATGATGGGGCCTGAAACCTGACTGAAATTCTTCAAGGATGTTGTTATCCTGCAAGAATGTGCAAATTTGAGCTGATACTACTTTTTCTAGTATTTTTGATATGAACGGAAGGTTTGAAATCGGTCTGTAATTTGTTATTTCATTCGCGTCCAAATTAGATTTTTTAAGAAGCGGCTTAATAACTGCTAACTTGAAAGGTTTAGGGACATGACCTAGATGTAATGAAGAATTAATAATGTTTAGAAGTGGTTCTCCAACCGTAAGCATCACTTCTTTTAAAAATCTGGTTGGGATTGGATCTAACAGGCACGTTGTTGATTTAGCCGAGTTGATGAGTTTATACAGCTCTTCCTGTCCTATACCTGTAAAGCACTGAAAATCTAAATGTGAAGCTATAGGCTGAACTGGATCGTGAGATACTATTAGAGGCTGAACCTCCATTATTTTCTTCCTGATATTATTGATTTTTTCATTAAAGAAGTCCATAAAGTCTTCACTTCTAAACTGTGATGGGATACTCTCTGCGGGCATCTTAGGTCTTGTTAGGCGAGCCACTGTACTAAATAAGAACCTGGGATTGTTTTGGTTTCTTGCTATCAGTTGGCTAAGATGCTCGGTCCTAGCAGTTTTTAGAGCCTGTCTATAGCTGCACATACTGTCTTTATACGCAATTCGAAAAACTTCTAATTTAGTTTTCCTCCATTTTCGCTCGAGGTTACGGGTTGCTCTCTTTAGGGCGCGAGTATGACTGTTGTACCACGGTGCAAATGTTTTATCTCTGACTTTTTTTAATCTGATGGGAGCAACAGTGTCTAATGTACTGGTAAAAATAGTGCCCATGCTGCTAGTCACTTCATCTAGATGATCTGCATTTAGGGGTCTAATAAGAAATTGGGACAGATCCGGCAGATTACTTGTGAATCTGTCTTTAGTAGTGGGATTCATATTTCTAACAGATTGATAACGTGGGGAGACACAGCTAATCTGTTCTACGGGTAGAGTATATGTCAGGAGGTGATGATCTGTGATATCATCACTTTGAGGTATGATCTCTATATTAGAGACATCTATACCATGGGATATAATTAAAACTAGCGTATGATTAAAGCGGTGAGTTGCTCCAATTATATTTTGCTTAACCCCAAAGGAATTTAGTAAATCCATAAATGTGAGTGCTAAAGCGTCGTTAGCATCATCTACATGAATGTTAAAGTCTCCTACTATCAACACTTTGTCAGAGTTAACCAATAGGTCTGATAGCAGATGTCCAAATTCTTTAAGAAAATCGCCATATGGCCCCGGGGGTCTGTACACGGTGGCCAGGGTAAAATATAGCAAGGGTTTATTACGTATTTCATTTAGTGCAACATTAATGATAAGCACTTCAAATGAATTAAACCTGGGCCTTATTTTCTGGGTAACAGTGAGTACATCATTGTAGATAGTGGCGACACCACCACCGCGACCAATTAGACGGGGCTCGTGCTTATAGAAATATCCTGACGGAGTAGACTCATTCAGACCAAAATATTCATTTGGTTTAAGCCAGGTTTCGGTGAGACAGAGTGCGTCAAGGCAATAATCTGAGATAATTTCATTAACAATAAGTGCTTTAGGCGCAAGGGATCTAATATTGAGTAGTCCAAACTTTAGAGGTGGATTTTGACTACTTATTTTGCCTTTTTCTGGTTTTATGGTTATCAGATTGTTTCGGGCAAATTTAACAAATTTATTATTTTTTCTCAGTATTCGGGGAACAGACACAGTTTCTATAGGACAAGCTATGTGTGTGCGTCTATCACTACGGTGAGTTGTGATGTGGCTAATATGTTTGGAATCTACAGTATGACTTACCGCCAGTCAGATGGTTCGTAGTGTTCTGGAGATATTGTCAGAGAGGACCGCTGCTCCAGCTCTGCTAAGGTGTAGGCCATCGGTGTGATAGAGCCTAGGACGCTCCCAGAAAACATTCCAGTTATCAACAAAGCGTAATTTCTGTTGTTGACACCAAGATTGTAACCATTCATTAAAGGCAAATAATCTACTGAACTTCTCGATTCCTCGCTGAAATGTGGGAAGCGGTCCAGATACGATGATCCTTGTCGTGGGTGATGTGCTGGGGTCCTTCTCGACCAGGCTCCTGAAGTCCTTCTTTAGGATCTCCGTCTGCCTCAGCCTGGTGTCGTTCGTGCCGGCATGAAGAACCACAGCTCCAATGTTCCTCCTCAGGGCAGCAGGCACCTGTGCAGCAACATCAAGAACACGTGCACCAGGTAAACAGCGTGTGTGCACCTTACCTTTAGCTGTGGTAGCACGCACGTGACAAACGATGGAGTCTCCGATGACCAGGACGTCGTGTGCCGTCTCGCGGAGAGGAGCGAACCGGTTTCGGGTCGAGATGTCGAAGACGGGTGGTGGCGGAGGGGGAGAGGTCCTCGCCCGGGGCTTGGCGTGCTTCTTCCGCTGCTGCTGTATCCAGGGTCCGTGGTATCCCGGCGCCGGGGTGAAGGAAAACTGGGCAGGCTGCGTCCTTGGTGTGTTGGACCTGGGCAGAGAAACACGCGGGGTTGAGGTTGTCGGAGAGATTGTGTCACGCCAAGAATTTACCTGGGACAGGTGAGCGTCGGTCCGTGACGATTCCAGCGTGGCTTTCCGCTGCTGTAGCCGGGCCAGCTTCACCTGTAGCTCACGAATCAGCTTCTCCACGGCCTCCAGCTCCAAATCCACCGAGTGCAGCTCCAATGGCTCCTCACCTGCACTCAGAGGCAGAATCACAACCGACATGGTGATAATAAACACGGAAAATAATCGGTGTGAAGAAGTGAAAACAAACTTTACAAACAAACATGATAGCCGGGCTAACGGGCTAGCGATGCTAATGCTAATTAGTGATGCTAATGCCGGCTAAAAGCGGTGTGCTTCAAAACAATTAAAACTTAACAATATAACACGCGTTTCGAGTAAATATATTATAAGATACTTATCCGTTTTATGTACACTCTTCGTAAGGGGACGAAAAAGTTGAAAAGTTGGTCAGTATGGCGGAGCTCGGAAAAAAAGCAGCGTCTCAGCGTCCTCGTACAAATAAATACATTCAACTAACAAATTAAACAAGTCCAACTAAACAAACAAACAGGTCCAACAAACAAATCACATAAAAAGTCCAGTTGACAAATCACATAAAAAGTCCAGGGGGGTATTCTTCGTACGTCGCTTGAAACATCCGGGATGAATTGACACATCTAAGATGAGATCATCGTGCTAATTAAGACCTGGCTAAGTCGGTTCTTCGAGCACACCTGTTGTTGATGATTAGTATGGCCGGATTGAGTTGTCTAGGATTATTACTCGTTCGTGCGTTGGTTTAAAAGGCGATATGCATCGACAGTAGAAACACTGATCACAAGCCCTTTGATTGGTTGACGAAATGACAAAAAGAACAAGCAAATTTTTTTTGTAACACCTGCGCTGAAATGCTCCCCCCCCACGTGTTATGCGCTGAAATGCTTCCCTGCCATGGATCCCCCCTCCCACCACACACACATAATCACTATCAAATATTATATTAGAACATAATATGCACATATGTTTTACAAATTACATGAGACAATAAAATAAGAAATATGAAAAAAATATGTTGTATATGGAAAAATTTAAGTATGAATATTTTTTTAAAAAACATGTATACTTTTATATTGTTTACTTTATAATAAAATTAGTTTTGTCCAATTTTTCATTATAAAAAAATTATTTTTATTATACATCTCTCTCTCTCTCTCTCTCTCTCTATATATATATATATATATATATATATATATATATATATATATATTTGCATATTTATAACGAACCCCTGAAAAATGAATGTGTTACAAAATAAACATTATACAAGAATTTGAATTAATGGTCTTGAGGGCTGTCTCGTGCCTAGAGTTTATTATAATAATAGAAAACCTATGAATTTATGTTCTAATATAATATTTGATATCAATTATATATATATATATATATATATATATATATATATATATATATATATATATATATTATGGCAAGACGTATATATGCATGCAAGATACTTTTCTTTCCCCACGTGAGTCAGTCCACGTCAGCGCTCTTTAACCAATCAGATGTGACCTCAGCATTTCAACCAATCATAACCCGGCAGGAGCGCAGCCTTAATCCTGTTTACATGAAATAAACCTGCTACCGAGCAGGTTCAAGCTTACGGACATGTTGCTATGACAACAAGTGCGAGATGAGCATCGGAGAACGAAACAATCCAAGATCAGGACAAATCCACAACAATCAAATCTAGCTAACTGAGTTAGCGACGTACGAAGAACACCCCCCAGCTAAAAAGAAACAACAACAAATATACATGTCCAACAAACAAATAACATAAAAAGTCCAACTACCAAATAAAATAAGAACGATCAACTAACAAGTTAAAAAAGTCCAAGTAAAAAAACATACAAATAAACAAGTCCAGTTGACAAATCACATAAAAAGTCCAGTTAACAAATAAAAAAAATACATTCAAATAACAAATTAAACATGCCCAACAAAAAAAACAAAAAAAATTCCAACAAACAAATCACATAAAAAGTCCAGCTAACAAATAAAAAATACATTCAACTAACAAATTAAACAAGTCCAACTAAACAAACAAACAAACAAACAAACAGGTCCAACAAACAAATCACATAAAAAGTCCAGCTAAAAAGAAACAACAACAAATATACATGTCCAACAAACAAATAACATAAAATGTCCAACTAACAAATCAAATAAATACATTCCACTAACAAGTCCAATATAAAAAATACAAATGAACAAGTCCAACCGATTAATCACATAAAAAGTCCAGCTAACAAATAAAAAAATACATTCAACTAACATATTAAACAAGTCCAACTAAAAACAACAACCAAATAAACAGGCCCAACAAACATATCAAAGAAGAATTCCAGCTAACAAATTAAAAAATACATTCTACTAGCAAATTAAACAAGTCCAACTAAAAAGAAACAACAAATATACATGTCCAACAAACAAATAACATAAAAAGTCCAACTACCAAATCAAATAAATACATTCAACTAACAAGTTAAACAAGTCCAATAAAAAAAACATACAAATAAACAAGTCCAACTGATGAATCACATAAAAATTCCAGCTAACAAATAAAAAAATATATTCAACTAACAAATTAAACATGCCCAACTAAAAAAACATACAAATAAACAGGTCCATCAAACAACTCTCATTAAAAAGTCCAACTAACAAATCAAGTAAATATGTTCAACTAACAAATTAAACAAGTCCAACTAAACAAACATACAAATAATCAGGTCCAACAAACAAATCTAATAAAAAGTCCAACTAACAAATGAAAAAATACATTCAACTAACACATTAAACAAGTCCAACTAAACAAACAAACAAACAAACAAACAAACAGGTCCTACAAACAAATCACATAAAAAGTCCAGTTGACAAATCACATAAAAAGTCCAGCTAAATAGAAACAACAACAAATATACATGTCCAACAAACAAATAAGATAAAATGTCCAACTACCAAATCAAATAAATACATTCAACTAACAAGTTAAACAAATCCAATAATAAAAAAACATACAAATAAACAAGTCCAACCGATGAATCACATAAAAAGTCCAGCTAACAAATAAAAATATACATTCAACTAACAAATTAAACAAGTCCAACTAAAAAAACAAAACAAAATTCCAACAAACAAATCACATAAATAGTCCAGCTAACAAATAAAACAAATGCATTCAACTAACAAATTAAACAAGTCCAACTAAAAAAACAACCAAATAAACAGGTCCATCAAACAACTCGCATAAAAAGTCCAACTAACAAATCAAGTAAATACATTCAACTAACAAATCAAACATGCCCAATTAAAAAAACATACAAATAAACAGGTCCATCAAACAACACGCATAAAAAGTCCAACTAACAAATCAAGTAAATATGTTCAACTAACAAATTAAACAAGTACAACTAAAAAAACAACCAAATAAACAGGTCCACCAAACATATCACATAAAAAGACCAACTAACAAATCAAATAAAAACGATCAACTAACAAGTTAAACAAGTCCAAGTAAAAAACCATACAAATAAACAAGTCCAGTTGACAACTCGCATAAAAAGTCCAACTAACAAATAAGAAAAATACATTAAACTAACAAATTAAACATACCTAACTAAAAAAACATACAAATAAACAGGTCCATCAAACAACTCGCATAAAAAGTCCAACTAACAAATCAAGTAAATATGTTCAACTAACAAATTAAACAAGTACAACTAAAAAAACAACCATATGAAAAGGTCCACCAAACATATCACATAAAAAGACCAACTAACAAATCAAATAAAAACGATCAACTAACAAGTTAAACAAGTCCAAGTAAAAAAACATACAAATAAACAAGTCCAGTTGACAAATCACATAAAAAGTCCAGCTAACAAATAAAATAAATACATTCAACTAACAAATTAAACATGCCCAACTAAAAAAACATACAAATAATCAGGTCCAACAAACAAATCTAATAAAAAGTCCAACTAACAAATAAAAAAATACATTCAACTAAAAAATTAAACAAGTCCAACTAAACAAACAAACAAACAAACAAACAGGTCCAACAAACAAATCACATAAAAAGTCCAGTTGACAAATCACATAAAAAGTCCAGCTAAAAAGAAACAACAACAAATATACATGTCCAACAAACAAATAACATAAAAAGTCCAACTACCAAATAAAATAAATACATTCAACTAACAAGTTAAACAAGTCCAATAAAAAAAACATACAAATAAACAAGTCCAACTGATGAATCACATAAAAATTCCAGCTAACAAATAAAAAAATATATTCAACTAACAAATTAAACATGCCCAACAAAAAAAACAAAAAAAATCCAACAAACAAATCACATAAGTCCAAGCTAACAAATAAAAAAATACATTCAACTAACAAATTAAACAAGTCCAACTAAAAACAACAACCAAATAAACAGGCCCAACAAATATATCAAAGAAGATTTCCAGCTAACAAATTAAAAAATACATTCAACTAACAAGCTAAACAAGTACAACTAAAATAAAAACATACAAATAAACAAGTACAACCAACAAATCACATAAAAAGTCCACCTAACAAATAAAAAAAATACATTCTACTAGCAAATTAAACAAGTCCAACTAAAAAGAAACAACAAATATACATGTCCAACAAACAGATAACATAAAATGTCCAACTACCAAATCAAATAAATACATTCAACTAACAAGTTAAACAAATCCAATAATAAAAAAACATACAAATAAACAAGTCCAACCGATGAATCACATAAAAAGTCCAGCTAACAAATAAAAATATACATTCAACTAACAAATTAAACAAGTCCAACTAAAAAAACAAAACAAAATTCCAACAAACAAATCACATAAATAGTCCAGCTAACAAATAAAACAAATGCATTCAACTAACAAATTAAACAAGTCCAACTAAACAAACATACAAATAATCAGGTCCAACAAACAAATCTAATAAAAAGTCCAACTAACAAATGAAAAAATACATTCAACTAACAAATTAAACAAGTCCAACTAAACAAACAAACAAACAAACAAACAGGTCCTACAAACAAATCACATAAAAAGTCCAGTTGACAAATCACATAAAAAGTCCAGCTAAATAGAAACAACAACAAATATACATGTCCAACAAACAAATAAGATAAAAAGTCCAACTACCAAATAAAATAAATACATTCAACTAACAAGTTAAACAAATCCAATAATAAAAAAACATACAAATAAACAAGTCCAACCGATGAATCACATAAAAAGTCCAGCTAACAAATAAAAAAATACATTCAACTAACAAATTAAACAAGTCCAACTAAAAAAACAAAACAAAATTCCAACAAAACAAATCACATAAATAGTCCTGCTAACAAATAGAAAAATGCATTCAACTAGCAAATTAAACAAGTCCAACTAAAAAAAACAACCAAATAAACAGATCCAACAAACATATCAAATAAAAATTCCAACTAACAAATCAAGTAAATATGTCCAACTAACAAATTAAACAAGTACAACTAAACAAACAAACAAACAAACAAACAAATACACATGTCCAACAAACAAATCACATAAAAAGTCCAACTACCAAATCAAGTAAATATGTTCAACTAACAAGTTAAACAAGTCCAACTAAAAAACACACAAATAAACAGGTCCAACCAACAAATCATGTAACAAACAAACAAATACACAAGTCAGAAAAACAAGTACTACACACAAACCAAATAAGCAGATAAAATAAGTACAATAAGTAAGTCCTACAAACAAGTCAAAATTTAACTAAAACATAAATCCAATAAGCAAACACAATAAACTAATTAATAAAGTCCAACAAACAAATAAAAACAACCCCAATAAATAAATCAAATAAACAAACTAATTAATTAAATAAACAGGTTCAACTAAAAAATAAATGAACCAAAATAAACCAAGCCAACAAACAAGTCACATAAACAAGTCCAAAAATGAGTCCTACAAGCAATTCCAATAAACAGATGAAAAAAGCAAGTTCAATAAACAAACCAAATAAACAAGTCAAACAAAATATAAAGTATAAAGAAGTTGAACAAATAAACCAAACAATCAAATTCAACTAACAAATCAAATAAACCAGACCAACAACCAAAACTAATAAAGAAGTCAAATCTACAAGTGCAGTAAGTTGAAAAACACATGAAATAAACTATTTGAACCACCAAATTTAATAAACAAGTTTAAAATGCATGTTAAATAAGCAAAGCAAATAAACAAGTTAAAAAAAATTCATGTCACATTACAATTTCAACAAACAAATTAAATAAATCATTCTAGCGAAGTAATCCAATGAATTAATGAAAAATAAAATGGCAATAAAATGATTACACAAGTAATTATTCAATTATTCAGACTCATTCATGCAGTTCGGGGTGTTTTTTCTTTCTTTAAGTATGACCAAGCTGTCTGAATGAATGCTGTATGATTCACCTGTTTTAAGAAGTTAACCTGATCCAGTTGTGTTTTTATTATTATTATTATTATTATTATTATTATTAGGCTGTAATGTATGATCTGGACACAGTAACTGAAACATGTGCCTTTGTGATGTAAATTACATTACCTATTCTTTGTGTGTGTGTGTGTGTGTGTGTGTGTGTGTGTGTTCAGAATTCGTCTGTATGAAGGTACTGCTCTGGTCGCAGACTCCGGCGTGGTGATCGACACCTTAATGAAGGGAGGACGTCTGGGTGTTTTCTGCTTCTCACAGGAGAACATTATCTGGTCTAATCTAGGCTATCGCTGTAATGGTGAGTAACTCGTACTGAAACTTCACACTGTACGCTGTATAAATTTAACCTACAGCATATCAATATTTTTATATAATTACAGTAGCTTAGTGCGTAAAGTACAAACGAATAATACACCTCTTTGTTCTGTGTCTTTTCAGATTAGTTAATATTTCTAATACTGTAATCTTTTCATTTTTAAATGCATGTGTGTGTGTGTGTGTGTGTGTGTGTATTTTCTTTAGATACAATCCCAGATGATTTTTACCTCCACCACAAACAGATGACGTAGACGAGGGGCCGCGTCTTTAATCACTGCATTATGCAACCTGACGTCACTACAGTCTACAGTGTGTGTGTGTGTGTGTGTGTCTGTAAAGGTTTTTTTTTATAAGCCAATGATTGTCTCTTACCTACCTGTTTGTGCCCAACGCCAGTATTTAGTCCAGAGAGGCTCACGCTGAAGACAGTTAGTGTGTTAATGTGATATAATTAATGTTACAAGGTGAAAACTTCGGGAGATCCATACCAACTTGATAAAAACGCTGAGCAACACTCTGTTAACAAGTTTGTTAGATAACATGAAAAACATGACTTTTACCTTTGAATAATCCCGATTCTGTGCATTTACAAACCAGAAATTAGAGATGGTGAGAAAAATCGATTCAGTGATTTATTGTCATTTATTTGTGTGAAAATCTAAATTTTTTAAATACATTAAAAAAATATATTTTTACATTTAATGTGGTAAAATGTTGCAGTTCCTCTGTAGTCACACATTAGCAGGCAGCACAGCATCTTGTTTAGTAGGAGCAAATTACAGTATTTGCTGAGTTTGTTTAGAACTGCAACAAAATCTAAAAAAGAAGTTAAATATCTAATTGAGATTTAAAAAAAAAATCGTGATATTTACAGAACCGCAATACAATTCGAATCAGGACCCGGGTATCGTGATGGTATCGTATTGGGAGGTCTCTGGTCATTCCCATCTCTACTTGAAATGTCCTCTGACCTACAGGCCCCGCCCTCTTTCTCTGCTAAACCAATGAAATCGCAGGATTTGCTTTGTAAAATAATGACACAGATGAGAAGTAACACATTGTTGACTCGTCATCTCAATTAACTAAGTTTCCTTAAAGTAATGAAATAAATTTTTATAATTGAATTTGAAATGTTTAATAAGTGTCAGCAGTGGAGTATAACACAGTGTAGAGTTGTTACTGAACTACTCTATTGTGTTTGCGTGCTATGATGGTGCTAAGTCAACCTACTCCTCAATGTGTGTGTGTGTGTGTGTGTGTGTGTGTTTGGGTGAGATACTCTCATGTCATGATTTCTTCAGTTGAAATTAATAAGACTGTTTATAAATAAAAGTTAAATAAAAAACTATTAATGCTTGACTACATTCATATTGCAAAGAATATAAAGAATAAAACAAAAGGGGGCGGGGTCTGTGTGTATGTAGTTTGCATGTGCTAGGTGGGTTTCCTCCATGTACTCCGGTTTCCACCTCTAATCCAAAATCATGCAGATCAGGATAATTGGCGTTCCCAAATTGCCCTCAATGTGCCTCCCGTGACCCCGTATACAGCGTTAAAGATCATGAGTGGGTGAGTTAGTGAGTAAAACACAAGGTGGTCGTTCCTTCGAAGTTAAATATTCAGTGAGGCTGTTGTGTGATTCAGCGCGACGCAAAGTTTAAACAAAGTTACTGTTATCACCCTGAAGCTGAAGTGTTTTCTTCCTATTGCCGTCTCAGGGAGGTTTGTTGGCACCGTCACCCTCGGCTTACTCATCAGGGACTGTCTAATCATTTTGATTCATAAACATATTTCCCATTTCATACGCTTTTCCATAATTTTCTTTTGATTGTGTAAAGCTGCTTTTCGACAATGACAATTGTTTAAAGTGCTATATAAATAAAATTGAATTTAAATTAAATTAACTTTTTTCCCCCTCTTACACTATAGCAATTTGTCAGTACAATATTTTATTAGATTTTATTAATACTATGTTAGACCAGCCTGTACCACTAGAGGGAGGTAGACAAAAGTTGAATGATATCTAATCAATGGTGATGAGGTCCACCTGTGGCTCAGTGTATTTAAGGAGAACTTTACTCATCTAGTGTGCAGACTTTAGTCATTCTGGCTATATGTTGATGAGGGTAGATGTTTTTTTCTTTTTTTTTTTTTTTTAGTAATCCTGAATCTTAAGTTAGTCTGTGAGCCTTAACTTTTTTAAAACTTGTCTTCTAATGAGCTTCTTTCCTTTTGCTATTATCAGCTGAATGTTAAATAAATGACTACATAATTAATAATTTTTTTATGATTTGTCTTCTACTGTATAATAAGCATCTGCAATGCAGCTCTTTATGTCTGTATACTATAGGAAATCACTGAACGAGGGTAAAAAAGCACTAGATGCTGTGACGTCGTCTGCTCATAACTTCACTTTTCCTCAACATTTCATTTATGGTGCAGATTTAACTTCAGGCAAATACAGAATGACTGGCAAAGTTCTGTTAAATTCTGAGCGGCCAGTTTTGCGCGATGCTGTGACAAACTCTTGCTGGACAGACATACAGATATACAGACAGACATATTCCTGAGACTGGTTTTGGTATCTCCAATGTATGAAATGTAAAGATGTCTTTTGAAAGAGCGAGTTCTGACCAAAGTAAAGACAAAACATTTAAATTTATTTATATAAATGGATATTCTACACTGCCTGGCCAATAAGTAAATAAAATTCACCACCTGGATTTAACTAGACTTTAACAGTCTCCCATCGGATAATTACTGCAGTGATTAATACAGTTCAGTTATTTAATCCTGACTGATGCAGTGACTCGCTTCTCATTTCTTAAACAACCATGTCAGAAGACATATCCTGTGATCATGGCAACGATGTTACTCTGTTTCAGAGGGATACAATTATTGCTCTTCTTTAAGCAGGAATGAACGTCCTTTAGATGGACGTACAGCTGATTCATCGACATTCATCTGTAAACATCTGTTTGAAAATCTATCTGTTTTTTGGGGTATTTAAGTTAACACATCATCCAAAGTCTTCAGTTTGTAAGAAGACATAAAACATGGACTGTGAATGATGTTTGGAACACAGCAGTGGAATGTAGCACTACAGACAGAACTCTAATGGTAAGGTGATAATAACAACCATGTGAATGCTGACGGATGTGTGAGTCTGCGCACACACACACACACACACACACACACACACACACACACACACACAGCACAGATAAAGGAGAGAATGAGGGTGGACCTTTACACATATTTCAACATGGCATGGGGACTCTTTCTCTTCTGCATATTTACTGCTCAATGTAAGTAGACCAAAATATTACATGGTTCATCTCAAACACAAGGGGCTCCCAAAAAGTGTAGGCAAAAAGAAGAAAGACATCTATAAATACCATAGTCTAATTTATAATGTTTTTTAAAACTGTACTGCAAACATTACAGAAAACACTCATTGATGGGGTTGATGTGCTCTGACCTATAAAACAAGAACATTCGGATTGTATCAGATCTGGAGATGTTCCATGTGGAGATGATTTCCTGATGATGAGTTCAATCATTTCAGAATCAGTTTCAATTCTGGTCCAATTCTGACTCTCAGATGAGCAAAGATAAAAGTCGAGTGATATTAGGTCTTTTTTTATTATTATTATTTATTTAATTTTGAAATGAAAGGGAAAAATATATAAAATTTAATTCAGATGTTTGTTCCACAAAGAGTTTTACCTAGAAAACAAAATAGACAAATAAAATTGGCACTAGGAATTCAAATTGAAATGTTTTTTTGACAGCCATACACAGTATGATATTCAGTAAAATGCTTATATAACAAATAAATAACAAATATATGAATAAAATGACATAAGAGAATTATATACATATAGAAAAACCTTAGCGGGAAAATTTACAATATGTACAAAGTTGCTAATAAAATAGAATTAAACTAGAAGTGTATGAGATGTTAAGTGTATTTTGTAATTAACAATTGCTACAAATTGAATTTTATTTCAATCAACGTGCGCTTTCACATTGCTATATACATAAAAAAAAAATATGGCAATAAGATTTTATTTAATTTAGTCTTTGTTCTTTTTCTTATGTGGAGGATAGTTTATTATTAAAATGTTACACTAATGCATTATTTTTAATAAGAAATAAAAACAAATAACGACGTGGTATACAGTGTGTGTGTAAAGTTATGCAGAATGAAAAATGTTTGTTCACAAATTTATTTTCCTGTTAATGACTAATAATTTTTTCCTTTAAAAAAAAACAAAAAAAAAAACATTTACCCAGACATGTCTCAGTGAGCGTTACATCTAACCTTTTACTTACATTTTATGAATAAAATGTAATACAAATGATCAATTACCAAAAAAGTGTCAATAAGGTCTGATTGTAAGTGTCTCCATAGTCAATTTTATTTCGTTTGATTTGTTTTACTATTACATGATCATCACAGGTTATCTTTTTAAGAAGAATATATGACCTACATAATAATAATAATAATAAAAAAAGATTTAGTTTGATTAGTCACAATGGCAACAGAAACAAATTGATAAGTTCTCTAATGTGAATTATTATTTAGTTTAATTTGATTGACATGTTTACACTCTAGATGTAATATTATTATATACGAATAAATCGTATGTTTTCCAGGCGTTTCTCACTCGGACATCATTCAGAATCCCGCAGTAGTGAAGGTGTTTCGTGGTGAAACGGTCTCACTGACGTGTGATACGCAGGAAGTTTTGTACAAATGTGATACAATGTTCTGGTTTAAAGTGGACCAGAGAACCGGAGACATGATCTTGAGCGGAGATGTTCACACGGACAAGGAAGAAAACCTGTGTAGAGGATTCATCTATAACACGAGCACGGCTGATTCAGGAACTTACTACTGCTCGATTAAACACAGCTTTATAGCTTACACAGGCAACGGATCCACTGTAATCATTACAGGTAGAGAGAGAGTGTGTGTGTGTGTGTGTGTACAGGTAAAATAAAACGATTTGAATTTCTACATTCAATTATACAGTGTAGTTCATGCTTGTGATTTTTGTTGTGTGTATTAATACGTTATTTATTTCTGCATAAGACACTTATAGTAAATCATGTTGTGTCCAGAGCGCAGTCCTCGTCCCCACATAACGGTCTATGTCCCGAATGTGAGTGTCGGACCCTCGGTCTCTCTGCTGTGTGTGGTGATGGGGGTCGTCCCGTCCGAAGTCAGCATCTCCTGGATTATAGGTGATTCAGAGATGACCGGGTGGACGGAATTGGGCTGGACACACACTAGCGCCTCAGCTGTGGAATACACACGTGCTCACATCAGCGTTCCCTCAGAGAAGTGGACAGAGGCTCAGAATGCGGAGTGTGTGGTCGAGGTGGACGGCAGACGCTTCTCTAAATCTGTTAAAGCAGGTGACGAATGTTGTGTTGAGTCTGTACTTAAATGTGATTTGCTTCTGTGTGATATTAATTTATAAATTATTTTCTCTCTTTGTAAATAATTTCTCTGCACAGGTTCCAGTCAGACGTGTTTGCTGTTCTTCTTCTTTGGTGTGGGTTTGACCTTCATTCCTGTCATCACCATTATAGTTTTTGTGTGCTGTAGTGGAAGGAGTCTTTAAAGTGAAATAAACACACTTACTGCACAAGTTGAAGAACTGTTGCATGTTTATTTTCCTTAGGAGGCAATTAGAGATCACAGACAGCAGAGGATTGATTATATTCTCCACATGATATTTCATAGGCTGTAAAAAAAAAAAAAAGGGCGGGGGTCTTCATCTTTTGTATTCTTCTTTGTTTTTTGGAAATGTAACGTATACTGTAAGTACTGTATGGACCTGAACTGCATTGGAGAACACAGCCGCACTGCTTTAAACCAGACTTTTGTTTTGCCTGCATGTATATACAGATTTAATAAAATTTAATAATTATAATGGGAAAAGTGACATTATTTATACCCCAGGCAAATTCTGCCTTAAAGTTATTCTTTTATTCAACCAGTTTTTTTTCTTTAGAAATTTCACAGGCGTCTCCCAGAAGACGATATACAAGAGGCATCATTGTGGGATAAAAAATATTACTCGTCTATTATTTACATTTGAACAAAAAGTGTCATGTCCAAAATTATTCATTCCCTTCCCAATAATCAATAGAAAAGCCTTTATTGACTATTAAAGCAATCAAGAGCTTCCCAATAATTGCTGACCAGTTTTTTGTGTGTCTCTACTGGCATTTTTGCCAACTCATCTTTAGCGATGAACTCCAACACCCTGAGCTTTAGATCTTTCCACAGATTCTCAATTGGATTTAAGTCAGGACTCTGTCTGAAATAACCATTTCATTCTCCCTGTGTTTCATGGGTTTCCTCCCACAGTCCAAAAACATGCAGATTGGGCTTTTTGATGTGCCCAAATTGTCTATAGTAAATGTTCCACCACAGTCATAAAAAAAAGTCACAAAGTTAATGCTGGAAAGTGAATGACCAAAAAATGTTCTGAACTAATTACATTAATACCCATTTGGACTAGTTTTGCATGCTGCAAATGATGTCGATGATGAGTGAAGTTCTACAGTTATGACTTCCATGACTTCAAATACTTTGATTAGAGTAATATTGTACCAGGGGTATCGCTACCTTTTTATTCAAGTCCAGGATTTGTGAACTTCATCCACCACTGAGCATGACCAATGGCAAATGTGCACGTAAAAAGCGACAGCACACTGAGTTAAGGTGCAGATGTGTGAAATCTCCAGCTACGCTCGCTCTGAGGCGTGTGGTTAGAGCCAGGGGAGCTGCAAAGCACAAGATCAAAGCAGATTATGACAGAGTGAGCAGTTAACATACGACTATGTGCATGGGGTCGAACTCATCAAAAGGAAGTTGAGCAACAAATATCGCAACAACTAAACCAAGTTATGATATACAGTACTATAAAAAACAACAAACAAAAAGAGGTAAATAAGTGAACCTAGTATCACAAGAACACAAACCACAACATTCACACTACCAATACTCATCTAAAGAACCGATACTAATAGTACAGGATGAAAGCAAAGCTGATATATTACATATAATAATATTCTGATTGTTCAGAATGTGACTATTATCAGATGAATAATGGATTGAAAATGTGATTGATATGATTCTGAAATGAAAGTATGAAAAGGGTGTCCAGTGTGAAATAAAATCTTTATAGCAGAAGCATCTTGATTTAAGTGTCAATTTCTTAAACAAATGCAAGACCAGACACAAGTTTTTCTATAATATGGATTTCTGTAATGTGTAAAATCAAAGTGATCTGAAAGCCTGGTTTCTGTGAGCTTAGAACAATGAGATCACAAAATGCAACACCAAAATAGAAAGGCTAGTAAACAAAAGCAGCTCATTACCGTGTGTGTGCGTGCATGCGTGTGTGTTTTCCCCTTGCCTCATCTGTTGAGAGCCTAAAATTTTAAAAGCCCTTTTTTCGACTTTGAGCTAGATTTTATTTAATTAACTATTTAATTAATTAATTAATTAATTTATTTATTTATTTATTTGTAAAGTTCACTTTGAACCAGAAAATGAGAAGACAAGCTACAGGATGGTGTCTGATCTTTGCCAATAGTGGGCCTCATACATGCAGTACCTCATTAGCATTTCTCAAGGCCTATGTACAGCATTTGTACATGATATACATTTAGGCATTTGGCAGACGCTCTTATCCAGAGCGACTTACATTTTTATCTCATTACAAATCTGAGCAGTTGAGGGTTAAGGGCCTTGCTCAAGGGCCCAACAGTGGCAACTTGGTGGTTGTGGGGTTTGAACCTGGGATCTTCCGAACCATAGTCCAATGCCTTAACCACTGAGCTACCCCTGGATATAAATGATTAGATTCTTTTGTGCTTGCCCAACTATATGGCTGCATAAACAAAGTGATTGTTACTAAATATGTCACCTATGTTTGACATATTTAGTAACTGTAAATATGTTTCTGCTCAGATTCAGGCCAATGCTGCACAACTGATAGGACAGCTCTTCACACCACAAGGCAAAGTAGTGGCCTAAAATAAACTTAACTGTTTTTCGTTTACGCAAGACAAATCTAAGCAGCACAAACAGCAGCTGAAGGCAGCAGCAGGAAAGATCTAGCAAAGCGGCTCTGCGCTTAGTCAAGACCATGTCCAATTTAGGAGATTATAAACAGTTATGTATCAAAACAGTCTCTAATGCAGAAGTACAGTGTCGGTTCAAAGCCCGAATAAAAAAGGATGACTGCATCAGGAAGGGCATCCAGTGTAAAACCTGCATGTGTAGTAACCACACAACAGGAAAAAGTCTCAATTTTCTCCATTTAATGAAACATTTACTTAGATTAAACAGCATGCTAAAGTTAATAACATGTTCTCTGTATCTTTTACTTTCATGCAAAAAAAATGTATATTCTTGTTTGGACATATTTGTTTCTGCAAGCAATTATTATATATTTAAACAGATCATGTGAATCTCAGACACTGAATGAGACAATGTGTTTACTTAATTTTTTCTTCTTTTTTTTTTTAATTTTTAAGTATTTTTACTTGCACTGCACTGAAACACAGTCGGGATGTGTGATGGGCCCCTGCTCACGCCGGCTACACTCGACTGAAGCCAGTGTGGTTAAAACAAGGCGAGCTTCAAAGCAAAGTATCAAAGCAGAACATGAGAATCTGTAAGAAACAAAGGACGGTGCATGGCCTGATTTTTTTTTTTTTTTTTTTTTTTTTTTTTTTTTTTCCAAAAATGAAGTTGAGCAATAAATAACTGAAAAACCAACCAAAAAAAAAAAAACGCCAGAACACCAAGTGTTTGTCTTGCACTCAATAAGCTTAATAATCTGATCTACACTGTAAAAAATGAATCATGAGGCTTGTAATTTTAATTAAAAAAACTGATGTAATAATTCAAAATAATCTGCATATTTCATTTTAAAAAATGGTTTTCTGTGTTTTTTATAATATATTGAGAACATTTCACTAATAAAATTAAGAAGAAGGAAATTAGTGCAATTTTTAGGCTTAATTTGAGGAACCATTTAGTCAAAAAATTTGAGGAAAGGCTTCATATTTATTTTAAGAGAATTATCCGGGTTTTATTAAGTCACCTTCATTTGAATCTCAACAACAGCAGCAGTGATCAGACGCCATTTTGAAGGAGCAGACGAACAGTGTAAAATGTTAAGAAGTAAGTTAAGCCTACCCTTACAAATTTTTATACTTTATTTTGGTTTCTTAAATAAGCTCCTTTGTTGCATTAGTGTCAGCAATATAAATTAAACATTGTGTAAATTTCTGAAAGCATCCTGTCCGCCAGTAGCAGACTTGAGTTTGTTGTCGTGTCTCCACAGTTGACTGGAACAGGTTTTGGGGAGTGCACCTACAGTATGCGGTTTCTCGCGGTGGCCGTAAGTACGGTTCATTATGATTCACTGCGAGGTTTTGGCGCTGTGAGTACGTTTCCATCTTTCCGCGCCGGTCTTCGCGAAAGCTTCCGGACCTTACAGAACTTCGTGGAGCTCCAGCGGAACGTCGGCGGGCAATCGCGCTGACTCACGGTGCCTGACACCGCATCTGAGTCAAACCGCATAGGGGAAATAGGGTTTTATTAAGTCGCTCTGGATAAGACCGTCTGCCAAATGCCTAAATGTACATGTAAATAGGGTAATGTTACAAAGATATGAACCTAGAAATGGTTTACTGTACAAGTTCTCTCAGGTTTTAGTACAGAATGTGACTATACCCACAAGAAAAGGTGCTAGCATATAATGCTAAATAGTTGATTTCAATAGAAATTGTCAGTTACAAACTGTTTTATAAATTGTTTTACAGATCTTAAATCTGCTGTAAATGTTATATACACTATTTTACCCAGTGTTTAATATTTTAATACCAGTGAAACATGAAATAAAAGCATGTTTAACACCAAAATGCATTATGTATTCATTTCATTATAAAATGTTTTTTATATTATTAAGTAATTTTCCTTAATACATATGAGTACCTTTTGTTATCTGCTTAAACTAAAAAAGATTATTCCACTAATAATGTTAAAATCATCATGTATGTGGCTAAATAATTTAGGATATTTTACATGATTTATTTAAGGGGATGATTTATTTTCTGCTAGGGGAAAAAAATCAAGCAGTAAATACTTAAAAATAATATGCGTCTGGCTAAATAATTTAGGATTTTTTACATGATTTATTTAAGTAGATTCTGCTAGGGGAAAAAATCAAGCAGTAAATACTTAAAAATAATATGCGTCTGGCTAAATAATTTAGGATTTTTTACATGATTTATTTAAGTAGATTCTGCTAGGGGAAAAAATCAAGCAGTAAATACTTAAAAATAATATGCGTCTGGCTAAATAATTTAGGATTTTTTACATGATTTATTTAAGTAGATTCTGTTAGGGGAAAAAATCAAGCCTTAAAAACTGCTTAAAAATATTACGTGCAATTTTGTTACCATATTTTTTTAAGTAGATAGCACATGAGATTTTTTACAGTGTAGGTCTACTTTAAAAGTATTAAAACAACAAATATTTGGTTATTTAATTTTGAGAGTTTTGCTTCTGAGAACAGGATATGCTCAGCATTAAATGTCCTCAGTGTCTCAGTCAGATTTTTGAACAATGATGAAGTGCTTTATAATGAAATGCTTTTGGTCTGAATGTGTTTCTTAAAGTTTCAATATCAGTGACTTTGACAGTGTTTCTGAAATTTCAAGTCAAATCACAGGTTTTTATTAATGCACTCATTCTAATACTTTATTGTTTCTATATTTACAACACACAAACATTATATAGCACATAATCTAAACATCTAACAAAAACAAATCCTGATTAATGTAAAGCATTATTTCTGAAACAGGATTACAGAAACAAGTTATTTAACGTTTACTCTATGGAAGGAGGTCGGCAGTTTAAATCAAACAATATTAAATCTAATTATAAATGGATACGAAATATTTTCAATTATCATTGCCTTTTCATCTTTATGTGATTTTTATTATACATATGTACAGTATTTTCTACAGCATCTTGTATTATGTAGTTATAATTTAAAAAATCATTATATGAATTAATGTGGAGCGATTACATTTTCTACAAAATTCTATAACAGAAAAGAACTTTTATTTAATCAAATATAGACTATTATTGCACAAGTACAGTTTACAGTCACCTAGTAAAATAATAAAATGTTCAGTGGTGGTTATAGTAGATAAAGTACCGATTGATCAAAAGCCTGCAATCTTTTCTATACACCCAATATGGATTTCAGTAAAAATGTGAAAAAACTGAGCTGAAGTGAGAGGTGTTGGTTATAAAGCCTGATGTGGTTAGAACAATGAACCTAAGCTGAAGGAACTCCTTAAAACACAACAGTCTGCATTTAATCTGTTTTCAGCTTACAGCGCTGATCTCCTGCCTCAGAAGTTTGTCTCTTTATAATATTATGAGGTTTATCATATTATATGTTTAATATTTATTTTCTTTTATTGTTACATAATTACTGTATATATTAAGTTAGTTTAGTTGTAGTTTCGTTTGGCAAATTTTAACATATACATTATCTATATAGCAATATTATACATGTATAGCAATACAGTATACAATTCATGAATGACCTCGCTGAGTTCACATCACAGACTTTCACTCCTTTACAGTGTTGTTCTGCTGTTTTTTTTTTCTTTTTTGTAAGAGGCAGGTTGATGACTTCCACATAACAGACTGAAAAAAAGGACTGATTGAGCACTTCAACAT
Source organism: Channallabes apus (assembly GCA_030522415.1). NCBI lineage: Eukaryota > Metazoa > Chordata > Actinopteri > Siluriformes > Clariidae > Channallabes > Channallabes apus. The sequence goes on along the minus strand of CM060105.1, from coordinate 14,318,830 downwards.
GGCAACCCGACTGCTGCTCTTCTGCTGTGTTTGCACTTCAAGAAGTAAGTTAGCATCTTTTCTGCTCTTGCCGTTTAAAAGTTGAAAATAATGGGAAGATAAATATATTGTTTGCCAGCTATAATCAGGATATCATAGGTTTTAAACAGCTGAAGGTTTGGTTGACATAGCATTACAAACATAATAATTAATGTAAATACCATATATAGACATGACACAATAAATTCTCCAAACGACACGAGTCCTGTTAACTTAAAAAAAGATTAATGATTTATAGTTAAGTTGTCTGTGTAAAAGTAACTTCATGAGCAATACGTCTCTTTAAAAAAAAAAAAAAGTATTTTTAGCAATGACTTTTTTTGATGAAATGAAATTCTTTTTTTTTTTTTTTTTTTGTCTTGTAGCTTCTCTCTCATCCGTGGTGTTTCAGTCTCCTGAGTTCATCAATAAATCCGTCGGTGAATCTTTTACATTAAAATGTGCTCGTGACCTGCCGTTTACATACTGTTACAGCTCAGTATCCTGGTTCAAAGTCAATCCAAGAACCGGCAAACTGGATGATATCAAACAAGTCAATGATGAACAAGCGGATGATAAAAAATCATGTAGCAAGACGATCAATAATGCTGAAGTTAAAGACTCGGGCGTTTACTACTGCACAGTTTTACATGATCAAATGGTTTTTATTGGAAAAGGCACCAGAGTCGTCATTACGGGTGAGTTTCTTTAATTTAAGTTATATTCACTTTGGGAAACACTAGAGCATTACCCAGATAAATGTACAATAATATTACATTATTTAATGTAATAAAAATAACCTAAAGTTGAGCTTTAAAAAAAAGTTTATTAGCCACTAAACTGGTCTCAGATACAATATATTACATCAGTTATATGTTTAAAAACAATTATTTTCACTATTTGATTGAAAAAAAAAACCTATTAAACAATGTCAAGGTGAATTATTATTAATAATAATAATAATAAATTTTATATAAAGTAGTGAAAATAATTGTTATGCATGTGTATGTAGAAAAAGGTCCATTACAGCCGTCTATCGTTCTGTACACCCCACTGGAAGTGGACGTGGAACCGGACACTTTCTCTGTCCTCCTGCAGTGTGCAGTGATGAACGTCGTTCCCTCTCAGATCAGGGTCTGGTGGTTGATTGATGGTGAGGAGCGCACAGGATGGACAGAATCAGGCTGGACACGACACGACGAGTCAGCCTCGGAATACACTCGAGCTCAAATCATCATTCCTGCAGAGGAATGGAGCGAAGTGGCTCACACCATCGAGTGTGTGGTGCAGTATGAGAACATCAGCATTTCCCAAACTCTGCAACGACACAGTAAGGAAGAGTTTATTGTCTTTTAATTATAGAGCTGATTAAAACTGATTTAGAGAGTGAAAAGGTCATCCTTAGTTTAAGTGCCTGGACAAGCAGAATTTCTAAACCCAAAAAGTAATAATAAAAAAAAAAATTCAAACTAAGAGTAAGATTTTGACGTGTTATTTAAACTTTTACTTATTATTCCTCAGCACATTTTCCAATACTGGATATATTTAATTTGTATGCATACTTTTGTTTTGTTTATTTTATACAGTATATCACTAGCTAGAGATATAATTAGAGATGGAGAAAAAAAGACTAGTGCATTAGTTATGGAACAGTTTTGGTTATTTCTATTATAAAGGGCAGGTACTGTAAGTAATAATAAATAAATAAATAAATAAATAATCACTGATTTAACAGATTTTTCCATAGTTTTTTTTCATTAAAAATACTAAATTTTACTATTTAAGCATGTTTTAATGTTACGTCTTAGAACATTGATGCAGACACTCACATCGATAATGACAGTTTTATCCTAAATCATTTATTCCAAACATTTTCAAATGTTTTTTTTTTGTACAGTATTTGAGTCTCTTTTATGGTACAAGTGTAATGTTTGTTTTTTTACAATTAAAATTTTAGATTTTGTACTCTCTCTCATAAAATGAGAGACTCAGTAATAAAATGTTACTGTAGATATTCTAATTATATAAAAAAAATTATATTCATGAAAGTACATTTTAATGTTATGCAAATTAATACGCAGCTTGTCCATGCTTGAGGTTTTTTGTGTAATACTGTATCAGTCCAGATGTCACATTGGGGCCAACCAACAATATTCACGACTTTTTGAAATATTTTGTTGAAATTTTGTTGTTTGGTAGTAAGACCAAGTTATTACCAAGTTAACTTTTTTAGTTTTTTTAAAGTGCTTCTATATCTCTCTTTACAAATATACAGTATAAACCAATCACTGCACCGACTCATGTGTGAGTTAACATTAAAGATGTTATCTGTAGAGTCTTTAATTAATGCTGAAAAATTTGGTATTTCAGACATTTCCTAAAATAATTTAATGTCATTGATTTAAAGAATAAATAAATAAGTAAATAAACATTATTTATATATATGTATATAAAGATAAAAAAAAATATATATATATATATATATATATATATCTTATGTACAGTATATAAAGAAATACTGTGTGTGTGTGTATGTATGTATGTGTATATGTATGTATGTGTTCCTAATCTTTTCTTGAACTTGAGCTCTTTTGTTTTGTTTACTTATTTTATCTGGAGCAGTAGGGAGGAGGACGCCATTTATTTTTGTATCATCTTTTTCTCATGTGTTAATTTAGTAAGGGAGCCAGGTAAGACTTCTGTTGTTTATTTGGTACTTTCTTTTGTGAGGTTAACTAACTTTCTTTAAAACTAAGTTAGAACTATTATGTTTGTTATTTTGGCCTTGTTCCCTCCTGAAGTTTGTTTTGCTCCCTGTTTTGGATATTTGAGTTTGTAAATAAAATCTTTTGTTTTACATTTGAGATTAGTGTGATCTTTTTGGAGTGTTGGGACAGGGGAAAAGCAAATTTAACATTGTATTCAGGTTTTTAGATGAAAGTTTGCTATCTCAATTAATTTTGTTACTTCTCTTCCACCCCTAGACTAGAGGGGAACGTAACAATATATATATATATATATATATATATATATATATATATATATATATATATATACGTATATACGTATGTATATGTGTGTGTAGGCCTATATATGTGTGTGTGTGTATGTATGTATATATGTATATATATGTGTGTATATATATATATATACAGTGGTGTGAAAAACTATTTGCCCCCCTCCTGATTTCTTATTCTTTTGCATGTTTGTCACACAAAATGTTTCTGATCATCAAACACATTTAACTATTAGTCAAAGATAACACAAGTAAACACAAAATGCAGTTTTTAAATGAGGGGTTTTATTATTTAGGGAGAAAAAAATTCCAAACCTACATGGCCCTGTGTGAAAAAGTAATTGCCCCCCTGAACCTAATAACTGGTTGGGCCACCCTTAGCAGCAATAACTGCAATCAAGCGTTTACGATAACTTGCAACGAGTCTTTTACAGCGCTCTGGAGGAATTTTGGCCCACTCATCTTTGCAGAATTGTTGTAATTCAGCTTTATTTGAGGGTTTTCTAGCATGAACCGCCTTTTTAAGGTCATGCCACAACATCTCAATAGGATTCAGGTCAGGACTTTGACTAGGGCACTCCAAAGTCTTCATTTTGTTTTTCTCCAGCCATTCAGAGGTGGATTTGCTGGTGTGTTTTGGGTCATTGTCCTGCTGCAGCTCCCAAGATCGCTTCAGCTTGAGTTGACGAACAGATGGCCGGACATTCTCCTTCAGGATTTTTTGGTAGACAGTAGAATTCATGGTTCCATCTATCACAGCAAGCCTTCCAGGTCCTGAAGCAGCAAAACAACCCCAGACCATCACACTACCACCACCATATTTTACGGTTGGTATGATGTTCTTTTTCTGAAATGCTGTGTTACTTTTACGCCAGATGTAACGGGACACGCACCTTCCAAAAAGTTCAACTTTTGTCTCGTCGGTCCACAAGGTATTTTCCCAAAAGTCTTGGCAATCATTGAGATGTTTTTTTTAGCAAAATTGAGACGAGCCTTAATGTTCTTTTTGCTTAAAAGTGATTTGCCCCTTGGAAATCTGCCATGCAGGCCATTTTTGCCCAGTCTCTTTCTTATGGTGGATTCGTGAACACTGACCTTAATTGAGGCAAGTGAGGCCTGCAGTTCTTTAGATGTTGTCCTGGGGTCTTTTGTAGCCTCTCGGATGAGTTGTCTCTGCGCTCTTGGGGTAATTTTGGTCGGCCGGCCACTCCTGGGAAGGTTCACCACTGTTCCATGTTTTTGCCATTTGTGGATAATGGCTCTCACTGTGGTTCGCTGGAGTCCCAAAGCTTTAGAAATGGCTTTATAACCTTTACCAGACTGATAGATCTCAATTACTTTTGTTCTCATTTGTTCCTGAATTTCTTTGGACCTTGGCATGATGTCTAGCTTTTGAGGTGCTTTTGGTCTACTTCTCTGTGTCAGGTAGCTCCTATTTAAGTGATTTCTTGATTGAAACAGGTGTGGCAGTAATCAGGCCTGGGGGTGACTACAGAAATTCAACTCAGGTGTGATAAACCACAGTTAAGTTATTTTTTAACAATGGGGGCAATCACTTTTTCACACAGGGCCATGCAGGGTTGGATTTTTTTTCTCCCTAAATAATAAAACCCCTCATTTAAAAACTGCATTTTGTGTTTACTTGTGTTATCTTTGACTAATAGTTAAATGTGTTTGATGATCAGAAACATTTTGTGTGACAAACATGCAAAAGAATAAGAAATCAGGAGGGGGGCAAATAGTTTTTCACACCACTGTATATATATATATATATATATATATATATATATATATATATATATATATATATATATATATATATATATGAATATATATATATATGAATAATACAATTATCTCTAGCAGGTAACTCAGACTCAACGTGTTCATGGCTGCTGTATGGAGGCGGCGGCAGCGTCTTCACCATTGCCGCGGCGCTCGCTGTGGTTCTATGTTTACGGAAAGGTAAACCAAAATCACACCTTTTATTATTCAGCACGTATCTTAAAATCAAATCTAATGAATAAATGTTATTCAAGATTATCCAGCACATGTGGAAAAGTGTGGGTGTGACATGTCTGACGTGTCTTTTTTTTTTTTTGTAATAACGTTGAGTTCTGTGTGTAAGAGCAGACACTGTCCTCATCATTGTTCTCACCTGTACAACGTGTGTTTCTACAGAGAAACATCCACACAGAATGATTACAGAGCAACCTTCTACCACAACGGTTAGAGCAACAATCCGCACACGTTTCTCTCACTTTAATTTCATCAAACTCCGTGTGAAGTTACTCACATGATCTCTGTATGTTTTGCTTTCTTGTAGGAAGTTGAATATTCTTGTGGAAACCTTGACCATGATGATCAGCTACTAACACATTAACCGTAGTCTCAATACTCAGAACAATGAGACAATAAAAACTATTGACTTTAAGCTGATGATTAAACACATACAAAAAAATGGATTCGAGCTGGAAAGTAACTCAAAAAAGTCAATTAACTTTTTAATTTTTTTTATAATATTTTTTTAATATAAATTTTTATGTCAGTCATGTACACACTCACAATTCTGCATTTGTATTTGTTATTAATCAAATGAATGCGCTAAATGAATAATAATTACCCATAATAATTGAGTGGGTTTACTCACAATTTGTACCTTTTTAAATTGAGTTAAACACAGCCATGAATAAAGACTTGTACAAAAACATCCTCCGAGAGCAACTTCTCCCAGCCATCCAAGAACAGTTTGGTGAAGAACAATTCCTTTTCCAACATGATGGAGCTCCTCGCCATGAGGAATGTGTTGTGATGATGTAAGTTGATTGACAGAATACGAGGGTGAATTGTGGAGGTCTTGAAAAAGAAGGGTCAACATTGCAAATATTGATTCTCTGCATAAAACTTAATGTCATTGTCAATAAAAGCTTTTGATGCTTATTAAATGCTTGTGATTATACTTTAATATACCACAGTTACATCTGACACAAAGATCTAAAAACACTGAAACGGCAGACTTTTATATAAATTTATATTTGTGTCATTCTCAAAACTTTTGGCCCCTGCTGTACTTTCACAATAAACACGATGAAACAGTATGCGTCCAAACAGCTGGGAATTTATATTAGCGAGAATTTTGTCATTATCATACATTAGTCAAACTAATGCGCATGTCTGTACTCTGTATGTGTTCTGTCACTGTTTTTTCACATATTTCTGTAACTGTACATCATCAAGTGTGCAGTATATTGATCAGCAGATCTGTCATGCCCTCTGCTGGACAAAGTGGTAAAGATGACCAGATTTTAAATCGTTGCATTACAATTCACCTTCACTGAGACATGGCGTGTGGACTGGAAGAACTGGAGTGTCCTACACAGAACCCTGAGTGAAGTCAACCACACTGAACATCTTTTGAGATGAACTGGAAGTGGAGCCTCCTCAACATCCGCGCATCGGTGCCTGAGATAACTACTGCTCTTGTAGCGGAATCAACATAAATTCCCATGTTCCAAAATCTAGTGGAAAGCATTCCCGAATGAGTGGACCTTTTTAGCTTTGATTATGATTGCATTAATGCTTTGAAATGATTTGTTAAACTCCCAGAACCACACTTTCAAAATTTGAATACAGAATTCCATCAGGGAAGAAAAACTGTGATAACCTGGTCATTCAGTACATTCAGGTCGTCAGCTGACTTCATTTTATTGCCACATAACGTCGCTGAGTCTCGACCTGAGCACCTGAAGCATCACATCAGATCATCAACACTGTCTCCAGAGGCTTGTACAGTGGACACTCTGCATGATGGCTGCATCGCTTCATGCTCTTCCCTTCTTACACTGACACGCCCATCACTCTGGAATAGGAGCAATCTGGACTCATCAGGTCACATGACCTTTTTCCAGCACTCCAAAGACCAAGCTTTATGTTAGTTATACAAACTTTATAACATTTTTATTTTTGTTTTTAAGGCCAGCCAATTGATTCGCTGAATTCCACAAAGAATGCAAACTAATTAAATGACTAGTTACGCATTTTTATTCTCTACTTTGATAATGCTTCATTTATTAAGTGTTGCATGAATGCCATAAGTTTAGTTTGAAATCCTGCCATTGTTTTAATGCCATACTATTTATAAAAAAATTTTATTTATAAAGTACATTCGAAAACGGGCTTGTCTCAGAATCGGTGTTGTATAACGCATATCCAAAGCAAGTGACTCAGTAGCACACGGGGTGTAATGTAACTGAATCAGGCAAACAGATCAGATTTTGTTTTTTCCCCTGGAAAGGATTAAACCCATAATGTCATGCTGCCATTTTTACTGCCTCTCAATACTGAATATTACACAGTAACTGTCATCACACCATCATTAGGAAATCCTTCTTGTTCTACCATGAGCTCATGTGTGTGAGTGCATGTCCTGATGTGCGTGTATATGTCCTGATGTGCCACCATTAATATTCATCGACACCATTTCAGGCAACGTGACAGAGTGCATTCATGGCTCGAGCTGTAAAGCCTACATACATGTATTTGTTGCAGGATGCTGCGTTTTCCCCCCCCCAAACCGTTCCACATATTACAGTGTTAAAAACTAAGAAACAAACTGTCTTTACCTGTAATTTTAGACCTTAAGTCCTTACTAAACTAACTGCTATAAGTAATACTAATGTTGAAGTGTTAAAAGTGTAATTTCACAAGTATCCATAAGAGAAGATGCATAATAAATTGTATCTGTGTGTAACCAAAGTGTCATGTGGTCTTCTATATAAATACTGCGCACCTGTTCTTGTAGGCCAAGAACAGGTGCACTCTCAACACCAAGCTTCATTATGGAGATACAGTAGATAAAGGTAACTTTAAAGGAGCTGAAGTGATCCACAAAGCCAGGTTTTATGAATGAAAGAATGTCATCAACGGGGAGAAAAGATCCACATAAAATCCTGGTTAGAGTTGGTTGAAAAGCATTTTGGAAACTAGAATATAATGTTTTATCCTTGGTTTTGGGTCAGTGTCGCGTTAAATGGTGTTGCACCAGTCTGAGTCTGGTGCAACACCATTTAACGCGAAGAACGTCCTAGAAGAACACCAGTTTCTTCTAGGATGTTCATTTTATTGGCTGCATTCATCCATCTTTCAATTCTATTACCAGTCTCCCCATACCTGCCACTGAGAAGCACCACCATAATATGATGCTGCCACCACCATGTTTCACCATAGGAATGGTACAAAAGATGTGGTGTTTCAGAAAGGCAAATTATTGGCCTGCATCAAACAAAAAAAATAGCTAAGGAGATTGCTAAAATGACTGGACCTGGGTTAAGAACTGTCCAATACATTATTATAAAAATCTAGTGATATAGTGCTGAACCTTCAACTTACATGTCCATAAGAAAACCGCTTGTTAGTGAGACTAATCAGAAAAAAAGGCTTCAGTTTTCTATGGAGCATAAAGACTGGCGGAATGAAAAAAGGTCATGTTCTTGGGCCATTATGACACCGGCACTATTCAAAAGCAATGACGTCATAGTATCATGCTGTGCTTGGGCCCTATAGTGTAAGTGGCAATACAGTAGTGTAGTGCTTAGCACTGTCACCTTGCATCTCCAGGGACTGGGTTCGATTCTCGCCATTGGGTCTGTGCGCACGGAGTATGCATGTTCTCCCCATGCACGGTTGGTTTCATCTGGTTACTCACACATCCCAAAGACATGCGGATTAGGCTGACTGGCATTCCAAAACTGCCTGTAGTATGTGGAGGTCATAGCAAGGTTGTAAAATGGGAATAACTACAATGGTAATCACTATTTGACCTCCACGGTCCGTAGTGGACTACAGAGGTTCCTAGATGGATGGAAGGAATAATGTAATGCAATCACCTTAAATGATAACATTTTAAACATTTTACAATGTGTTCTAATTGCTGAATAAAAGGTGCTACATGACTTATTGTGCCAGTGATGGCCTCATTCCTCCTGAAGTCATGGAACAAAATGTCACATACAAAAAAAAAAAAAAACACCTGAAAGCGTATCAGCCTATACCAGTTGAATAACTATTCATTAACAAGAGATAATAGAAATCAGCCAGGATGTTATTGTGGAAGGTGTGAGGTTTCTCATGTTGATGCATTAAACATGTTTGGTTCACGTATAAAAATGGGTCCAGCGCAGCGAGAGACAAAGCCATTGAGACTTCAGCGAGATCTGAAAAAGTTTCGTCACAGAGATTTGGCAAAAATGGCTCGAGGTAAGGCTTTGACATGGTGTTATGTTACGACTTTGGTATTTCAGTGTAGAAATGAGGATCTTGATGTTGGTGGGTCACTGAACTACTGGTATGGCTGTTATTAAAATAAAGGGTACACCATGCTTGACTTTTCTTCTTTTCTTCACGACTTTTCTACTCATCAGTTTATGGCCATAAAGTTAGTCTTGTGGTGGAAACAGTCACTTTGTGCTTCATTTGTTCAATACGTAATGTACACCAATGTACTGCTTGTCTTCGTCTACAGTGTTGGTGCTGCTCTCTGTGGTGGTGGCGAGTCTGTTCTTTAATCGAGGGGCGACTTTCGAGACCCAGCGGCTCTTCAACAACGCGGTCATCCGTGTGCAACACCTTCACCAACTGGCTGCCAAGATGATGGATGACTTTGTAAGCTTGCTTGAGATTGATTTAACCCCTGGTTTACACCTTGGTATCGTGTTAGCTTTAAGCTTTACGTCTGTTGTATTCACTAGCTGAATCTCTTGATGTGTTGCGAAACTAAAAGGAAGAAGCTTTGTTACCTGAAGAACGCAAACAGCTGAGCAAGATCTTCCCCCTGTCGTTCTGCAACTCGGACTCTATCGAGGCTCCGGCAGGCAAGGACGAGACCCAGAAAAGCTCCGTAAGTCACAAAGCTGATTTGTGAAAGAAATTTACCTTGCATTCACTATATTGTTATATTAATGTAGAGATATACTATAGACAAACAGATTATGAAAAATGACCAGAAATTGGCGATTCTTCGCTCATTTGTAACCTGAATAATTTAAAGGTGCAATATGTAATCTTTAAGCATATCATTTTAGAGATACCTTAGAGTGAATGGTCTTTTAGAAGATTTTGAATCTTCTTAATCTCTGTTTATGCTTAAAGCTTAAGTTTATCTTTGTTTAAAGCTTAATTTTTCTGGGCTCCATCAGTTCCACCATCATCCAAAACCATATTAACTCATTTTTTAGTTTTCTATGTAAAGGATCTGAAAATCACACACTGCTCCTTTAAGTGTATAAAGAAAGTGTGGTAATATTTATTATTATGAAATGTAAGATTTACTGGAGGCATTGACGGCTTAGTGGGAGGTTTCTCACCTGCTATGCGGGAGACTCGGGTTTGATTCCCCACCTGGATACAGTGCCGGTCCCAAACCTGGATAAAATGGTAGGGTTTGAGTCCAGAAGCGTATCCGGTGTAAAAACCCATTCCAAGTTGTGTGGCGACCCCTTGACGGAAGACCAACAACAACATTAAATAATGATGCTTGTGGATCAGTAAGTCAATATACTTCTTTTCATGGCCATAACTGTTAAGTATGTTTTGTACAAGGTGCTGAAACTGCTGCACACCTCCTACCGCCTGATCGAGTCATGGGAGTTCCCCAGCAAGAACCTGGGCAACCCTAACCATATCTCTGAGAAGCTGGCGGACCTGAAAATGGGCATCGGCGTGCTTATCGAGGTGAGTAACTGCATGTAGTGTTGTTATAAAAAAAGAATAAAGAATGTAATGTGTGTTCATTGCCATTAATGATGAAGATCTCGTGCTATTTCCACGAGATATGGTTTGTTTGAATGACTGTGCCGTTGGTTATTTCCCGATAACCGCACGTTCCGTTGCCTTTGATTTCTTACTTTGGGTCCAATAGGGATGTGTGGATGGACAGACCAGCCTGGACGAGAACGACGCATTTGCTCCGCCCTTCGAGGATTTCTACCAGACCCTGAGCGAGGGGAACTTGAGGAAGAGCTTCCGTCTGCTGTCTTGCTTCAAGAAGGACATGCACAAAGTGGAGACTTATCTCAGCGTGGCCAAGTGCAGGAGATCCCTGGATTCCAACTGCACCCTGTAGGGGGCGCGTGAGCGTGCGCACAATTTAGCCACAGCCTGAGATCTGAGACAGGTTTTGGGTTTTAGACCTTTTTAAAAAATGTTTCTTTTTAGTAGAATCCAGGTGTGGTTAAATGTATCCGCCGTTTTCACTTATAACATTATGTATTTTATCCTGCTCACTGAGGAGAACTCCTCCCTTCACACATTTTGCAGATTTCTCTCTCTTTGCGACTTCAGGGTTGTAAAATGGGACCCATTTCACAATGGTGCTACGCGAAAACAAATTCGGCTTTATATCAAACAATGACCAAAAATAAATAAATAAATAAATAAATCCAGGACTATTTCATTTAATTTTGCCAATCTTTGCTAATCTGAGTAAAGAACAGTGTTAACTGTGGAGTGGATGAGAATGCTCCTGGTTGATGAATGTGAAATGTTCAGTGTTTATTTTCTCTTCATTTAGTATTCAACACTGTATACTCCTGTGTGTGTGTGTGTGTGTGTGTGTGTGTGTGTGTGTGTGTGGATCTCTAATAAATCTAATCTATGCATTAATATCTGATTACTTGTGATTTGTTTGTTTTTGCTTGGGTATCTCAATCTGGGGAAGACTTATGAGTTCATATGTGTCGTCATCATCACTTGCATTAAATTATTGCTAATTAATGCCATAAAATGACATTATCGCAGAATTAAAACAGAATTGTGTTTATGGGTGAGATTTATTTAAAGAAGAAAAAATGTAAAAAGTGCTGATGAATTGGCAAATCCGATTGGTCAGAAGGGGTTTAATTGTCCATGACAGCATCTTGGAGAGTACAGATTTATACAACGGGGTTTAGACTAAAACATTCAATTTAACACAATTGTTGAAATGGTGACAGATTCTGTAAGAAGACATATTTAACATCTATGGAAGGAGTCTCCAGTGTCAATATTTTCAACTTGGGGAAGTTTTCACAGTAGAGGAGCTTTTGTCTAGTATGGTGACAATAGGAGGCAGGAGTAGCTCAGTGGTTAAGGCATTACACTACTGATCAGAAGGTCTCAGGTTCAGCACCACCGAAGTTGCCACTGCTCAGATGTATAATGAGATTAAAAAGAAAAAAAAGTAAGGCCGTCTGTCAAATGCCATGAGCATGTAAATGACAAGTGGGACCAATTTCGCAACGGTACTATGCAAAAATCTGGCTTTATATCAGAAACTGACAAAAAAACAAATATATCCAGGTTTATTGCTTTTGACTTCTGTTAACTTTGGAGTACGATCCTGGTGGATGAATGTGAAATAACCAGTGTTTATTTTCCTATTAAAAAGTATTTACTCTTCTTCTAGTTTTCAGCTTTGTGCATTGCTGTGAGACGTAAGACTTGTCCATTGCTGTCAAGTGCTTAACTTCTAACTGGGGCAGGCTGGTGAGCAAACAACCTTTAATCGCGTGTGTAAATTATAACAATATTTGTGGGCATTCCACTACAGTAGATACTTTATTGATCCCAAAGGAAATCCCAGTTAGATTTATTTTTTTTTGATAAATGGATATTTTATTGCTCCTGAAAACAAACCAGCCTGACCAAGCACAAATGAGGTTCTTTAATGAATAAATTAGTTAGAAATGTCACTTAATATCACTATCTGCATAAAAGTACACCCGGAGTGGTCCTCACGATTATAGTTATGACGGAAGTACGTGATCGACTGGGATAAGAACACGAAGGAGGCGTCAAAGACTTTTACGAAATCTCCACAGCAACCAGTTCGGTCTGATTTGAAATCCAGTAAGCACAGGACGACTCTGAGGTGATCGACTTTAACGATGATCCATGCAATCAAACCTGAATCGAACGTCCTAATCAAAAGTCCATCTCAAAACGCCGTCATGTCTGGGAAAATCAGGACACATCACGTGAGGGGACACCGGAAGATACTTTTTATACAGTATATACTGTAAAGATGCTGCAGGAACCAACTTGGGATGGAATACTTTATTCTTTTTAATGCAGTAACCAGTTACGCATATTTATATACATTTACTTTCTTTCGTACACAAAATCACTTAAAAAAACAAAAACAAACAAAAACACAAGACGATGTAACATGCTTCTCAAGTAACCACTAATGAAATTAAAACCAGTAATAAATACACACTCACTCATGCTCTCTTTCTCTCTCACACACAAAGTTCTCAGTACCCAAACGTTAAGCGGTAAAGAAACAATAAATACAACACAACATTGATGGCTGTTAGAGAACATAACATCCTTTAAAAATAGTCACTCCTTAAATTCACGCTGCCTTATAAATAATCTGTAAGGGAAAGAAAAAAAAGAAAGAAAAAAAAATTCACAATCCAGCTTTATTATTTTTTTTGAAATCGGAATGAAGAGTCGCGATGCCACAGCTTAACGTACCGTCTGGGAGATTCTGCAGCCTTTCCATTGACATGAGAATAATTCAATACCTTTAGCATCTAGTTCCTTCAGCACCAGTGTACGATCAATTCCTCTACCAAACAGTGTTTATAAATCTTTTCGGTTTCTCTCACATGATGCTGCTTACGTATCCCAAAACCCCTTCCCTCTCCGGGAAAACATTAACCTATTTGGCAAGTAAGGCATAACTCAATCCAAGCTTATGGCCGAACAGTTAAGGGGTTGAGGGTCTTGCCCAGGGGATCAAAGATAGGGCCCCCTCGGTCAGTCTTTGGACATTATTAAAAAATAATAATAATAATAATAAAAAAATAAAAAATAAAAAAAACATCCGGTCATCCTAACCAGCATACAACCACTTTAACCGCTTAAGCTAAACCAGAGACAGGAAGCTGCACAGTGGAGGGTAGACGGCATCACCGGAACTGCTCTGAAGCTCTTGGAGAAAGGTCACGGGGGGTAACGGACAGGTGTCGAAAAAACATTCAAGACTTCCCCCTCCTTCGCTAAGGAAAGTGAAGAAGCAAAAGGCAAAGCGGGTAGTGTGTTGAGGATTAACAAAGCAAGAGAGAATCATCGTCACTGGTTTCTGTTCTAGCCGTGGCCTCTAAGCAGGCGTCGGGAATCTGAGCCGTGTGAACCATCCCGCAGTGTTCGCAGGGCCCGTCCCGGATCGCCGGCCTGCCTCGGAGCGAGGGCGCGGTAGTGGGTGCGTCCGCGTCGGTTAAAGGGACGAGGAGTTCCACGTCTTCGTCCTCGTCGTCTTCGCTCGCCGTCCCGTTCTGCATCTGTCTCAGGGGGCTCCGGTTCTGCTGTGCGAAGCGTGAGCCGAGGGACATCCGGACCCAGCGGAGGCCGCGCGCAACAAACGAGCCGCGCCCGGCAGGAGGCGGTGGAGCTATTTCGTCGCTCTCGGGTACAGCGTGCGGGGCCGCGCTCGCGGAAACGGACACGACGGTGGCGGCGGGAGGGGTTTTGTGGGGCAGGAGGGAAGCCGACGCTCCGCCCACCGCCCCCTGCTGCTCGCCCTCCGAATCGTCTGAGTCGCGGCGGTCCGAGGCGCGCGCCGAGCTTCCTGCACTCGCAGAGGCGCTTCCCGAGTCCGTCTCCGCCCCTGCGCCGGACGACACCAGCGCTAAGGAGGCGGAGTGCCGAGAACGCGTGAAGTTGAAGAGGCGGCGCCAGATGTTGCCGTGGCGACCGGAGGAAGGCAGTCGGATGGAGGTGAAGCCGAGCTGAGAGCGAACGGCCAGCCGGAGATTCTCCAACACAGAAGCCTGGAGAGAGAGAGAGAGAGAGAGAGAGAAATAAGTTTTTTTTTAAAGGATGTATCGATAATGGATTTACAAAAAGTTTTTTTTTTTTTTGTATCCTAAGGATAATGTTGGGGGAAAAAAAAAACAATGCATAGTCAAAAATAAATAAAAATGTAAAAAGTGAGTGAAGGTAAAAAGTGAAGTAGGGTGTCTCACCTGGTTGCCAGAACAGACGGGGAAATCCTCCACAGGCGGGATCAAACCCTGAGCGATAAGCTGACCATATGAGGGCGGAGCTTCTCTTCTTAGTAACTCTGCCTCAACTCTGGACAATTGTGTCTCAAACGACCTGAAAGGAAAAGAAAAAGATGAACGATATATACACACATCGATTTTTTATTTTTTTTTTCTATATTAAAAAAATAAAAATAAAAAAAATCCCCAACTTATGAACTAATTCGAGTTACAAATTTCCACAGATACGACACGAATCACGTAAGTGTGTATATTGTACAAAAATAGACACTATTGGCCTGAATCAATGAATCAGTGAGGGAGCAGAATGATAAATGTCTGTCCTGTAAAGCTGTCCTGATGGTGAACTATTTTAATTTCGGGAAATCCTCAACAAAACAGAGTTCACAGTCCAATACAGTGGGAAACAGCTGTGAGACAAAATGCCATCTGGGATTCCCCTTGTGAGGGCACAGAGATTTAGTCAGGTGAATTGGTGTGCTTTATATTGTATATTCGTGTCAATGGTGTATAAAATACAATTTGTCAAACTTGAGAACAATTCCGACTCACTTGAACAGGACACTTAAACACCCGTACGTGTTTAAGTTGGGTTTACTGACCTGCGCTCGAAGCTCCTGAGAGAGTAGAGTTTGCAGGTGCAGCCGAGCGCAATGACGAGCAGGAGGCCGCACACCAGGCTGCCGATAACTGCGGCGGCGATGACGCGTGTCGGCACGGCGACGGGGCAGGCATCCTCGTCGCTGGCGTCCCCACAGTCATCCTGCGCGTCACACACCCAGCTCTCGAACACGCATCGCCCGTTCCTGCAGTGGAAGTTCCCGGGCTGACAGAAAGCGCAGTTCTTCTCGTCCGAGCCGTTGGGGCAACGGTTCTGATAGTTGCAGCGGTCGGATCGCGGGTAGCACGCGCCGTTTCTCGAGCAGGGGAACTCGTCTTCGCCACATCCGCTGCAGTTTAGCTCGTCTCTCCCGTTGGCGCAGTGCCAGTAACCGTCGCAACGCTGCTGCTCTGTGTAACAGCCCCAGTTTCCTCCGCACGGCATCTCCCAAGGCAAACAAAACCCCTCGACCTGGTACGTAGCGTTGAACCCTCGCGCCGTGTTGATCTTATCGGAGTAGAAGTGCACCCGGAGCTGGCCTGACGACGAGATTATCGTCGTGACGGAAGTGCGCGAATCGAGGGCGGTCAGAACACGAAGGAGCCGCCTGGGCTCCGCCTCCGAGCCGTCGTAGACTTTTACAAAGTCTCCGTAGTAACCGGTCCCGTCCAGTTTGAAATCCAGAAAGCGCAGGACGACCCGGCGCCGATCGCCCGTATCGATGAGCCACGTGCAGTCGCTGCCCGGAGGATAGAAGTCCGGATAGTTCGGAGAGCTGAACGTGCCGTAGAAGTTTTGCAGACGGAGCTCAGAACAGGCCGGGGCGTCGCAGTCGATCTCGTCGCTCAGGTCCTGGCAGTCGATGGACCCGTCGCAGCGGAGGGAAGGCGGGAGGCAGGTGAGGACGCGGGTGTAGCGGGACACGCAGGGGAACTGATCGAACGAGCACGGCTGGAAGGAGAAGATGGACGAGGAGGAGGACGGGGGGTTGGGGTGAACGCACAGCTCCTCATCCGAGTTGTCCCCGCACTCGTCCATCGTGTTGCACCTCCACGACTGCGGGACGCACTTCCCGTTCGCGCAGTGGAACTGATCCGACTCGCAGCTCGCCTCCTCGGACTTTCCTGGGGAGGAAAAAGAAACGGGGATAAATAGGCGCTTCTTAATCAGTACATTTAAATATAAATAGGTACGCAAAATCCATATTTAATACGTAGGTATAGTACAACGAAAAGTCACAAAGCAAATTCGCTGAAAATCTGTATTTCAGGCCAATAAGAGCAACAAAACTTTCCAAACAGAAATATTATCCCAAAATCATAAAGTATCTCACACCTTTATTCTACACGTTCTCTCTATAGGAAGGAATAAATACTACTTTCAAATCGCACATTCATAAACGTGTACTTTAAAAAAAAAAACGTACAGCGCCATCTGTTGAATTTTGAGATTAATTTATGGTTGTTTTTTTTCCCCATGATTTCTTCCTGTGTATAATTTATTAGCAAGTTTACAATACAGCCAGGGGCGTCTGTGGTAATGAATAAATAAAATTATACTTTTACTATTATTGTTTTAAATAAGTAGTGTATCTTTTCTTACTGAGGGCCGACTGTGATGAAACAGAGCCATCGTGTTACCTCAAGCTCGGCCAAAAAAATAAAAAATTTGGCATGCACAAACAGACAAATTCCAAAAACCATCATCCATTACTCATCTTACATCCCCTTAAAAAAAATCCCGCAAATATCTTTACTAAAAGTGGGCGAGTCTGTACATTAGAGTTTTATTATGTGTATAAATAGATATTTACTCTATTTAACTCTCAATTGAAACTACAGCAAAGTCGAACGAGCTTGTCCTGCTACAGTGATGTATTATAACAAGCACAGTGGGTCAATCTTTGAAAGCAGAATTAAAGATTGAGCTTAAAATAAATGTTTCTTCGCTGATTTTAAATGTTAGTAGACGGCCGGAACAGACTCATCGTTTCGGGGGTATCGGGTTAGTTTTTTTTGTTGAACAGTCAGGTTTTTTTTTTTCGTGCCGACGTCTCAGAGCCGTGTCCCTTCATCCAAACATTAATCTTACACAAACATGCACTTTTCTGAATTATAAATTCGCTAACAACCCACTGTACACTCTCAAGGCCTGGGGAAACCATTAACTATTTATAAAAAGCAAACAGACAGCGAAGCGAGCGAGACTAAATCCAGAGCGGAGGTGGATGGTAACCAGGGATTCGCAATAGGATTACGCAACCCGGCCTCCTTATAAATAGCAGTGTTTTTATTTTCTGCGCTACCTGTGATGTAAGAGAGCCTGAAGCCCTTGCCGGTAAGTGTGTCGTCAGAGTGGAATTTAATCCACACGTGGTCCTGAGAGGAGATGTACGGAGCCGGGATGGACGAGCCGCACGCTCGGTACCCGTCCAGGTTCTTGTAGGTGCCGATGGAGATCCAGTCCAAACCGCAGCGGTGCGAGCTCTGGATCTCAAAGTCCTGAAAACTGAACATGAAAAAAAAGGAGGTAAAAATTAAATCAGATGTAATGACGAGTCGACAACCCTCGGCGGTGGGTCTCACTTGGGTCAACCCGAGTAAGAAACACGGACCCAGGAGCTGATTAGATTGGTCGACCCCGGGAACTGGGGAGTACGTTCCTAGAGCACCCACAAATTGTAGGTGAATTTTGGATGTGGTCAAAAATAAATCTGTCTAGAAATAATCTGTAATCGATCTAGTCTATAAATGCCTATTTTTATAGTTTAAATCCTAAATCTGCTGCCAAAAAACATTCATTTCAAACTCAGCTTAATACATTATCCTTATAAAAAAATAAAATAAAAAGGAATGTGGAATCGTTATACCCGTATACTGTACAGTACTGTAACTGCTGTGTCTCCTGCAGTGCTAGAACATAAAATACAGATGTTAACCCTATATGTATACGCTGTCGTTTTCTTTTCTATCAGTACTGTAGAGTAAATACGGTAATAATTCACCATCACAAGCCGCGTTGTTTTCCTCTACGAAATTGCGGGGGTTTCGGAGGGAACCATTATTAGTTAGTTTGTGAGGAAAAACCTGTGAACGACTGAGGCCGTGAACTAGACAGCTTTGCGATTCTGTAATTAGTACGAGATATTTTTCCCCCCCACAGATTTCATTACAATTTGCTTCTACCACACAGGATGCTGTGAATATTTAGAGTGTTAGAACGTGAATACTTTACATGCACAGTAGGATTATAGAGGAACTGCAACATAGTTACCTTCTCAAACACACACAAAAAAAAAAATGCTAATCACTTATGTCATAGCAACGATAAACTCGTTTGATTTCTGTGGTTCATCTTCTGGACAAATTGCTGCGAACAAGCTGTTACTATAGTAACAATAACATATCACCAGCGCACATTAACATACACCTGAGATCTGCAAACGCACTACTGTTCCGATCACCTGTTTGGGAATTTTTTTTTATTTTTTTATTTTTTTAAATCATCACTCCCTTCAGTTTCATCATTGGCTCTAATCTAAAACACGTCACCTGCGCGGCGCTCAGACGGACTCACACAGACGATCTCTCGCACTTACACAGTCTCAGAGGACGAGACCTAAAAAAACAACAACGTTCTCCCTGGGCTCGAGGGCTCTTACAGTTGTTCATCGTCTGTGCAGAGTGCAAAAATCACACCCCGTGGATGCAATTCTGTACTGGTTACCATGGTTACCAAGGGAACGTCACTATTACTGATGCGGACGGCCTCGGAACGACCAAATCGCACGAATGGCATTGTGTAACATGTGGGATATTGTCACGCGGCCAGGATCCTGATGTAGGAACTACTGTAACGTGTTTTATATACACACACACACACAGTGTTTGCACTGGACATTGTTTCATTAACACAAGATACTATTATGTGAAACAAAATGCATTTACTCATCTGTGACTGAGACATGTGCGTGTTAAAGAAAGTTAAGTATGGTGTGTGTGTATGCATGCAGATATAGGAGAGATATAGTTATGTTCTACTGTGTGTGTGTGTGCGCATTAAAGACAGATTTTGGGTGTGTCTCTACCTCAGGCTGAGGATTTCGATCTTCAAAGAAAAAGTGTGTGCGTGTGTTTGGGTGTGGCTTTGTTTTTTGTTTTAAAAGTGAATGTGTTGATGCCTTTTAATAAACTGTGTGTGTATGTGTGTGTCTCTTACTCCAGGTGAGGATTTATGTGTTGAAAGCAAATGTGTTAATCCCTTCTGAAAAACACTATACACATTATAGTGTGTGTGTGTGTGTGTTATAATGTATTGTCACATCTGTAATCCAGAGAGAGACACTACAACTACTACTAAGGGTCCTAATGCCACTTGTAAGGTGTGTGTGTGTGTGTTTTGGTACCTGATGGTGATGATCTCTCCAGGGTTTGCGCGGATGTTCCAGCTGCAGTTGATACGAGACGGATACTCAAAGGGCCACCCGGGACTGGTGATCACACCGCTGGAGGCCCTGATCTGCTCCACCACATCTCCACAGGCTACACACACACAGTTATAACTTAACTTTAAAAAAAAAAGAAAGAAAGAAATTTTTTTTTTTATGACAGAACTCACCGTTTGAGATTCCCGACACGTAGACATTATCACCGTGCTGCGAACAGAACCCTTCACCTAAGAAAGGGAACGATTGGAGAAAAAAAAAAAAAGGCTAAATCAGAATCACATCTGACATCAGCATCTTGTTCCTCATAAACATTTGATTTTGACAGGCTACAGATTGAAGCAAAACACTTTAGAAAGTTTGATCTCTGAGATTAATAAGGACAGGAAACACCCGATGACACATAAATTCAAAATGATTTACGAGGCTACAACAGAAATATCACGTTTTCACTCCCATCTCTACATTCTAACGCTGTGTTAATGACACCGGGGAGCCTTTCCAGAAGCTCCTACTTCCCACTTTCTTTTTGGTGTACACATGGTCTACAGAGTCAGTATTCAGTGATTTCTGATACAAACCCTGAAGACGTCTTACACACCCATATAATTCATGCTGTTATTTCTTCCTGTCTGGCTGCTTTTCGCTCTGCCTCTCTGTGGAGTGGGGAATTGTAAGACGGCCAAATGCATCTTTCCTACCGGGAAGTTGGAATCATCCCATCTCCCACATGGTCATGAACGCAGCAGGACTATCCGAAATGCGTCACAGACCTCCTCAGTAGGGATTTATTTTATAAACCTAATCGAATCAGCTAATGGACGATTCACAGTGGAAAAAATAAAAAAGTTTGGTCCTCTGGAGACCATATATATTATAACAGTTCTTCAATTCTTTGAAATGCTTTAAAGTGCTTTGATAAAATTAGATTAGATAAGATCTCTTTTTCTTTTTTTTGAAGTGAACAAAGACTAGTCACATCGTTCAGTTTTCTACTGGCTCACGAGATTTAAGCCAGTGACCTCTTGAAGATAGATTAAATTAAACTGCATTTGTTTTCAACAACCCAAAATATCATAATGATGGATAGATATTTATCATGTCTTATTTTTACAAAACCATTCACTATTTCCAAACATTCCATAAGAATTTATAAATATTTACAAGAGAATATTTGCATGTCTGTAAGGAAAGCAATATATCCTGTGACAGAACAGTTTTCAGATGGAAACAACCAACCAACCTAATGTACGATACTGGGATTTGCGCTTGAAACTTGAAAGACACGAGTGTGACAAGGTTACCAGAAGAACTCATTCTCCAGCACACTCAGTAAAACCTATCAGTTGTTTTACTTACAGTACTGTGCAAAACTAACAGAAACAATACCAAACAAATGCGAAAAGCAAAGTTGCTTTTGAAAAAAATAAATGTCTGTATACAAAGTAGATAAACTTAAAATATATAAAGAGCACTAAAGAATCTTGAAATAAACAAAGTGAAAATTTGCCTGTAGATACGGATTTGTATAGTTTCGTCAGGTTGTACTGAGTGAGCTGGAGGATGATTTCGTTTTCTGAAAATGTAATGTAATATGTTGCTTTCTTTACAGGCATGCAAATATTCTTCTTTAACTTCATGTATCTATTAATTAAAGAAATTGTGAAGGATTTGGTACATCACAATATAGACATGATAAACAAATAAAATTACAAAATCTGTACCAAAGATAATGCTGAGCCCAAGTCTTTCACACGGTACTGTACATTGAAAAATTATTAAAAATACAAATTTGGAAGCAGTGTGGCAATAAATGAATTCAAAATTAATTTTTAAAAAAGCAGAAACAAAACAAACAAAAAAGATTCAAATAAAAAGAAGCAAGTGTGGGAAAGTTACCAGAAGACTATTTACACTAAATCCTCTTTTACACTAAATACTCACTGTGACTCTTTAGTGCTTTTTATAGAAGTTTATTCATATATAATGTCAGCCAAGAAAATAATGTATACACACTTAATACAAAATTTATTGCTAAACAGTATTTATTAATATATGATAATATTACTCCTCATAATACTAACCCCTGCAGCTCCCTAACTGGAATATGCAGAAAAATCATTTCACTGTGCTGTAAGGTAAATGTAACAAAATTATTTAATATTAATATTATATACATAGTAAAAAAAATCCTGAAGAGTGTATACATTTATTATTTTGGTTGACACTGTGTATAAAGTTCTAAGTGTTAAAAAAATCCTGGTTTGTAACTAATCTAGAGGGTTTTTTTTTTAATATGTCTTAAAAACAGAACTTAAAACTAACACTTTGTGTAATGTATGTAAAATTAGTAATAAGTGATTACAAACACATTTTTTAAAAATTATATAAGGTTTGCAGAGACAAAGTATTTTTTAAAATGCAGATTTACTTTACATGATTATATAAAGTACACATGGTGGAGTGTGTGAGTCTAACAGAGAGAGAGAGAGAGAACAATAGAGGTTCTTTGTTCCTTTGACTTCAGCTTCAATCCATCCAGCTGTTAGTGCGCGCGCACGCACGCGCTCTCTCACACGAGACCATCTGTCCCCAAAACGCACTCGAGCCGTGACTTTTACATATTATAGAGAGTCTTTAGTTTACTTACTGATGAAGATCAGGGTGAGAATGAAGAGCGAGTCTGTCCATGATGAAACCTTCTTCATGCCCCAAAGGCAGGCCATAATCACCCTCTTCTGCCTCTCTCTGCTTTATAACTGCCTGAGGCTTGGGTTTATTTTAGTCTGAAATCTAACACGCATTGATTTTGTCCAGACAAAAAAAAAAAAAAGTTAAAAAAAAAAAAAAAAGCAGTGTGTCTAGGTGGACATGATGCTGAATAAACACCGCAGACAGCTAGTTATCTCAAGCAAGTGTGTTATAATAATAATAAATTAATTAAATAATAATTATATATAAATAAATAAATAAATAACTTTTTCACCTCAAAATTTGCGAATACTCGCTCTTGAGCTCAATAGGTGCACAGACACGAGAGCGAGCATTTCAGATTAAAATAATCAAAAACAGGAAGTTAAAAAAAGAAGAAGAAATCCTGAGGTGATTTTGCCTTAGCGACGGCTAAGTACGCTAGCACGAGCGGCGTTAGCATCGAGCTAAAAACAACAAAACTGAAAACTGACTGGAGACAGTCGTGTAAAAGCCTCGAATAGCATTTAAACCACGTATAAAATACACCCGTGACAAAATCCTACCCAAGTTATTAAACTCTAGATGTGTGTAAACGCTTGTTATCTGACTCGCTAGTCCGTTTTCTTTGCTTTTCTCTAACCGATTCAGCTGCACCAAACACTGAGCTAAACCGAAATATTAAAAAAAATTATATAAATAAAAAAAAAGGAAATAAGAGTAGTCTGTTTGTAGTTTAAAGAAGAAGAATGAGATAATCCGCTTTGTCTGACAAAAGAAATCAACAGAAACAATAACAATAAGCGGTCGGTTATACGGGTTTCTGCTCCAAACAAAGAGCCGGTGACATTGTCGGCTCCGCGGCCCACACACAATAACCCCCCCCGTTACATCCGGGAACTTCACCACCTTGCCTTCTGACTGTCTGCTGATATATCCGGGTACTGCAGCGTGGACGCGTCCCAATCTGAGCACTCCTCACCATAGTCCCTTTTCACCTACAGTACAGTGTACAAGTTATATAATAGTAGAATAATAGTTATGTTTTTTTTTTTTTCAAAACAAGTTTGTTACTGTTTGTGAATCATACAACTTCATAGTAGGCTATCTACTGCTGTGAAAAAGTATTTGCCCCCCGGCTGATGTTTTACATTAGAATGAATCAGATCAGTGTAGTGGTTAGCACTGTCGCCTTGTCTGGGTTCGATTCCCCGGCCAGGCTCGATTCCCGTCTCTGTGTGCATGGAGTTTGCATGTTCTCCCGGTGCTTGGTGGGTTTCCTCCGGGTACTCCGGTTTCCTCCCACAGTCCAAAGATATGCAGGTTAGGCTAATTGGCGTTCCTAAAATTGCCGGTAGTGTGTGATTGGGTGTGTGAGTGTGTGTATGTGTGTGTGCCCTGCGATGGATTGGCACACTGTCCAGGGTGTACCCCGCCTAGTGCCCGAAGTCTCCTGGGATAGGCTCCAGGTCCCCCGCGACCCTCTCACGGGGGGTCTCACGTCTACACCGCTTCATCGAGGATACAGGAGACTTGGATGGAGTGTACACACATGTACACACATATACAATTCAATTCAATTTTGAAAAGTATAGCACTTTTAACAACTGACATTGTCTCAAAGCAATTATTTAAGTTTGTATGGAATGTGAATGTGTATGAATCAAAATGTTCAGATAGTCCCTGGTGAGCAAGCCCGAGGGCGACAGTGGCAAGGAAAAACTCCCTGAGATGGTAATAGGAAGAAACCTTGAGAGGAACCAGACTCAACAGGGAACCCATCCTCATCTGGGTGAAAACGGATTGCCGGGATTGATCTGCATAACACACACATATACACTCCAACTATATACACAACTAGGGGACGTGGAGTCCAGTGGTGACCTTTTGTATTTATTCCCATTTATACATCTGTGGTAGGACCTCGGTCAACATTCACACACTCGTTCACACACTATGAGCAATTTACAGAGATGGAAAGTAATGAATTACATTCACTCGTATTACTGTAATTGAGTAGATTTTTTGTGTACTTCTACTTTTTAAAGTAGTTCTTAAAATCTGTAATTTTACTTTTACTTAAGTATGTTTTGTTTAAAGTATTGTACTTCACTACATTATAAATCATATTCGCTACTGAGTAAAAAACTAAATGAACGAAAAATGAAAAATAATAATGAATAATAATAAAACGGGGAGGGAAAAAAATTGCACCCCGGAAACCACTGCACTGATTGATTGATGGGGAACAAACGCATTAAGTTCACAAGAACGATGGAGATGGACAGAACAGATGTCAGTGATGCAGACACAGCTGAAAGTGAAACGCCAACAAATGCTTATGAAGCAAAACCCTGGTCATATTTAAGCCACCACTTTGATTTCAAGCACAACAAAGGGAACATATTTATTATGCGTGGATGTTCCATCCCCCATCCCACCCCAGCTGTTAAGAAAAAAGTAGTAGCTCAGTAACTTTTACTCTGAGTAAATTTTTAATGAGCTACTTTTTACTTGAGTAGATTTTTATAAGGGTAACTTTACTTGTACTTCAGTAAAAGTTCACTAAAGTAACAGTACCTTTACTTCAGTACAAAATTTTATTACTCTTTCCACCTCTGGCAATCGAGAATGAAAATCAACCTAATCTGCATGTTTTTTGGATTGTGGGAGGAAACCGGAGTGCCCTGAGGAAACCCACCAAGCACATGGAGAACATGCCAGCTCCTTGCACGCAGAGAGTCGAGGAGGTGCAAGGCGACAGTGTCGACAACTAAGCCACCTATCTAGTGATTAATAATTTAGATTTTTAAAGAACTACATAACCAGTTTGTTACAGAAGCATGTAACCTTTTAGTCAGTTACACGGTGAGGTGAAAATAATGAATTAGCTCACTCTCACTCATCAAACTTTATTCTGTAAACAGGGTCGAAGGAGATTTAGGTACACTACACCCTTGATGGGCTGCTTATCCACCCCCAATCCACTCACACACATACACACATACACACACACACACACACACACACACACACACACACACACACACACACACACACACACACACATACAGAGAGAGCCTATGGAAATGCCAGTTAGCCTAATCTGCATGTCTTTAGACTATGGGATGAAACCCATCAATCACTCATGCAAACTACATGCACACAGACCCACGGTTGGAATCAAAGCCGGACCCTGGAGGTGCGAGACAACAGTCACTTACCCCTTCACACCCCCCACTCTGATGCCCCTGAGGGGAGTAAAATTATTTACACAGGACTGGAAAAAAATGATCATATCAAATTAAATCTTATACAAAACAATGAACCACTGTTTATATTCATATAAAACTCAGGGACTAACACACTTGATTAAGAGAAAACACACAATATTGGGTGAAACAGCCATGCAAGAGCCATGGAACAAAGAAAATGCATGAGGACAGTAAGGAAACCAGAGCCATGTAGAAAGTCAAATATTTAAAGGATGCTTTATTGATATGACAAATATTGCCAAAGCTCAGAAGCAAGTCACTAAGTAACAACAGTTTTCTTCTTCTTTGTCTTTCGGCTGTTCCCTTTCAGGGGTCGCCACAGCGAATCATCTGCCTCCATCTAACCCTATCCTCTGCATCCTCTTCTCTCACACCAACTAACTTCATGTCCTCTCTCACTGCATCCATAAATCTCCTCTTTGGTCTTCCTCTAGACCCCCTGCCTGGCAGTTCCAACCTCAGCATCCTTCTACCAATATATTCACCATCTCTCCTCTGAACATGTCCAAACCACCTCAATCTGGCCTCTCTGACTTTATCTCCAAAACATCTCACATGGGTTGTCCCTCTGATGAACTCATTCTTGATCCTATCCATCCTTGTCACTCCCAAAGAGAACCTCAACATCTTCAGCTCTGCTACCTCTGGCTCTGCCTCCTGTCTTTTCTTCAGTGCCACTGTCTCTAAGCCGTAGAGCATCGCTGGTCTCACCACTGTCCTGTACACTTTTCCTTTCATTCTCGCTGATACTCTTTTATCGCACAACACACCTGACACTTTTCTCCACCCATTCCAACCTGCCTGTACTCGTCTCTTCACCTCCTTTGAACACTCTCCGTTGCGCTCGACAGTTGACCCTAAGTACTTAAAATCCTGCACCTTCTTTACCTCTGCTCCCTGTAGCCTCACCGTTCCTCTTGGGTTCCTCTCATTCACACACATGTATTCCGTCTTGCTGCGGCTAACCTTCATTCCTCTGCTTTCCAGAGCGTACCTCCACCTCTCCAAATTTTCTTCCACCTGTTCCCTGCTCTCGCTACAAAGCACAATGTCATCTGCAAACATCATAGTCCATGGAGACTCCTGTCTAACTTCATCTGTCATCCTGTCCATCACTAGAGCAAACAAAAAGGGGCTTAGAGCCGATCCTTGATGCAGACCCACCTCCACCTACTAAGTTGTGGAATAACCCTGGTTATGTTACTAAGTAACAACAGTAATAAACGTATTTTGACTATAGTATTTTAACTGCATTTGACTGTGTAGTCATTCTGTGCATCTGTCATCCAGGTTTTGTATTCCCTCATTCAAAAATGTTTTTAGACTGATCTGTGAGCCCACAAATGCACCGCTGTCTTCACTTCCTTTATCAGAGGTGAATCTTCATCCTCGTAGATTGAAAGTCAGATGGAGCAAGATCAAGAGTTTACAAAGACCTCACAACAAAGTTTTTGCAGTGTTTCAACAGTGTGGGAGACGTGCATCGTCGTGTGAGATCATGACGCCCTTCTATCAAACCCTACCAAAATTACTCCAAGAGCACACCAATGACTTGATCATCCAGTCATGCGCTTGATTACAAGTTGTTGCTGCCCAGAGTGGCACAACCAGTTATTGGGTTTAGGGGGCAATTACTTTTTCACATAGGTCCAGGCAGGATGGGACAGATTTTTTCCCTTAATAAATGAAATCATCAGTTAAAAACTGCATTTTGTTTTCACTTTGGTTAACTTTGTGTATTCTATATGTGTATATATATATATATATACTGTATAGAATCATGACTCAATCTTGACAAATATGTAAACAATAATAAAACAGGAAGAGGCAAATACACGGCACTGTATCTGAAATAAAAGTTTTTTTGGATGGTCGAACATTTCAATTATTCAATATTTTATACTTTTCCCACACAAATCTTGAAAACAACAAAAACAAGTAATTTGCAGTTCCTACGGTTGCACCACTAGAGGGCAGCACTGTACTAAAAGATTTAATGCACCTCCTTATGAAGGTTCTATTGACCCAAAGTGCAGTTTACTCATCAGGAAGAAAGCACGTCACGTGATCTAGTCATAAAGCAGATAAAGCAGACAAAGGAATCCTGATATTAAAATGTATCTGTTGCAAATCAACAAGGACATTTTCAATGTTAGCTGATAAAAACTGTGAAGTCCTTTTCCCCAATCATCTGGTGTAAAATACCACCAGGCCCCTGCTTTGTACCGAGTGACACGTGAAGATAAAAAGTGAGAGGAACGTTACACACGTCACTGAAGCTTTTAATTCGAAATGGCAAACGCTGATGGAGGCGTTTACACTCGGACACCTTTTCACATCCACCCTACTTACTGTAATACGTGTAATAAAATACGCACAATAAACTGAACAATGTGGTTTGATTGCACTACTCTCTCTCTCTCTCTCTCTCTTGCAAACACTACTGTGCAAAAGTATTGACCCGCATCATTTCTTCATATTAAAGTAAAGAAATGAGAACAAATGTTTTACAGACTCCAAATGTACAATTTTAAACAGTGCTTGTTTATGTAACAACCTCAGCAGCAGCGACCTCATTTCCCCTCTTGTCTGATCCAACCATTCAGAATTATTCAGCATCACCACTACACCAGTCACCGGCCTGATCACTTGTCATCATCTGCAGCTGTTTCTCACTGGTTCATCCCTTAAGTTAGAGGCTTTTTATGCTTGGATGAGTCACTGTGTGGCTTAACAAACCAAAAAAAAACATCCCTCTGAAACTGCTCAGGTGCAGGGAATTGGACGAGAGACAAAAAAAAAAAAAAAAAAGATTTCCTTAAGGGAGCCTGGAGAACTATGAAAACCCGAAGACTACATTAGAAATACATGAAAGTCTGGAGCTCTGGAAGAGAAATATAAAGAAAATATAAAGACATGAGGGGGTCAATATTTTAGTATTGTATTGTATATAGTATTGACCCATCTAAATCCAGGTGGAACCAGATATTTCTATGCAGTATATAGACGTTATAGCAGTTGATGTTGGTGTTGCCTTTCTGCAATAGTTGTTGCAAGAACAGTATTGTGTCGAGTGCATCTGCAAAATCCGTCAAGCACCATAATGAAACTGGCTCTCATGAAGGCCGTCCCAGGAGAACGAGACCAAAACCTCCCTCTGCTGCAGACGAGAAGTTCATTTAGAGTTATCAGCCTGAAAAATGACCAATTAACAGCAGCTCAGATTAGAGGCGTTATGAAGTCTTTACAGAGCAGAAGTAGCAGAAACATCTCAATATCAACTGTTCAAAGGAGATTCATGCAGTTTTTGGACGCCTTCAGCAAAACTTTACAATGTAGAAAGAAATAAACATCAGGAACCATCATGGAGTTAGAGATTTTTTTAGATTTATAATTTTTTTTATATATATAAATAACACATAATAACACATTAATTTATTAAATTCAGCCTTTATTCATCACGTATACATTACTGCACAGTAAAATTGTTTATTCTGGGCAAATCTCAGCTTTTTGCTAATAAGCTTGGGAGGGTCAGTTATATGGCAATTTTTACGCTTGATATATATTTTTCTGCTCTTAACCACAAAATGTTGCTGTGTATAGTTTTCTTTTTCACTAAGGTGAGTGTGAGCACGACGGCATATGATTTTCATCATTTTCCTCTTCATCAAACCATTCTGTATAGACTCTGCGCACTGTGGATGGGGCGGAGTCATCCTGGGAAAGACCACGCCCATCAGGAGGAGAGAGGTGTTTCGTCATACGATCGAGAGGGACCAGGCAGCAGAACTCTGTGTTGATCTGTAGTGATGCTTCACACACTTAAGAGGTAATAAATCCTGTGAATGCCATCAGTGCCATCCTGTTATTGTAGAAACTTAGATTCTTATTAAATTTTGAATTTCCTTATTGATACTTTAATATAAAGTGTCTAAATAAAAGTTGCCTAAGGTCAAGGGAGAAATGAAACGTCGTATACGCTTGACAAGGAAGTAATATGAGTGAAATAAAAGTATAAATGTGCGAAACAATCTGGCAACGTCCTGGTTTTGATTGTCTTTGTGAGCGGCAACAATCCGCCATGCTGCAGCCTGCTGGGCCGATAAACATCAGCATGTCTGATGAAAGCTTGTCAACCCGGAGAGCGCCTCTTTTTTTTTTTTTTTTTTTTTTACAGCTGATGACTGACAAGTGTGCAATCTCTCAGATGCCACGTTTCCTTCCCCAGATGTTTTCGAGTCTCTCCTCACTCGTTATCTTGTTGGAGTTTTTGGGTAAATAACATTTCGTCTGAGCCGTGCACTGCATTGTAGTCGAACATCGCGACTGATGCGTCCGATCCTGACAGCCATCTGTGCAGAATAGCTTTTTGCACAATTAGGAGTTTTGGAGTTTTAGCATTAGACCCAGTCTCGTGCATCACTCTCGGAAACATGCAGCGTGCACGATGAGTCTCGTCAACAGAAGTGCCATATGGATTGAAGAGGTGCTTTATGGGAAACATATGGGCAAAGTAATTAACAATTACACCAAGTATCTTCGCCAAGTTAAATAGCAACTCCGGAGACACGTCTCGCTGATCTAAGGACGGTCTGTTTGCTTTGCTGAAGCGGTGGCTGGTGTGCGTTTACACTCGACACTCTCACATTTTATTCTCTAATATTCTGCATCTTTTTTCTTGCTTAATCGACTGAACTGTGAAATGAATGGTGTCTTTATCTCTTGATGTACAGTATCTTTATTAGAACAGCAGCATGCACATTTCATACAGTATTTTACTGCTTTAACCTGAAGCATTACAAGATTACTAAGCTTTTAACATTAATTACGACTTAAAGCAGGAAGTGGGCGTGGTGTTACACACAAATAATCACTATGCTTTATTTTCCAGTAGCAGCATGTACCATGTTGAGTTCTAGTCCTCTTCATTCCACAGCAGTTTGACATTTTCTTTAACTAAAAATGACACCTTGTACTTTTTTCCCTATCCATTTGTAGTGACACTTAATGTTGTGGGGGAAAAACTTATTTCCCATTATTACTTATAGCTACGAACAACCGGTCCATCAATCTGATTACAAACAATAACAGAAAAACAACAAGAAAATATAGAACAAGAATAACAGAAAATAACAAGAAACTGTCTGAATTATTTATTAGACTTAGATTACGTCATAAATGTCTCTCTCTGTTGTTTACATGTTCAGATTAAAACTGCAGAATCTTGAATCTGTTTTTCATTGTTTTAATTAAAAATGTATATCTATCTATCTATCTATCTATCTATCTATCTATCTATCTATCTATCTATATGCCTGTCTGTCTGACTCTCAGTCTACATGCCTGTCAGTCTGTCTGTCTGTCTCTTAGTCTTCATATCTGTCTACATGCCTGTCTGTCTGTCTGTCTATCTGTCTGTCTGTCTGTCTGTCTCTCAGTCTACATGTCTGTCTGTCTGTCTGTCTCTTAGTCTTCATATCTGTCTACATGCCTGTCTGTCTGTCTATCTATCTGTCTGTCTGTCTGTCTCTCAGTCTACATGTCTGTCTGTCTGTCTGTCTGTCTCTTAGTCTTCATATCTGTCTACATGCCTGTCTGTCTGTCTATCTATCTGTCTGTCTGTCTGTCTGTCTGTCTGTCTCTCAGTCTACATGTCTGTCTGTCTGTCTGTCTGTCTGTCTGTCTGTCTCTCAGTCTACATGTCTGTCTGTCTCTTAGTCTTCATATCTGTCTACATGCCTGTCTGTCTGTCTATCTGTCTGTCTGTCTGTCTGTCTCTCAGTCTACATGCCTGTCTGTCTGTCTCTTAGTCTTCATATCTGTCTACATGCCTGTCTGTCTGTCTATTGTCTGTCTGTCTCTCAGTCTACATGCCTGTCTGTCTGTCTCTCAGTCTACATGCCTGTCTGTCTGTCTGTCTATTGTCTGTCTGTCTCTCAGTCTACATGCCTGTCTGTCTGTCTGTCTGTCTGTCTATTGTCTGTCTGTCTCTCAGTCTACATGCCTGTCTGTCTGTCTCTCAGTCTACATGCCTGTCTGTCTGTCTATCTGTCTGTCTGTCTCTCAGTCTACATATCTATCTTAAGGGAACCTACAGACACACCAGGTGTATATTTGTCAGTTAGAACACGACCAGCACTTTGTTGTGGGATAAAGAATAAAGAACAAAAAAAGTGAAGGTACTGAATAAAACTGATCATTATTGTGCTGCTTTAATTCACTTTGCTTTTTTTTTTTATTGCTGTTGTTGCACGCATCAGTCATTATCGTCAGAAGTGTGCATTTTTCCAACAAACAAGATCAAGATCCTTTAAAAAAAAGAAGAAAAAAAGTGCCTGCGTGGGTACAGCAGACAAACACAGAGCCTGTATCAGAGTAATTACTCCTTATCTGCTTATATGCAAGGAATATAATCTGTTTCGGCTAAAAGAGGCATTTCTGATCAGCTGCGTCTCGGCGGAGCCGTTTAGGAATTTGTGGCATTTTTTTATTTGATCTAATCACTCCATCGAAATATTCGTGACACACAATGATATCTCGCAGCGGCAGGCTGACATCCATTAAGAAGGAAACACGGGTAATTTATTAGCACTTTATCGGGACCTGAAAGGGCCTTTCACTCGGAGAGAGGAGGAAAAGGAATAGTTTTTTCATTGATACCGAATGATTTATAGTGGTCAGTCGGGCAGAAAAACAGTGTTTTTAATTAAAACGCATGCTTCCAATTTCAGCCAGAGAGCTTTATCACAGGAAATTAGCATTACACTACGCTCCTGCATGCCTTTAGCTAGCATAGCAGAGACAGAAAAACTTGACGAGTAGCAAACAATAAGACCGGTGTGGATGTGTAAGCGTGTGTTTTTTTTAATGCTAGCATTGTGACATGGTGAGTAAGCAGTGTCCCAGCTAACAGGCTAATTACTGCACAGAAACACAAGCAGCCAGAACCTGAGAGGACACAGGGACGCTAACACGCCTGACCGCTAAGAAAAACATGACCCGAAACCAAAGCGAATGGGGGAACGTTAGTGATTCTTCGCATGGCTGTTTAAGCTTGAATGCTAACACGTAGCGATCGGCACAGGGACTTTTGTCTTCGCCGGTCTGCTCAATTAAGTTGAACTCCCACCACTAAAGCTGCCTTCTGATCTAAAGCTGGATAAGTCCAGAGTAAATCAATATGAGCATTGTAAAGGTTAAATGGTGTTACGTTTATGCCCGCTGTAGCGACGCCGCGAGTCTGCCGCGAGTCTAACAGCGCTTTGTTACACACACACACACACACACACACACACACACACACACACACACACACACACACACACACATGCTTTCAACTCTTTGAATTTAAACATTTTGTTTTAGAATTCCTCTGAACCCCGAAGTGTTTCATGTTTCTAATCCAGCAAGAGTTCAGCAGTCTGAAACAAAAACCCTGTAATGTTCACACACACTTTCATAAACAATAAAACCACTGACATCAGTGTAATTACTGACACTAATTACTAGCCGCGGTAAGCAAACAGCTCAGGATGCACGCACACACACACTGTACACACACGCACACACACACTGTACACACACAATGTTCACACACACTGTTCACACACACACTGTACACACACACACTGTACACACACACACACACTGTACACACACACACACACACACTGTACACACACACACTGTACACACACACTGTTCACACACACTGTACACACACACTGTTCACACACACACACACACACACACACACACTGTACACACACACTGTACACACACACACACACACACACTGTACACACACACACACACACACACACACACACACACACACACACACACTGTACACACACACTGTTCACACACACACTGTACACACACACTGTACACACACACACACACACTGTACACACACACTGTGCACATGCAAACACCAATAAAATATTTGCTCCTCATCTTAAACATTTCCAAAAAGCACCAAAGAAAGGGAGAGACATTAAATGAAATGTGGTGTCTTTCTAAAAAATAAAAATTAGAGTGAGACAGAGAGTGTGAGACAGAAAGACTGACAGGAAAAGAGAGAGAATGAGATGGGGTGAGAGAGAAAGAGTAAGAGAGAGACCGAGACAGAGAAGACAAAGAAAGGGAAAGAGAGAGTGAGACAGGGGAAAAGGAGAGAGTGAGATAGGGGAAGAGAGAGCGAGGCAGGGAAGACAAAGAAAGGGAAAGAGAGAGTGAGACAGAGAAAAGAGAGAGAGTGAGACAGAGAAACTGACAGGAAAAGAGAGAGAATGAGATGGAGGAAGAGAGAGTGAGAGACAGGGAAGAATGTATGAGACATATGAGACAAAGAAATGGAAGGGAGAGAGTGAGACAGAGAAGACAAAGAAAGGGAAAGAGAGAGAGCAAGACTGGAAATAGAGAGTGAGACAGGGGAAAGAGATTGAGTGAGACAGAGAAGAGAGAAAGAGACAGGGAAGACAAAGAAGGGGAAAGAGAGAGAGAGAGTGAGACAGGAGAAGGGAGAATGAGACAAAGAAGACAAAGAGAGAGAGTCAGACAGGAAACAGAAAGTGAGATATGGGAAGAGGGAGAGTGAGACGGGGAAGAAAAAGAAAGGGGAAGGTTGAGAGTGAGACAGGGGAAGAAAAGGAGAGCGGGAGAGACAGTATGAGGATAATAAAGCCCTGCGAGGATAATAAAAATACATCATCCGTCTCTCTCTCACTCTGATGATCATCTGTCTCCATCACTCGTCTTTTCCTGATTTTCCATCGTTTTCTCTGATTTTGTTGCACTCGTTCTCTCTCTCTCTCTCTCTCTCTCTCTCTCTCTGAAGCCGACCTACAGCATCTCCTGCGTACAGCTCTTCTCTTCCCTCGCCATCTCCTCAGCAGAGTCTCATTATTCCGTCTCTCCTCCCTGCTGTCCCTCTCACTTGGCAGTTAGTTACAGATTAGCTTCTAGCTTTAAGCTCTTATCAAACCCTCGGCTCCTTTGTGAGGTTAAAGGTCAAAGCGGAGGTGAGAGTCTCTCCCCCAGTTCCTCCCTCCAGGTGTCTATGTGAGACGCCAGTAAACGGTTCAAACCGAGACCGGGGAAGATGTCACTTTTCCCTCCTGTTTAACGGTTATGGATCCGTAAAGGGATTTTCACGAGCAGACTTAGAGACTCAAATGAACCCGACACAGTTCATTAAAATCTTATTTACTGTACGCGGCTGAGATGATGCTCAGCTCTCAACACTTTGACGCAGAGGCTTACACGATCGAAAATGGCTCTGCTTCTCCATTTGTGTTTTTCATACTGATTAAAAGAGATAGAGAGAGAGAGAGAGAGAGAGAGAGAGAGAACGATTTGAGATTGGTGTGACTGTTTAAGAGGTGGCCCGGGGCGGAGGGACGCACGTTATAAGCAACACCGCGTACCTCGTGTTCTTCTTTTATTGAGCGAGCGCTCATCCCCGACTCACTCTTCCTGAAATGGTCTGTAATAAAAGAGATGATGGTAACAGACATCATGTTCCGCTTACTTGCTCGTCCTGACACGCTGATGTAATTGAGACAGAACCGAACAGATATAATTACAGTGGAAGTTAATTACTGCCTGCAGTGATGCTCAAACATCGGCTAATTAACACATCAGCTCCGCCGCTGCTAAACTGTCACTGTGGCGTGGAGTGTGTCTGAACTGAAAATAAACAGTCAGGCGATGGCTGCGACTTGAGTTTGGACGTCGGTGTGAATCCGTTCTGCCTTTAACACCGGCAACTCCGTAACCACCGCAATCACCACCAAGAACCACAACAGCAGTCCTGCTGAGGTACCATGAGTGAGGCAAATATCACCTGAGAAGGTACACGAGTGACATAACAGATTAATAAATCATAACGCACGGCAAACAACAGACAGCCAGATGAACGAGTGGATGAATAGTCGGATAGACAGATGTCCAGATTAATGGTCTGGACAGATAAGACGGACAAACAGATGGACAGATTGGCAAGTAGACAGAACGATTTATGAAAATAGCCACACAGGCAAACACACAAAGAGAAAGACAAATGCACCAGACAGAGACACAGATAAACAAACTGACATACACAACCAGACGAATTGACCAACAGACAGACACAGACAGACACGTACAGTACAGCCAGACAAACTGACCGGCAGACAGATACACATGCAGACAAACTGACAGGCAAACACACAGCCAGACAAACTGACAGAAAGACAGACATGCATACAGACAAACCAACAGACAGACAAACCGACAAACATACACAAATAGACAGACAAACCAACAGACAAACACGTACAACCAGACAAAACAACAGACAAACACGCATAACTAGACAAAACAATAGACAGACGCACACAGCCAGACAAAGCAATAGACAGACATACACAGCCAGACAAAGCAATAGACAGACACACACAGCCAGACAAAACAATAGACAGACATACACAGCCAGACAAAACAATAGACAGACACACACAGCCAGACAAAACAATAGACAGACACACACAGCCAGACAAAACAATAGACAGACATACACAGCCAGACAAAACAATAGACAGACACACACAGCCAGACAAAACAATAGACAGACACACACAGCCAGACAAAACAATAGACAGACATACACAGCCAGACAAAACAATAGACAGACACACACAGCCAGACAAAACAATAGACAGACACACACAACCAGACAAAACAATAGACAGACATACACAGCCAGACAAAACAATAGACAGACGCACACAGCCAGACAAAACAATAGACAGACATACACAGCCAGACAAAACAATAGACAGACATACACAGTCATACAAATAGAAAGACAGACTCAGCCAGAGAAACAGACAAACCAACAGACAAACACACAGACAGACAGACAGACAGACAAAGCAACAGACAGACACAGAGAGAGAAAGCCAGAGAAACCAACAAGCAGACACAAAGAGACAGACAAAGCAACAGTCACAGACAGACAGACAAAAACAGACATACACAGAGTCAGACAAACAGACACAGCCAGACAAATAGACACACAGACACACACACACAGAGCCAGAGAAACTGAAACTAACACACATGACTAGACAAACAAGCAGACAAATCTGCAAACACAAATAGGCAGCAAAAACAGCAAACAGACAGACAGACAGACAATCAGACAGACAGGAAAACACAGAACAACAGAAAGACAGAGAGAAACAGTAACAGACAAACATACAGACAGGCAGATAATCAAACACTCACAGACAAGCAGATGTGCAAAAACACACACACACACACACACATGCAACAGACAGACTGGCAGATTGATCCATGGATTAGCGCAAAAAATATCTTCAAGGTTAAAAGACAGTTATATCTGTAATGAGTCCAGTTACCTAACGACATGCCAAAGCCTTCCTGAACTTCGACCCCCCCCCTTCGTCTGATGGGAGAGATGAGAGGGCCGGCTGAGACAGTGTGTGTGTGTGTGTATGGCGGATGGTAATTACGGACTTTTTCCTTTGATAATCCAGCTAGCTGTCCCATAGGGAGCTAATTAAACAGCAGGGGCATTCATTAGGCGTGCACCTGTCTAACCAAGATAATGAAGTGCACAAAGTTCACCGGAGCTGAAAATGTCACCGACGTCTCCGTCAGCGCCCAACAGCTCAGATTCATCAGCAAGCCGTATTGTTTATCTCACGCTTTAAACATTTCTTCCCCCGGAATCCATCAGGTGCCGCGGTCGCTTTAGCTTTTTATCCCATTTATCCGTCTGCTGTTTCGATTACTAGCGCGTGGTGGACTGGACACTGCACTCAGTGTGACACGCCTTCTCCTCAGTGGTGAGAGAACACAAACAAAAAACAAAGGCTTGCGAGAGAGCGGCTGTTTATAGCTGCTAGGAAGGGTGTTCAAGTCAAACTGCATTTTCTTTTCTTCTTGGGTTTATCGCTGCTATATCGTGGATTAACTTGGCTGCAGTAATGGTGGAACCGGTTTAAAGAAGACTGTAAGTTCGTGAATGAAGGTCTCAGCTAAGCTGACTCCCGCTGTCGTTATCCCCATGAACATTCAGCGAGTCGCGTCTGTCTGTGTGAACTGTAAAATAAACTCATTCACCAATTTTAGATCAGCTGGGAGTTATTACCACATCCCTCAGACAATCCTCTGACCTCCTGCTAAATATTCCCACCTGTTTGGGCCCTTAAAGGAGTTCCTGGGAGGCCGGCGTTTCAGATGTGAATAAGACAGGCAGTCCGATCATGACGCTCGTGTACTGAGGAAACTTTCTACCTTGATGGCAATTCAAGCGCTAGTGAAACCCGGGGATAAGTGCATTAGTGCAGCAGAGGATTATATAGAGACATTCTGTACAATCAAAAAGTGCACAGCACACAGCATTAATCATAACTCGTGTATAGATAAACAGCATCACATCATGCGTTATTACCCAAACACAAATGCAAGACTTAACGTTGACGTCCTCAGGATAAAATGAGCTTATACTGTGTTTTTTTTTTTGTGTGTGTGTGGTTTCCAGATAACATGACAAACGTTTTTTTTTTTTTTCATTACTGAGAAAGATAGATAAAAAACGAGGAAACAAAGGGCTTTAACTGCTGTAACAAAGCAAGCGATGTCCAGAATGAACTTGTCTCGCAGTCATTCAGCAGCACAGACTCTGGAGTTTACTGCCAATGGATAAAAAAAAAAAAAAAGAAAAAAAGATGTGTCCTTGTTTAAAGGTCCCCTATTTTTACTATGTCTTTAACAAGTTAACACAGGTCTCAGAGGTTCCCAAAAGTGTGTGTGTGTGTGTGTGTGTGCGCATGCTTTAACTGAAACACTCTAACTGCCACAACAAACTCCTGTTTTACTCCTCTGATGAACAAGAAAGGGGGAGGGGCTCTTCTTATGTGAGGTCACAGTGAAGGTGATCTAGTTAGCTGGTTCACAGCAACACATATATATATATATAATTTTTTTTTTACTTTTTTTTTCTTTGTACATGTGCATCGAAAAGTGCACAATAGCTCATCTTTAATAAAATAATTTAAAAAGTTGCTAGTCTTGGAAAGAAATAATTTTTCCTGGAACCACACGGCTCATTTCATTATGTTTGATTTCTCACTCATCAACTTTATTTAATCCAGATGTGATGACAATCTGCTGTAAGTTTTACCTGTAGGAAAGAGAGAGGAAAAAGTTTTCTTTTTTTCCCCAACATGACAATTTGACATTAATTTGTTGAAAA
Organism: Channallabes apus; assembly: GCA_030522415.1. NCBI lineage: Eukaryota > Metazoa > Chordata > Actinopteri > Siluriformes > Clariidae > Channallabes > Channallabes apus. The sequence goes on along the minus strand of CM060105.1, from coordinate 14,279,465 downwards.
GTATTTCATATGTTGTGAAATTTGCAGCATTATACGGATTGGTGCATATGTTATTACAATAACAAGCGGCTGCTGGTTTATTGTGTTTTTTCACATATACGGTTGGCTAATTTGACAGTTTGAGAAAATGGACTTTGTGTTTGGAAAGAAACAGTTGTTTTATTGTTTTATGAAATTGTAGAGATTTATATACGACGAGAGAGAAAGAGAGAGAGAGAGAGAGAGAGAGTTTATAGCCAATACACGAAACCTCTAATAATCTTCTCGTTAAATAAATCTCGCCTAATCACGCTCCATCTCACACACTTGCTGCCTACTGAGATGCAAATCATGAAGCTAAAGACACACACACACACACACACACACACACACATTCGCGTGTCCTCTGTTTAATGTCTGTCGCTGTCGCTCGTCCTCGGCGATTACCTCCCGAATGCCGATCTCCCCGTGAGGGAGTGAGCGAGGCGGCCATGTTTGCGATGATTAGCAGGCCAGCCCCTCGAGGCTTTCATTAATGAGGCTACACACAGAGTTAACAATTCATAACAAATTTTAATGCGGCGTCGGAATTAATTACGCTCTCGGTCAGAGACGCAGGAGGCTCCCTCGTCTGCGTCTGACCTAGCGAGAAGTCCGCTAATGACTCTTTTCAGGTTTGGCGCTTTACACGTGTAATTAACTCCCATTAATAGCTAGATAAATGGAGGACTTAAAAAAAAAAAAAAAACGTAAGGTGATGTCTCAATAAGGGCGTGCGGTACTCCACTGCTACATCAACTCCCAAGAAGACGTGCTGTTTTTTATTTATATTCTTTTATTTAATCAATTAGCAAATGCTAATGCTAATCAAACTTTACTTCACTGACATAACAGTCAATAACGTGTCTTAATCAGCACTGGAAATGACGTGTGAGAGAAACATACTGAATATCAGGTGTGTGTGTGTGTGTGTGTGTGTGTGTGTGTGTGTGTGTTAAATATGAATTCCATGTTACAGCGCAGGTGTAACTGAAATAGATCACTGTTCTTAAAAAAAAAACAAAAAAAAAACGCATGATTTTGAAGTATAATATAAAATAAAATTTTGGAACTCTTCTGTCCTGACTCACCACACAGCACTTTACAACTGCGACATTTGAGCCATACGTCATTCTTTAAACGCCTCATTCATTTACACATAATTTGTTAGAAAAGTTTTTTCTTTTCACAAAGTCACATGTGATTCTTTTTTTTTTACACAATTCGATTATTTATGCACGCTCTCTTTTCAATAGGAATTATTTATTTATTTGCTAACTCTTAAATACACACGATTCAGTTATCTATTCATAATTCATTTGAAATGATTCACTTATTTACATGTAATTAAGTAACTCATAGTTCATTTATTACAGGATTTGATTACTTTTGTGGCAGTTTTTAATTTTTTCATTCATTCATTTTCTATACCGCTTAATCCTGTGTTCAGGGTCGCAGGGGACCTGGAGCCTATCCCAGGAGACTTCGGGCACTAGGCGGGGTACACCCTGGACAGGGTGCCAATCCATCCGGCACACACACATACACACCTAATCTGCATATCTTTGGACTGTGGGAGGAAACCGGAGTACCCGGAGGAAACCCACCAAGCACGGGGAGAACATGCAAACTCCATGCACACAGAGACGGGAATCGAGCCTGGCTAGGGAATTGAACCCAGACCCTGGAGGTGCAAGGCGACAGTGCTAACCACTACACCACCGCGCCGCCCTAATTTTTTCATGTTTTTGTAATATTCATGTGATTTTCCTCCATAACAGTTTCACATATGATTCTTCATTTATTTACATGCCGGTGCTTTTACACACAATTCCCTTGAAATAATGAGTTCATTTACATGTCACTTTGAACACAATTCATTTATTTACACATATTCATTAGAAGTGATTTGCTTATTTACACGATTGTTTAAGAACAATTAATTTATTTACACCTGAATTAAAAAAAAAAAGGATTCATTTAATTTTGTCATTTTCTTTTTACCTTTTTCTATTCATTAGATTTTTTTTCTCCCACACAATTCATTTATTTTCACATATTTTTTTTAAAAAGAACAACTAATTGTTCACATGTGATTCTTAAGAAATGATTGATTTCTTTACACATAGCCCATTTATTTATTTATTTATTTATTTATTTATTTTAGTGGTTAGCACAGTCCTCCAGGGTCCGGGTTTGATTCCCCCTCGATTCTTCGTGCATGGTGTTTGCATGTTCTCCCCGTGCTTGGTGGGTTTCCTCCCACAGCCCAAAAACATTCAGATTTGGCTTATTGGTGTTCGCAACTTGCCCATAATGAGTGTCCACAAAACGTATGACTAATCCCATGTGGTTTAATTTTTCAGGTATGATTTTCACATCTCACGTTAATAATTCTTCCTCATGTGTAATCACGTCTCCTCATGACATCTGAGAATAATCGGGGCATTACACAATAAATGAACTGCACCTTCGCATATTGTTCATATAATGAGATGTGAAAAACGTATATGATCACATGTGAACAGTGTGTCATTCCTCCATGAGTGAAGAATGTGATTGTTTCATTTCATCCCATTCTCTGAATTATTGACATTACTTCTGCACCAGGCCGAGTGAACTGTTTGTGTTTGAGGGAAAGAGCGATCGGTATTGAGTGTGGACTAAAAGTGTGGGTTCCTTCGCACCCCTGGGACTTGCTCTTTCCCTTTCCATCAGCTACTATTTTCCGGGAGCGTGCAGTAATTTCATGGCTCGTTGAGAGCGAGCAAAACCTCACTGTTCCCTTCCACTTCGCCTGAAGCCTTTTAATGAAGTTATTAATCCAGCAAACAGAAAACTCTCTCCTCTCTGTAACGGCGAGGTGCATAATTCACGCCGCTCGTCTGCAGCCGTGCCACAACAAACCGTGTAATGACAAATTTATTGTTTTGGGTTTTTTTTTTTTTTTTGAAACCAAGAACTTTAGCAAGTGTGACCTGTGAGGCAGAGACAGGATGTCTGGTTTCTCCCAGTGTTTATGCTTCCTTTGGTATTGCTGTACATGAGGGAAGATTATGGAAGTAAATATCATGGAAGCTCGGGACAACTGATTAGATGCCTGGTTTTTTGATGATTTCTTGACTGTTATCGATATTGTATTTGAACTAGACTGGTTTTTCCATTGAGGGGCTCAAACACTTATGGCTTCAGTGGAATTTGAGTTGGGATCAATGAGTTTGGTTGAGTTTTCAAAGTTTTTTCCAGGAAGATCTTTTTATCTTCCTTTAAACAGAAAATACAAATATCGTTCCAATTTCCTATGAGATCAAGGGATTACATGAGGATTCTTCTGTAATATTTGGAAATCTCACAGTGTCCATTGGTAGACAAAAAACTAGCAACAAGCATAAGATTTACGTCTCAGCCAGTTGAAATTTTCTGAGGTTTTTAATTCCTTGCTCAGGAGGTCACATGTGCTTTTGCTTTGCACAGATAAACAAGAAAATGAAAGCAAATCTTTAAATTTCAACATAAGCACCAGTGGCGTCAACCAGTTTCCTCCAACAACCAGAGATGGAATGTACAGTGTTCTGAAGGAGGGTGTTGGGGATATTACTGAGAACCTCCTGAATCTGTTCCTCCAAGTTCTCCAGTGTATGTGAGGTTTTGTCCTGTACACATCATTCTCCTTTGCCTAGTCCAACAAGAAAAAGTCAAATCACGTGGAGTGAGATCTGGACTCGGAGGCCATTCATGAGGGCCGCGTCGTCCCAACCAACATCCCGGGAAGTGCTGTTCTAATCACGCACATGCAGTAAGAGCAGAATGGGGTGGTGCACCATCCTGCGTGAACATAAGGTCGCCAATATTCTATAACTATTAAATATTGCCTAGTTCATTTTCACACCACACTGTATATAAACCGGTGTAATCAGAGCATGAATATAATAGTGGACATAATGGACTCAACATCAGTGTGAACATCAGAGCAGCTTCAACTAAAACCCCTGAAAAACATTCTGTCTACGTTCTTATATATACTCTAGTCTCAGTATTAAAGACACCATAAAACTAAAGCAATTAAAGTTGTCGAATAATTACAGAGCTCATTTGTGTGTGTGTGTGAGTGAGAGAGAGAGAGTGTATAAATGTGTATTTTTTTAAACAGAAAGGTGTCTGAGATCATATTTTGCCAATTTATTTTTTATCAAAGGAACTAAAAATGAACTTCAAATACATCACTTGTCATTCCTCAGGCAAAAACCTATGAAAGAGAAACGAGGGGAAAAAATGTATTCCATGCACCTCATCACATCCCATTTCATGCCATAATTGTATCAGATATGTTTCCGAGGGTCTTCGTGAAAGGGAGAAGGTGATGCCGGAAAGGTGCCGAGCCTCAAACTAGCAGCAGCGTGTATTCGAATGAGTCTGTTTTAATTTAATCTTTACTTCCCTGCTCGAGACCGGTTATTCAGACACAGAGAGGAAAATTGTGCATTGAGTAGTGTAAAAGAGCTCGCATTTTTTCTTATTTAAAAGGTCTTTCAGCATGATTTAAACTCGTACCTACGTACAGCAGTCATGTGTAAAATGCTGCGGTGAGTGTAATGAGAAAAGTGTTACAGACTCAATAAAGTGCTTCAATTTATTCTTTTTCTTTGTTATTATTATATTATATTATGATGCAGAACATGTCTGAAACAATCCTTATTGCTCTACAGTCTCACATCCATCCCTTTAAATTGACACGTTTAAATTATTGATAGCAATTTGATGGATGTTTCGGGAGGAGTCATACTGCAAGCTATTTTTCAGAACTTGAACATGAACACCTTATCATTCATTATCAATTATATACCAGCAAACTGGTGACAGGATTATGGGCACCCAAGGCTTACCCATGCCCTTGGTGACCAAGGACAAGACCGCCTGGTCCAATCCCACAGAAAAGCACAAACTGCACAAGTCTGATCCTCGGAAGCCTCGCCTCTCGCCTGACAACATCCAAAGTATCCTCCACTAACATCCTGGAGCCAGACACCAGAACCTGCAGAGCCACACAAAAGTCCTATAGAGCCACACTGCAAGGGACCAGAGCCAGCCTCATGGCACAAAGGGAACCAAAAGTGTGCTTATAATGTTCTCTCACCCACCCCAGGAGACCAAGGGCATGAGGCGGGGTATATCCTTAGACAGGCTGCCAATCTATTGCAGAGCACGAACACAATCAAACATTTTGGGCAATTTGGGAACGCCAAATTTGGGACTGTGGAAGGAAACAAAGCACATAGTAAAGACGATGTCTCGATTGCAATAACTGACTTGACGTCCTGATTGGCAACTGGTTCAGACCAGTAACCATGTAGTCAGGCTTCATTATTGTCTAAAGCTGAGACATGCTCTTTGAGCTGTGTCTGAGCGCCAGCTATAACATAGCTCAATATTATAATATCATAAATATTCATTCATCTTCTCAATTCAAGACTCTGTTTACTTAAAAGAAAAATACAAGTCTTTGGATTGTGGGAAAAACTAGAGTAAACTAGAGTCTGGAATCGAACCCTTGACCCAGCCACTGTGCTAACCACTACACCACCATGCTATCATATTACATACAGTATGTGCACAGAATAAGAACTGATGTCGACTATGACGCCGCATGACTCATGGCTCAGGAACATCATGTGATAGAAATTCCTAATCATTTTTCATTTGAAACAAACCAACAAAAAGCGAATGCTCTGTTGTTGCAAAGCTCACTCTTAAAGATGCCACAAAATACCAGAGAACAGTAATACAGCAAACGAGCTCCAGCCTGTTTTCTTTAATGTACAAAGCAGTTCCCGCATTACGGGTGTGACATTTGGACTATATTGTTAAGCAAAAAGCCTCAAAGCGTGGACAAGCTTAAGATCAGGAAAAAACATTAGCATAAACCTTTATGTAATCTCTTCGGCTAAAAACAAACAAATCCTCGAAATGCTCATAATCATTTACATGCTGAGAACATGCAGCATTTTATCACTTTTATAGACGTGACATTAAACAGACAGGCTTTTACGAGAGAGTACTGTTTTTTTTTGTTTTTTTACAAACTCTGTGAGCTTTAAACCCAGCTGCAGGAAGTGTTTCACTTGTACCGTGAAAGAAACTCAAATGAATATGACCACTACACCAGGGTTACGGATGGGACATTTTCATGTTATGGATTTGACGTGTGTCTTCTACAAGCTTTATAAAGAATACACTTGAATAGTGTTTTAACATGAAACATTTGAAATAGTGATTATTGCTGATGGTTTTTTTTTCTTCTCTTTTTTTTCCTCATTCTTTTCCTTTGTCACTTCCATCCTTTTATTGCTTCTTTGTGCTTTTAAACTCTTAGCAATCGACGTAACAGTTGAGTCACTCTAAGCAGATGTTTGGTAAGACCCCTATGAATTATGCTCATAGGGGTCTATCCATTATGTCTTTTGCATGAAATCGCCTTACACATTACTACATATTAACAAAAAACTCACATTTTAGTTGAATTTACATTAGCAATACTAACCTGTTTTTATACACTTTTATACTGACCTCCTAACAGCTCAGGAACATAAGATACAAGCGTAATTGCATGTGGGTTTTCTTTTTTAATTACACAAGACTGCTTGCAAGTTTGTTCATGTTTTATCTTGCTTCTGTCATGCTTAAGTACTACCGCCTGATAACTCCCATGCTCTCGCTGTTAATTAATCCATCTCACCTGGTTTATCGACTCTGTTTCACATGTAGCTCTTCACACACATGAGCACACAAACCAAAGAAGTGTCCACCGGTTGTACAGCTCCCCAGGTAACAGATACCAAGCTGAGAACACTGTCTGCACATGATGAGTTGATTAAACTCAAAAGTCTGCAAGACTATTAAACTAATAGGAGATATTAGAATAGAATAGAATAGAATAGAAAGTAACAACACAACCCCCCCTGACTGAGGAACAGTTCCTTAGTAGCACAATCTGGTGGCCAAATCATGCGTGAAAATGATTCCTCAAGCTTCCAGAACCACTCTTTCACACTGTGCATCCTGGAATATGCTCCGTGCCCTAAAGGAAGAAAACCTCCATAGATGTGATAACCTGGTCATTCAGTACATTCAGGTCGTCAGCTGGCTTCGTTTTATTGCCACATCACGTTGCTGAGTCTCGACCAGAGCAACTGAAGCAACTATGGCAACACAGCTGCTTAGTTCCCGTCCTGCGAGTTCTTATCACCTTGTGTGTGTTGGAACGCTCTTACTTTCAATATTAAACATGAAGTAGCTCTGTTTTTTTTTTTTTTTTTTGACTGTTTATTTTTTAACATAAAGCCTCAAGTGACTAAGTGATCAATATTCATGATGGTTCGTCACATGTTAACACTATTGTTCCAGGTTTTAATAATGTGTTAAAGAGTTCTGAACCCAGTTTCAGTCATTTCAAGATCTAGTTAGATCTGAAAAGTTACAGTAGATCTTTGTTTTCTTGGCTGGATGCAGCCCTGTCACGACGCTGTGCGAGGTCAGGCAGGCTGATAGGACCCAAGAGCAGACACCACTCTGGGATGATATTCTTAAAAGGGCTTTAATGATGAAAATGTAGGAGATAGGGTTGGTAGTGCTTGGTGTTACTCTCTCACGGAATACAGGTGTATAATGAACACGGGACTATAATGGAGGACAGAGGTGCAGCTCTGAAGCGGTTCTCTGACGTTTAATGAAGTGAGATTCTGTAGTTCACCTTGACGTGGAGGATGGCTGCTGGGTACCTTTATGTAGTGGAAAAAACAGACGTGGATGCAGAGATTGAGAGGAGCAGAGGCGTTTCACCTGTTGGTGTCTCGAAGGATGTGGAATCCGGAAGTGAGAAACAATCGCGAAGTCAAGGGGCGAAGCGTGAGTCAGTGTCCGTGAGAGCAGTCAAGGCCAGGTCAAACAATCCGAAGCGGAAGACGATAGCGAAGTCGAGGGGCGTGGCGTGGGTCGATGTCCGTGAAGCAAAAATCAGGTCTAAACAAATCCGTAGGGGCGAGCGAAAAGCGAAAGCCGTTAAACAAAGCACTTGGTCAAAAAACGCATGAATCATAGGAAAAATAACCGCGAGGAAACTGGGCTGTGGAGCACGCAATAATTCGGCAGCGAGAAAGCGCGCTGCGCTTCCTTAAATGTCGGGAGAAATTATTTGTGAATGGGGAGCCGGTGTGTGTGGGAGGGGCGGTACGAAGGCGTGGGAAAAGACGTGACAGTCTAGAGACAACGTGACCGCGAGTAGAGAAATCTGACAGCGTGGGAACAAAAACAACAACAAACGAGAGGAGTGACAGGAGTTCGTGACAGTACCCCCCCCCTTACGAACGCCTCTGGGCGTTTGGACGGGGCGCCTCAGGAAAACGTTTGTAAAAGTCCGTAAACAATTTGGGGTCCAAAATGAACTTGGCAGGAACCCAGGTTCTCTCCTCAGGTCCATAACCCTCCCAATCTACCAGGTACTGAATGCCTCTCCCTCGGCGACGGGCCTTGAGGAGTCGCCGGGCTGTGAATGCCTCACCACCCTCTATGATCCGGGGAGGAGGAGGCTGGCGGGTGGGCGGACAAAGCGGGTTGGAAATTAGACGTTTGATTTGGGATATATGAAAGGTTGGGTTGATGCGACGCATGGTGGAAGGTAAACTTAATCTTACAGAAGAGGGGTTGATGATCTTAGTTATGGTGAAGGGTCCGATGAACCTGGGTGAGAGTTTACGAGAGATCGTCTTTATGGGAACATCCCTTGTGGATAACATGACCCTCTGGCCGATGTGATACCTTGGAGCTGTGGAGCGACGTCGATCCGCTTGTTTCTTATAGTTTTTGACAGATTGGAGGAGTTGTCTTCTGGCTTGTAGCCAGGTTCTTTTGCACCGGCGGACAAATGCCTGGGCAGAAGGAACTGTTACCTCCTCCTCCTGGGAAGGAAACAAAGGTGGCTGATAGCCCAGGCAGCAGTGGAATGGGGACAAACCCGTGGAGGAAGTTGGGAGAGAGTTGTGGGCGTATTCGGCCCACGGGAGAAACCTGCTCCAAGAGGTTGGGTTCTGAGAGGTCATGCACCGAAGTGTTGCCTCCAACTCTTGATTCATTCTCTCGGTTTGGCCGTTTGTCTGTGGATGATAGCCTGAGGATAGACTTGTGGTGGCTCCAATGAGTTTACAGAAAGCTCTCCAAAACCTTGCTGTGAACTGTGGACCTCGATCCGAGACAATGTCCGTGGGGAGACCATGAAGGCGAAAAACGTGGAGAATGAGTAACTCAGCCGTCTGTTTGGCAGAAGGGAGTCCAGGGAGCGGCACGAAGTGGGCAGCTTTGGAAAAGCGGTCGACGATAGTTAAGATGCAAGTATGGTTACCGGAGTTGGGTAGTCCAGTAACAAAGTCGATGGCGATATGTGACCAAGGGCGGTGAGGGACTGGGAGTGGTCTAAGGAGGCCTGCCGGGGGCCTATTGCTGCTTTTGTTCCTGGTACAGGAGTCACATGCCGCCACATACTTGATAACATCCTCCCTCAACGTGGGCCACCAGAAACGTTGTTGGATCAAAAACTGGGTACGTTTGCCCCCGGGGTGGCAAGCAAGCTTGGAGTTGTGTCCCCATTCCAGGACCTGAGTGCGCATGGTTGCAGGAACAAAGAGACGACCCTGGGGAACATTACTTGGGGTAGGACCTTGGGCATGGGCTTGTTTTACCTGTCTCTCAATGTGTAGTAACGTGGCTGCCACTAAACAGCGAGGGTGAAGAATGGTCTCGTGGGGCAAGAAGACCTGGTCCGAGGAAAACTGCCGGGACAGAGCATCTGGCTTTGAGTTCTTGGCTCCAGGGCGGTAAGATAGGGTGAAATTAAACCTGGAGAAAAACAAGGACCACCTGGCCTGTCGGGCGTTAAGTCTCTTAGCTGTTTTCAAATACTCCAGGTTTTTGTGGTCTGTCCAGACGAGAAAGGGATGTTCAGTTCCCTCTAGCCAATGTCTCCACTCCTCTAAGGCTAATTTCACTGCTAGCAATTCTCGGTCTCCAATGTCATAATTTCTCTCAGCGGGTGAAAGGCGATGAGAAAAAAAAGAACAGGGGTGCAGCTTGTTATCCTTGGGAGTTCTCTGAGACAGTACTGCCCCCACCCCTGTTTCAGAGGCGTCCACTTCCACAACAAATTGTATGGAGGGATCCGGGATAGTAAGGATAGGGGCCGATGTAAATTTGGTCTTGAGCCTTTGGAAGGCCTCCTCTGCCTGTTCGTTCCACTGGAACCGGAGTCTTGAGGAGGTTAGTGTTGTGAGTGGGGCAGCAATGGTGCTGTAGTTCCTTATGAATCGTCGGTAAAAATTAGCAAATCCCAGAAACCGTTGAAGATCACGTCTGGAAGTGGGAGCCGGCCAATCAGTGACAGCTTCTACCTTGGTGGGGTCCATCTGGATCATGGATGGTGAAATAATGAAACCGAGGAAAGCGATAGAATCCTGATGAAATTCACACTTCTCGGCTTTGATGAATAATTTATTCTCAAGGAGTCTTCGCAATACTAGGCGCACATGGTTCTTATGCTCTTCGAGAGAACGTGAAAAAATCAAAATATCGTCAAGGTAGACGAAAACAAAAGAGTTCAGAAAATCCCTGAGGACATCATTAACTAAGGCCTGAAACACTGCCGGGGCATTGGTAAGGCCGAAAGGGACAACGCGGTACTCGTAGTGCCCTGTAGGGGTGTTAAAGGCCGTCTTCCATTCATCCCCCTCCCTTATCCGAACAAGATGGTAAGCATTTCTGAGATCCAGCTTGGTGAATACTTTGGCCCCTTGAAGGAGTTCAAAGGCTGTGGTCATGAGTGGGAGCGGGTAACGGTTCTTGACAGTAATTTCGTTAAGGCCTCTATAATCAATGCAGGGCCGAAGGGAATTATCTTTTTTTTTGACAAAGAAAAACCCAGCGCCTGCGGGGGAGGAGGAGGGGCGAATGATGCCTGTGGCAAGAGACTCTGTGATATAATGGTTCATGGCTTCTCTCTCTGGTGGGCTAAGTGAATAAAGGCGTCCCTTGGGGGGTGTGGTACCTGGGAGGAGGTTTACTACCATCTAGGGCTCGCACAGAGAAAGAGGGGTTCAGACGATGTACAGGAATTCCCAAGTTTCTGACTGTGTTGAGGCTAATTAGGTTCCGATCGGCCCCGGAGTCAATCAGGGCTTGCATGGCATGGGACTTGTTGTCATGGACGAGGGAGACAGTGAAACATGAACGTGTGTTAGGGAGGTTTTTGTGAGTGGAGCCCTCCAGAACTCCCAGTTTAACTGGAGGGCTTACTTTTTTAGCGGGCAGTCCTTGAGAAAATGACCTGCTTGCCCACAATAAAAGCATGCTCTCTCTGTTCGTCGCCGCTGCCGTTCCTCTGAGGAGATGTGGGTTCGACCTATCTGCATGGGTTCCTCAGGAGAAGAGTGAGGGCATGGGCGAGCGGGTGGGCATGGAGGAGTAGGTGGACATGGAGAAGCAGGTGAGCGTGGAAGGGTGAGAGGAGAGAGAGACCTCCTGACTGTCTGAAGTCGATCACGTCGGAGACGAATACGAGCATCGACCCGCCCAGCGAGGTCCATGAGTTCGTCCAGATCAGATGGTAGCTCACGGGAGATAAGCTCGTCCTTGAGGGTTTCGGAAAGTCCCTCCAAAAAGGCATCAAACAAAGCCTGTTCGTCCCAATTGCAGGAGGCCGCCAGGGTGCGAAACTCTATCGCATAGTCGTAAGCTGAACGAGGTCCTTGGCGAAGCCTTAATATCTTCCCAGCCGCCTCTCGGCCAGAGGATGAGCGGTCGAAGACTCTCCTCATCTCCTGAGTGAATCTGTCGAAGCTAAAGCAGCAGGCATCCTGAGCGTCCCATACTGCCGTTCCCCACTCCCTTGCTCTCCCGGTCAGTAGTGTAATGACATATGCCACCTTTGAACGTTCTGTGGGAAAGGTCGAGGCCTGCAATTCCAGCCCCAGCGAACACTGGGAGAGGAAGGAGCGGCAAGTGCCTGGTTCACCATCATAAGCCTGAGGCGGAGGAAGGCGTGGTTCCGGTGGTGGGGTGGCAGTGGCGGCCGGAGAGGAGGTCGTGTGGAGCTGTTGTACTTGGATCGTGAGCTTAGCAAGAGATTCAGAGACAGATGCCAGGGTCTGAGTGACTGACTGGATATCCTGCTGGTGTGAGCCAAGGAGAGTGCCCTGATTCTCCAGTGCGGTCCTCAGACGGCTCAGTTCTGCTGGGTCCATTCTTCTGGCCGAATTATTCTGTCACGACGCTGTGCGAGGTCAGGCAGGCTGATAGGACCCAAGAGCAGACACCACTCTGGGATGATATTCTTAAAAGGGCTTTAATGATGAAAATGTAGGAGATAGGGTTGGTAGTGCTTGGTGTTACTCTCTCACGGAATACAGGTGTATAATGAACACGGGACTATAATGGAGGACAGAGGTGCAGCTCTGAAGCGGTTCTCTGACGTTTAATGAAGTGAGATTCTGTAGTTCACCTTGACGTGGAGGATGGCTGCTGGGTACCTTTATGTAGTGGAAAAAACAGACGTGGATGCAGAGATTGAGAGGAGCAGAGGCGTTTCACCTGTTGGTGTCTCGAAGGATGTGGAATCCGGAAGTGAGAAACAATCGCGAAGTCAAGGGGCGAAGCGTGAGTCAGTGTCCGTGAGAGCAGTCAAGGCCAGGTCAAACAATCCGAAGCGGAAGACGATAGCGAAGTCGAGGGGCGTGGCGTGGGTCGATGTCCGTGAAGCAAAAATCAGGTCTAAACAAATCCGTAGGGGCGAGCGAAAAGCGAAAGCCGTTAAACAAAGCACTTGGTCAAAAAACGCATGAATCATAGGAAAAATAACCGCGAGGAAACTGGGCTGTGGAGCACGCAATAATTCGGCAGCGAGAAAGCGCGCTGCGCTTCCTTAAATGTCGGGAGAAATTATTTGTGAATGGGGAGCCGGTGTGTGTGGGAGGGGCGGTACGAAGGCGTGGGAAAAGACGTGACAGTCTAGAGACAACGTGACCGCGAGTAGAGAAATCTGACAGCGTGGGAACAAAAACAACAACAAACGAGAGGAGTGACAGGAGTTCGTGACAAGCCCAATGATTTGATCCTTCTCAAATGGTGACTTTATTTTGGCCAGGCAGTGCATAATTAAAGTATGTTTCAGATATGCTGGAAAAGTGCAGCAATAGTAATTGTATTCCTGTACATTAAGGTTTACATTGGTTAATCTTACAATGTGTAAAATGTACACATGCAAGAAATAACAATTGTTGTGTAAATACTCACAAATAACTTAATAATAACTTGATATTCCCCGGCCAGGCTCGATTCCCATCTCTGTGTGCATGGAGTTTGCATGTTCTCCCCGTGCTTGGTGGGTTTCCTCCGGGTACTCCGGTTTCCTCCCACAGTCCAAAGATATGCAGGTTAGGCTAATTGGCGTTCCTAAATTGCCTGTAGTGTGTGATTGGGTGTGTGAGTGTGTGTATGTGTGTGTGCCCTGCGATGGATTGGCACCCTGTCCAGGTTGTACCCCGCCTAGTGCCGGAAGTCTCCTGGGATAGACTCCAGGCCCCCCGCGACCCTGAACACAGGATTAAGCGGTATAGAAAATGAATGAATGAATGAACTTGATAAATGCATTTGTACAAATGTGTATGTTTTGCATGTGCATTATGGTTTGTTCTTATAAAATATATAAAGATAAATATATTTATAATGTAAATGCTAATACTAATGTAAAAATTGATTTTTGGAACAAAATAAACTGTGACTAGATGAGTGAGATTCGTGCATGACAATTGGATGATATTTGATTTATGATCGGCATCTTTCAAAGACGTTTATTAATTCTTCATTGTGAAGTGTTTCCTGCCACTGCACATCTCTTCTTTCCATAATCTGCTACAGTTTATTTCCTTTTCAAGCCATATTCTCTTCAAATGTTGTGAAATATTATATATTTGTCCTAGTCTACACTGAACCTCCAGTCTCACACCGTATGATGCAGATCAATCCTTGCTATCCATTTCATCCAAATGAGGATGGGTTTCTTGCTGAGTCTGGTTACTTTTAAGGTTTCTAACTATTAACATCTCAGGGAGTTTTTCCTTGCCACTGTCTTGTTCATCAAGGACAATCTTGTCATTTTGATTTATACACGTTCACATCTCATACGAACGTGACAATGTCAATTGTTAAAAACGTTATACAAATAAAATTTTGTTGAATAGTCACAGGAAAACAATTGCTTGTTAAAAAAGTTTATTTTTTATTTTTGAAAGGTATGTGTCATGTTATACAATTTGATATAGTGTAACATCTGCATACAAATGTAAATCATTCTGGAGAAGAATCGTTAAACGAAAAATTCATATTGCGACATGAATATTCCCATTAGAAATACAGTAAATGCGGGTAATCAGTTATGGTCACCCCAAATTTTTACGAATATTACAAAAAAAGCGCGAAAAGTCATGTAGCTTTTGATCAACTGGTTAAAAGGGCAAATGCCTGTTAGGACAAGGACGCACCCTGAGATTGGGTTAATTCCTTTCAAGATCAAGTTCAAGTAGGCTTTATTGTCACTTTAATCCATATACAGTTAGTAGACAGTGAAACGAAACAACGTTCCGCCAGGACCAAGGTGCTACATGCAACATAAATTTACAACATAAATTAACAGAAAAACTAAACTAGCTAACTAAGAGGCCTAGTTAGCTGGCTTCCAGAGACAAGACAGATAGACTAACATAAATTACAACATAAATTAAGAAAAACTAACAAGCTAAGGAAGACTAAGGAAGACTTTTTATTTAAATTTTATTTGTCACATACACAGTCATACACAGTAGTGGTGGGAAGTTTGAATAATTTAGTGACTCAGTTCTTTGAATCTCGTTCATCAAAATGAACAAATCTATATTTTTTAGTCATTTAGTTCATTTCGTTCTTTTGATAAGAACTAAAATAAAATGTTGAATTTTCAATAAAAAAGACCCCCAATACATCTACATACACAGATTTGGCTATAGGTCCAGTAATGAAAACATTACAATGCAGCTAAGGACGTATTATAATAAACAGAATGAGCAGCTCATCTCTTATATCTTCTAGTCCGAGTCGTTCGTTCTTTTGAATCTCCTGCGTCTATGGGAGTCACGTGACAAACGACCGAACGACTCGGAGTGGAAGAGTCATTGAGAAAGAGTCGCTCAATTCTGTTTCCTGTACATAACCGACGGGGGTTCTGCGATGATTTGCGCATGCGCGCCCAGTAGAACATGAAGAAATCACTTTCCGAGACGACTCGTTCTTCTGAGTCACGTTAAAGATCCGTTCAAAAAGAACAATGATCACTATTACACAGTACGATATGAAGGAAATGCTTAAACGACCGCCAAAGTCAGAATGTAAAAACAGTTAACAAGAAATAAATAGAACAAAATAGAAAAAACTTAAAAAAAAAAAATATATATATATATATATATATATATATATATATATATATATATATATATATATATACACTATCTATACAACGAGAGAAAATATAAAGATGAATTTAAATGGAAGTAAGTGGAAATGACCAGGAAGTGTGTGTGTGTGTGTAGATGTCCAAGGTCCATAAATGTCCATAGATTTTTTCAAGATGATTTTTTTTTTTTTAAGAGCACATGTGAAATACAGTAGATATGTCGACTATACAATACAATCCTGTCAGATACATGGAGGGGATGGGGGGGAGGTGGAAGGGGGCGTGGCTCAGATACGGCGCACCTGGCAACGCTGTACGGGACGCCAAAAGGCTCAAAAAAAAAAAAAAGAAAGAAAAAAAAAAAAACCGTCACCCGCGAAACAAAAAGCGCGGCGCGTCCGCGTGTCCGGCGTCAGTGTGCAGCAGCTGAGCGCCGAGCGGGACTGAACGGCGCCGGGATTCAAACCGCACACACACACACACACACACACACACACTGCAGGTCGGCTCCGGTGTCGCAGGAGCCGTGTGGTGTTTGTTTGGTTGCTTGTTTGTTTGTTTGCTGCGCGAGCGGACCCCGGGACTGTGTGGATTGAGAGTCATGTCCCGGAGGAAACAGAGTAACCCGCGACAGTTCAAACGCCTCGTGAGCGGCACGGAGCAGCCAGGTCACGGAGTTTATATCAGCCTCCTTCACTCATCTCTCTCACATTCACCATCAGCATGTCCTTATGCATGAACATGACGCTGTGGCGCCGGGGTAGATAGAGGGGTGTGTGTGCATGGGGCATGCACGTGTGTGTTTTGAAAAAAAAAAAAAAAAAAAACATCATGCATTATGGTATTAACTTGATGATGATGTTCATCTTTGAAAAGCTTTATGCACTACTTTTAAGATGTTGTTAATGGACACTAATATATTTGCCATTGTATTTATGTGTGCATGTGATTATGTTATTATAACAAAAATAATACTGTAATATTATTACAAAATGACATTAACTTTTGTAAATTTTGGGATGATGATGAAGATTTTTCATTTTTGCATCCCTGTTTTCTCTTGAGAGTGTGTGTGTGTATATATATATATATATATATATATATATATATATATATATATATATATATATAATGCCATGTTTGGGGCGTGTGTGTGAAAAATTCATTTTAATATATATATATATATATATATATATATATATATATATATATATATATATATATATATATATATCCTGAAAAGCTTCCTTTACACTAAATAAGACAGGTTGATGAGGATTGTTTACACACACACACACACACACACACACACACACACACACACACCTAACCTTAAATCAACTTAAATAAAGATTGGGAAGTAATAATTTTTTATTACTTATTTGACAAGTCAATACATTTTGCTATTATTTTTTGTTAAACTATTTATTAACATATAACAAGACATGGCGTCTCAGGGTGACATCGTGGACGTGACATCTTTCCCGTCTTTAGTTTTTCATTTTCATGCATTAAATACTAAGGTAGAGTTTAATCTGAAAGTCAATCAAAGGTACGTCCTAAAGTACACAAGATGTGACCCTGCGTTCGATTGTGCTGGTTAATCATATGACAAATTCTTTTTTATAAATACTGTACATGTGCTCTATACGTGACTAGTTATTAGTGTAGGAATAATCTACACTACCTCCAATACATGTACATATATTTTAACAAAATATATGGATTTAAGGCATAATAAGTGAAATCGAATTAGTATAATTAGTATAAATTGTTGCAGCATAATTACCATGATAGATTAATCAGATTACTATTTCTGTTTCTGGGTTTTAATGTTAATTTTCTAAAGCGTGTGAAGACTCTTCACCAGTCAGCTCTATCGCAGATGTTACGAAGGACAAAAAGGTCATTATGTAGTTTTTTAAAATCTCCCTCCAACGTATTGCGCCGTTATCTAACCCATGAAGATTGCCCCACTATTTTCATATTTTTCCTATTCCATTCTTTGGGTGTCCCTCTGGTGCACAGATAAAGAGAAAGTGCTGAAAGAGCTCCATTAATTTGCCCTGATGACTGCAGTGATAAGGGCAGATAATGGACTTGATAAAGCATGCGTCTGTGCTTGCGTGTGTGTGCGTGTGGGAGAGCAGAGATATCATCACACACACGATTATTGCCATTAAAATTCCAGCTCTGCAATCTGCGCCGCACTGATAATCCTCTTCGGACGATAAGACAAAGAAAATCTTCTCTCTTTATTAGGTCTTCTGGATATTCTGATAATACAGTGATAAATTCTGTATTTCTCCTGACCCTTCATTTTTTTCCCCCTTGCAAAGATCTCCTTTTCCTCCGCCTCCGAACTCTTATGAAGCGATAGGGTCAATTTTTCTGTTTTACTCCTGCTCCCCCTCCCCACCCCCCCTTAACCCTCCCAGCACTGGGGTTTTATTGTAATAAGAGTTAGATCTGAAAGGCATATAGTGAGCTAGGAGCGTATTATCATCCGTTATCAGTTCTTCTTCGCTCCATTGAGCTGAACCAGCTGTTATTCCCCCCCTTATCGCCCAGTTGGTGACCGGCGGGGCAGTAAATTTGCCCCCTTTGGTGGGATAAATCTATGACAGTGGATTAAAAGAATGTGATGAGAGGAAGCGCTGCAGCTTCTTCCCGGAGAAAAAAGAGATGCAGAGATACGAATCTCAGTTTTTTTTCATGTCGCTGCTGATGAGGTACAGAGACGTGCATCATTCAAAGCTCAGAATACTGTAGTAAAAAATAACTATAAGAAATAAATACATAAAAAGAACTGTTATACTGATAATGTACAAACTTTAAGATGTAAATTGACTGTAAAAACAAATAATAATAACAAAAATACTGAAATAAACTATGTTAATTTCATCAATCTAAATTATTATATTATTTTATTTGCTTCTTAAATTTTTAAGAATTTAGATATAAAAATATCCAGTTGGACAAGATGACAGGACATTTTTTATTCACCAGGTGCACTTTTGTTTTCCGTCATCTTTCATATTCATGCATAATATATTTCATATTTATTTTTATTCTTCGTTGTACCGCAGTAATGATTGCTTAATTCAAATTTTCTATAACAGCAGTATATTTTCCCTCCAAAACTGCATGTTTATATTAATGCATGTTTATATTAATTTACAGAATACAAGGATTCTCCTAGTAATCTGCAAATGGTTCCTATAGGAACTCCTTAACTGTAACATGTAACTATAGTAACTGTAAATTAATTAAGAAGTGTTAAAAACAATTGCAATGGCAGATTGCTGTGGTATATAAGGAGCAAAACACATCTGTGAAGATTTGAGTTCATGGTGATAAGAGTAACTCTATCACAAGATTGTGTAAATTCATTCATTTCCTGTAACAGCACAACACCGAGAGTTTTATTCCTGCATTTGTGTTAAAGTCCTCTTATCTATGAGAACTCGTGGACATTAGGACAAAAACAGGTTTTTATAGAGTGTGAGTGTGTGTGTGTGTGTGTGTGTGTGCTCTGTGGTGGATTGTCACATCGTTCATGGTGTAACCCACCTCGTGCCCCATGTCCCCTGGGATAGGATCCACGCTCCACGTGACCCCGTATACAGGATAAGTGCTATAGAGAATGAGTGAAGAAACTGGAAAATGTTTACTCTATCTACCTAAACCTTTCTAAGAGTGTGGTTTAGCCTTCTGTACATTTTTTGCCTATGTATTGTTTGGTTTATTTTTATGCATTTCTGTCAAACGGGTGATCATGTGACCAATACTTCCCTTATAAAAAGTGATATGAAGTCAGTACATAAGATTTGTATTGTATTTCCAACCCTGAGTTGATCAGACTGAAAATGTCTTGTCAGGTGTTAAAACTATTACCCAGTGGTCAGGTTTCGAGAGAGTAAATGGTGTTACAAATAAAAAGCCGAAGAAGATGAAAAAACTACTTCAGAGAATAACAATTTGTGTTGAGGATGGCAGCATGGTGCTCCCCAGGGTCCGGGGTTATGTGCATGGAGTTTGCATGTTCTCCCCATGCTTGGTGGGTTCGGCTAATTGGCGTCCCCAAATTGCCTGTAGTGTGTGATTGATGACGGATGGTCCTACCATGGTCGTAAGAATGGGAATAAATACAATGATCACCATTGGCCTCCATGGTACAAAGAGGTTCCTAGATGGATGAGTTGAGAATAAAATGACACTCGTTATGGGCACACCCCTATTCACTATATTTAAATTTCAGAACGTGGCTGGAAATGGCAGTCTAACAAATGAGAATCATGGGGATTTTGATGAAACTGCAGCTAGGATGGGAAAACATGATTGTGTGGAAGTTGTGTTGAAGTTATTTACAGACTGATTAGTGATTGGCATGCTGTTAGCGTTGCAAGTTAAACTCTTAAAAGGAAATTTACATTTAGGCATTTGGCAGATGCTCTTATCCAGAGCGACTTACATTTTTATCTCATTACACAGCTAAGCGTCAAGGGACTTGCTCAAGGGCCCAGCAGTGGCAACTTGGTGGTTGTGGGGTTTGAACCTAGGATCTTCCGAACCGTAGTCCAATGCCTTGACCACTGAGCTACCCCTGACCTTTGGAAATTTTAAGTATGAACTGGTATAGTGCTTCTCCTCAAAGTGTCAAACACGTCACTATGAGTATGAGCATAAACACCCAGAGGTTTAGCAGGGCAAAGCTAACACCCGTTCTCTGAGGTAATTTATTGTAAACAAGCTTTTGTTGTTCATTATATTAGTGATAATTGGTGTACTGTGGAGTACTATGGAGTACTATGGAGTAAAAGATAACACTCTACGCCAAACATTGTAGGACATTTTGGAAAGGATTAGTTGTCATTCTCCAACAGGAACACCAAACTGTTTTCAGATCCCTAGAAGACAAATGCCTCCACAAGGGATACACAATTTTTCTCGCCGATTTATCATTTAACCATTTCTCGCCTCAACCGCGTAACAACAAATCCTCTCTCTTCTTATTTGTGAATATTTTCTGTCACTTTGCTGACATACGGCTGTCAGAATATGATAAGTTTCTTTCATTATTATATCCTTTTTTCAGACGTCAAGGTTTGTCAGCTCATCTTTATTCTGCTTTTTTTCTAATTCTTTTTTTTTTTTCCCAAAGCCATTTTGATTATCTTCATCTGCCAACTGTCAGCGCTCCGTCTCCATGAGATCGGCGTAATATAAAGCAGGGTTATTGTGTGCCAGCTTTCTCAGCAGCATCTGTTCAGCACTAATGAGCTATGAAGTGCTGTGGCTCACTGGCCTACGAAGCAGGAAGGAGATGGATACGAGAGCCAGAGGAGCCAACTGTTCCTCGACGCTTTTATAAGCACTGCAGTGTCATAACAGTGATGTTTATCAGAGTTAGGAAGTATGAGACGCAGGATCAAACTCTAAGTCTAATAGTAATGTAGCATCCACGCTTAAAAGAAAGATAAAGCGACTGCTGGACAGGTGCCAATGTTAAAAGAAAGCTCAGACATTGAGTATGCTTCCATTTGATTAAGACAACAGTCCACTAATTTGATTAAACGGTAATTGGAGTGGCGTTCCAAGAGTGCTGAGTGCTGACCATTTGGTAGAGGGTAGAGTTAGTGACACTATGAGCATACGTGTCAAATGATACTGTTTTTAATAAATATGAAAAAACTTAAGTCAAAAAGCTTTTGACTTAAAACATGAAAGCTCATCAGATGAAAAAGATGAAAGGAACTAAGGGAAACCAGTTTGACCAGATGCACCTTTAATGGGAACCTACAAATCATTGTGAGCTGTAAAGTAACTATAAAGTAGAGTTGCCAATTTTGCACATTTTTCTTTTTCAAATCAGAATTGATTAGGATGCCAGTCCATCCTACGGCACACACATTCTAACAAACGATAAGACGTGCAATTTTACCCAGTTTACATTTAGGCATTTGGCAGACACTCTTATCCAGAGTAACATGCATTTTTTTTTAATGTCATTACACATCTGAGCAGTTGAGGGTTAAGGGCCTTGCTTAACGGCCCAACAGTGGCAACTTGCTGGGTATGGGGTTTGAACATGGGATCTTCCGAACCATAGTCCAATGCCTTAACCACTGAGCTACCCCTGGCCCAATCAATCAATTTATTCAGTTCTATCACCACAAATACAACAAATTTATTATGTAAGTTAATGAAGCCCAAATAGTTTAAACGAACTAACAAACATGAATAAATAAATAAACAAGGCTTTCCTAAATTAAAAAGAATGTTGGTATAATTCGAATCCGCTGCAAGTCCGTCCTATTGTGGTGAACAAATGAATAGTTACATGAGCCATGGAGAAATATTGCACAAAACAAACATTATGGTTTACATTTTATTTGTATATCACAGAGTTAAATTATTAACAGCACTTAACTGATTAATGATTAATCCTCAACCTTCCTATCATAATGTTAATCGTGAAAGACTGTCTATTTCCATTCCCATATAATTTCTTATTTATACACAAATGATGTAAATAAGCAATATCACAATAATGTGGTTGTACTAAATATTACCATGGGTGTGATTGGCTACTGTCCTGCACCTTTACCCAAATCGTAGGAGTTTACTTTATACACATTTATAGTTATGTTTAATGACAGCGAAACAAGTTCCTGCAAAAACCACTCATAGTTAGTTGATTCTGATTGGCCAGAATGAGTTGATAAATTTCTTATACTTCACGTTTATATACACAGTTGTGTATATTAATGCACTTGATCTATCAATTCTGGAGCAACAGTGTACACACAGACGTTTATGGGGGGGACGCCCCCGAAACTGATTACAAACTTTGGCTGCTCAGCTGAATTAGAAAGTGATGATGATCAGTGATGTCCGATGTCCAATCATCACTCCAATGCTAGGCTTAATAGTGACAAACTTACATTATGTTTAACAATATCTGTGATTAACATCACCATGTTGGGGGGTGGGGGGGTGGGATGAAGGGGAGAAAGGATGTTTATTTGACAGCCCATAATCACTATCTGTGATGTCCAGCAAACAGATGTTTATCACTCACTCCATCATTGAACCAGAAAACTCGATGCTGACCGATTATCAGTGCTTTTGAACAGAAACAATGATGCAATCGTTTAGTCTGGGTTACACACTTAAAAAAACTGCCTTTCAGTCATTGGTGTCTTTGAAAGTACTAGACAGAGAGCATGGATTTTTAAATCGAAGCCTTTTCATGTTCTTGTGAAGCCCGTCAGGGTCACGACGACGATGATTGTGTCTTTAACATTAGCTAGAAATGAAAGAAAGTTAGAGAGTTTATATTTTTACTAGTATCTGGCTTGTCTTTTATTCGAAACTAAAACTACTAAATTGTAAATGATCATGTAATTAAAACAAACTTTGAAAATCTGTAGCCTAGTTTGCTTTAGGCAAGTCTCTGATTTAGGAATGTAACCTACGTGGAGGTGAGGAAGCTTTAGCTCATGTCAAGTGCCTTGACTATTTAAGCATTCACATCAGCATACATGTTCACGTTTCCTATGAATTAAATACAATTAATTCCATTTCTATACCGCTTACCATGTGTACAGGATTGCGGGGTTCTGGAGCCTATCCCAGGAGACTTAGAGCACAACACATCCTGGACAGGGTGCCAATCCACACTACAGACAATTTAGAGACGCTGTTTAGCCTAATCGGAAAGCAAACCGGAATACACAGAGGAAACCCACCAAAGCATAGGGAGAACATGCAAACTCCACGCACACAGACCCGAGGCGGGAATCGAACTCATACCCTGGAGGTGCAAGACTGCCTTGAAAATAGCTTTGGATTTTGCTACATTTGTCTAGCTGCTTAGCATGTGAGGTAGTTAGCAAAGCAGTTGCAAGGTAGTT
This sequence comes from Channallabes apus, assembly GCA_030522415.1. NCBI lineage: Eukaryota > Metazoa > Chordata > Actinopteri > Siluriformes > Clariidae > Channallabes > Channallabes apus. Next base: position 14,256,008 of record CM060105.1, on the reverse strand, counting down.
AGCTAAACAGCTTTAGCTACATTTTTAACCACAAGGTGGTTAGCAGCGTATACGGTGCACAAACTCCATACTCAAGTAAAAAGTACTGTACAAGTACTTGCCTAAAATTATTATTATTATTATTATTATTTTAATAATTTTTTTTGCTCATGTAGAAGTACTAAGTACATGCTATAAAATGTACTTTAAGTACTCCTCAAGGAAAGCGTTTTCTGATGGAAGTCCTGAAAAAAGAGGCATTTTAAGGTATTTTAAACACAGTTGAAGTGAATTGAAGTGAATTGGGATGAATTCTCTACATGAAATGTAGTGAGAAAAAGTACAGGTTTTTCCATTAAAATTTTTTTTTTAGTAGAAATAAAAAGTATCATATATGGAAAATACTTAAGTACAGATACTAGGGGGAAAAAAAAGTTTTTTTAGCAAGTCACTCTAAATCTAAAATCTAAATCTGACCTGGACAGCTTGCATAACTGTTTCAGCTTTATTGTTTTCGCACTTCGCCTTTGTTGTGCTGAAAAAGATTTTCTAAACTTTATAGGCATTTTAGAAAGCACAGATTGCACTTTTATGAACAGAGTTTGGCTGAATGATTAGCGATGTAGAGAGAACAATACACTGAGATTTATTATCGTCAGGCGCTTCAGTCATTGCAAACTCTCGTTGCACAAGCAAGTCTCAAGAGAATAACTCACTTTCTTTGAAATTTAGCTCGCTGCTAGTTAGCAAAGATGATAGTTTTTCTCTGTAATCCTATCGCTAACCCCTGATCCTCCGGCTCATGCTAAGAAGCAGCAGATGAGACATCGTTGTGCTGATACAGCGGACTGGGGAAAAAGAGAGCGACGTCGTGAAAAAGCTTTATTATGCTGCAGCGTTTCAGCTCCTATTCATGTCTCGCTGCTGTGTAATCGTTCCTCCTAATCTCATTTACAGATACAGCAAAACAAAGAGTGTGTAGTGTGTGTTGTGTGTGTGTGTGTGTGTATATATATTCGTGTAAGGGAGAGAGAAAGAGAACAGGCGGGGATTAGGGGAAACCAGAGATCACTGATGGGAAGAATCGCATCGCACATATGAGCACATATTAAGGGGAACGTTTATTCAATACAAATGTGATTGATATTCTAAACAGGAACATGAAAATATCATTCTAGACATGCATGTACGTTATGTTTCCTATAGTTATAGATAACTTTAGAAACATACATTCAGAAGTTTTTTAAGTGGTGAAGCAATGTGCTGAACCACACAAGAGAGCTGACCAATCAGTCATCACAACATCTATGCGTCTAACGTAATGTCTAACCTACATGTTCCAGTACTCACTTTTTTCCTGGTTGTGAGGCTGGATTAAATGGGACTCTAGTCCGTCACGTCAACTGTAATGTTTTGTGGAGGTGGAAGGGAACTGGAGAACCCCAGAGGAACATGGAAACATGTGGAACATGAACTATGGAGCCTGGAGGGGAATTTGCTCTGTTGTTTTGGTGAAGCTCTCTACCTAGTTATGTAGTATTTTCTTTATTTTAGCCGTTTGTCTAGCTAGCATATCCTGTAATGCTAAACCCTAATTTCTGTTATATAATAAAAGGCATTCGCTGAAAGAGGGACTTATGACTAGTTCATTATTTAATTTAAAACAGGACAGATAAACCAGTATAATGGATAGAAAAAAACCCCATGTACAAACCAGGCTTCATCTCTCAGTAGAAGCATCCTCATCTTCGGTGGTTTGTGTTAGCGAGATCTAGGCGTCATGCCACCGAGGCTGAGGCGTCCCACATCCTGTGCCAAAGAGACCCGCTGCGTGATTGATTGTGTGTGTGCGAGTTCTACAGGGATGCATGCTGAGTCCAAATTCCATACATATACTCTCCCTCTCTGTCCCTCTCTGTCTCTCATATAGTGTATATACACAAACACACACTCAAGTAGACATCATAGTGAAAGATAATCCCTGAGTTTTACAGTTATCTCAGAGTCTTTGAGTATTTCTAGTTGCGCTGCAGCTACAACCGCAAATTAGCTACTTGATCAACTTGTGTATGAATTGTGTGAGGAACATAATCATATTATGCTAATTTCTGCTGAAACAGCACAATATTATTTTTAGATTAGGTATTTTATTTCCGGATTTGAATGGATAAACCTCAAAGAAATGAGCTAAAAAGCTAGTTCACTAGTTAGCCATGCTGTTATTTCAACAGTGTAAATATTTTAGAATTTAAACTTCTAAATGTGAAAAGAATTGTAGATCTAAAATATATTGTAGATTATTTTGGAATCTCTGGATACCTCGGGAATACGAACACTCCGCTTTAAGAATTTTCACCTTGAGAGTAGAAATGTTTAGGAAATTTGCCTTAGGATACGAAGTATTTACGCATACGAGCAAACGAACCGAACGCCAGCTAAGTTGCGCATACAGTGGAACCTTGGATTACAAGCATAATTCATTCCGGAAGCGTGCTTGTATTTCTCTTAAACCAAAGTGAATTTTTCCATAAGAAATCATTGAAACTCAAATTACTCATTCCACAGCCCAAAAAATAAATACAAAAAAATTATTAATACAAAATATAAAGTAAGAATAATACAAATTACACTACCTTAAAAAAAAAAAGTTAAAATAAATCCCAACAGATAAGTGTTTCCATTTATGCGTCAAGTGCTGTGTGTTTGTGTGTGCATGTGTATATGTGTGTGTGTGTGTGTGTGTGTGTGTGAAGCTAAAGTAAGAGAACAGGAGGAATCAGCCCCTCCCACTCTCCCCCTTCTTATCTTACACAGTAACCCTTCTTCCTCTCTTATTTGAGTTTTACACACACACACACACACACACACACACACACACACACACACACACACACACACACACACACACACACACACACACAGAAAAAAATTAGCAAGGAACATTGTTGATGACACATTGTTAATGAGCGCATACTAACGCAATCACAAGTAAAAATAAAACAAATTAACCGGCACTTTACCTTTGAAAAGAATTGTGACAGAGTAGTGTTTCTATTAGAGAGAGAGCGAGTGTGTGTGTGTGTGTGTGTGTGTGTGTGTGTGTGTGTGTTTGTGTGTGTGTGAAAGGGCACGGTGTCCAACAACAAACTTCAGGCTGATACAGAGAGGGAGAGAGAAAATGGATTTTTAACCTCTCTAATGAGGTTAAAGATCACATACAGTGGTGTGAAAAACTATTTGCCCCCTTCCTGATTTCTTATTCCTTTGCATGTTTGTCACACTTAAATGTTTCTGCTCATCGAAAACCGTTAACTATTAGTCAAAGGTAACATAATTTAACACAAAATGCAGTTTTTAAATTAAGGTTTACGTTATTAAGGGAGAAAAAAAACTCCAAATCTACATGGCCCTGTGTGAAAAAGTGATTGCCCCCCTTGTTAAAAAATAACTTAACAGTGGTTTATCACACCTGAGTTAAATTTCTGTGGTCACCCCCAGGCCTGATTACTGCCACACCTGTTTCAATCAAGAAATCACTTAAATAGGAGCTACTTGACACAGAGAAGTAGACCAAAAGCACCTCAAAAGCTAGACATCATGCCAAGAGCCAAAGAAATTCAGGAACAAATGAGAACAAAAGTAATTGAGATCTATCAGTCTGGTAAAGGTTATAAAGCCATTTCTAAAGCTTTGGGACTCCAGCGAACCACAGTGAGAGCCATTATCCACAAATGGCAAAAACATGGAACAGTGGTGAACCTTCCCAGGAGTGGCCGGCCGATCAAAATTACCCCAAGAGCGCAGAGACAACTCATCCGAGAGGCCACAAAAGACCCCAGGACAACATCTAAAGAACTGCAGGCCTCACTTGCCTCAATTAAGGTCAGTGTTCATGACTCCACCATGAGAAAGAGACTGGGCAAAAACGGCCTGCATGGCAGATTTCCAAGGCGCAAACCACTTTTAAGCAAAAAGAACATTAAGGCTCGTCTCAATTTTGCTAAAAAAAAACATATCAATGATTGCCAAGACTTTTGGGAAAATACCTTGTGGACCGACGAGACAAAAGTTGAACTTTTTGGAAGGTGCGTGTCCCGTTACATCTGGCGTAAAAGTAACACAGCATTTCAGAAAAAGAACATCATATCAACAGTAAAATATGGTGGTGGTAGTGTGATGGTCTGGGGTTGTTTTGCTGCTTCAGGACCTGGAAGGCTTGCTGTGATAGATGGAACCATGAATTCTACTGTCTACCAAAAAATCCTGAAGGAGAATATCCGGCCATCTGTTCGTCAACTCAAGCTGAAGCGATCTTGGGTGCTGCAGCAGGACAATGACCCAAAACACACCAGCAAATCCACCTCTGAATGGCTGAAGAAAAACAAAATGAAGACTTTGGAGTGGCCTAGTCAAAGTCCTGACCTGAATCCTATTGAGATGTTGTGGCATGACCTTAAAAAGGCGGTTCATACCAGAAAACCCTCAAATAAAGCTGAATTACAACAATTCTGCAAAGATGAGTGGGCCAAAATTCCTCCAGAGCGCTGTAAAAGACTCGTTGCAAGTTATCGCAAACGCTTGATTGCAGTTATTGCTGCTAAGGGTGGCCCAACCAGTTATTAGGTTCAGGGGGCAATTACTTTTTCACACAGGGCCAAGTAGGTTTGGATTTTTTTTCTCCCTAAATAATAAAACCCCTCATTTAAAAACTGCATTTTGTGTTTACTTGTGTTATCTTTGACTAATAGTTAAATGTGTTTGATGATCAGAAACATTTTGTGTGACAAACATGCAAAAGAATAAGAAATCAGGAGGGGGGCAAATAGTTTTTCACACCACTGTATGTGTTCAAATAAACAGTACACGTGCGCTGTACACACACACACACACATACAGGCACAAAATAAAATATTTTTACGTGCACACATGGTCGGAGAGTTATAATAACCACACACGTTCACGGATGTTTATTATACAAGTAAGAGTACTCATTGAGACACGGCAGGGGAGACGATTACCCACAATTCCGCAGTGCAAGAGAGAGAAAAACCGTTGGCTCAGTTGTGATCACGTGACACTCGATGTCAAAATAAAAAGCATGCGCTGTTACATGATACATGACACTCGGTACTTGTATACCAGTTCTTGCTCACTTTTCAAGTCCAAATTTATTAGAAATCTTTGCTCGTCTTGCGGAACACTCGCAAACTGCATTACTCATAATCCAATGTACACCCGTGAGCTGCTCAAAACTTGCGTCAGTGGAAAACGAAGCGAAGCTAAATAGTTTTTTGCATTTTGTGTGAGATTTAGTGAAGACATAGCACCATGAGCCCCTAAAAATGTTATCATGTACGGTAGCAGGAAGAAAAGGGAGTCGCTTTGAGTTTGGTTTTTACAGCCGATGCCAAGAGGAATCATAATTAAGACATTTAGTGAGGTTTAATGTCCATTTATTTGATGTACATGTCTTTTCTAAATGTTTTGATTGTTTTTATATGCATTTTCTGGATGGCTGGAACGGATTAGCTGCATTTACATTATTTTCTATGGGAAAATGTGTTTCAAAATACAAAATTTCGCCTTAAGAACTCGCCACCGGAACAGATTAAATCCATATGCCAAGGTACTGTTGTATACAGCTCACTGTATTTAGTTTAGGAGAAAACAGGTAATAAGTGAAAAGCTAAACTTCAAAGCACTTCTTGCAAGTCGCTTTGGATAAGAGCGTCTGTCAAATGCCTAAATGTAAATGTCAGTCAAATTGTGCCATGTGACAGTTGTTTCATGTTACTTTCTTCTTGATTTTTCCACTTTTGTCCTATAGGACTGTTTGAGAATGGACAAGCGGACTTGGACGACAGGGAGTGTGACGAGAAAGAGATCCTGAAAGATGAAGAAGTGACAGTAGACCATGAAACGCAGTTCCCTTTAGACTCTGAAAACGTCCAGGTTAAAAATGAGGACGATTACAGTGCAGGTGAGGAAAAACCCATTTATAAAATCTGTAGTTCAAGTTTGTTTAAATTAAGCAAAAAACGACAAAACATAGAGATACACCTTCTAATTCACTGTTTCTTCGTTTTCTACATTTTATTCATTCGATAATGGAGATTTCAAAACTCTGAAAGAACACATACTGTATTGCATTATGTAGTTAATCAACAACAATAATAGTTAGTTGTTATTTTTAGTCATGAAGGTCAGCTGTTCTGGAACAGTTCTGTGCAACAACAGTATCGTGTCAAGTGCATTTACGAAACCCATCAAGCTCCATGATGAAACTGTCTCTCATGAAGACCTTCCCAGAAAAGCAAGAGCAAAACTGACCTCTGCTGCAGAGGAGACGTTCATTTAGAGTCATCAAGCCTCAGAAATCACCAATTAACAAACAGCACCTCAGATTAGAGACGTTATGAAGCTTTACAGAGGAAAAGTAGCAGAAACATCTCAATATCAACTGTTCAAAGGAGATTATTGTGTATTTTGGATAAACACCTTCAGTATTGTTTCACAGTGTAGAAAGAAATCATAATCAGGAACGCCCATGGATTTAGAACGTGTGTCCACACTTTTGACTGGATCATGTCAAAAATATTAAGTTACGTTAAGCCTTTATTTGTCACATATACATTACAGCACAGTGAAATTCCTTCTTCGCATATCCCAGCGTAACTGGGGTCAGAGCGCAGGGTCAGCCATGATACAGCACCCCTGGAGCAGTTAGGGTTATGGGCCTTGCTCAAGGGCCCAACAGCGGCAACCTGGTGGAGCTGGGGATCGAACCGCCGATCTTCCGGTCGGTAACTCAGTGCCTTAGCCCTCTGAGCCTCCACTGCCCCATATTAGAGTATTTCTACTCAAATTTCTGTATTATTTGAGGGTTTTTGTGCAAATCTAAAGGTCATCAAAAAACTAATTTTAAATAAACTGAGATAGAAAGTGGAAAGTAGCCCAAATCCAGCAATGTGTGATTAAACACCTACATATTTAAATTCAGAATCTCAAGATTAAAGCCAGTGTCTCGGGTCAATGCTGAGATTTGACCTTACAGCCATGTGGACGTTGATGGTGAGAGTGTTGGCTCCTCACTAGCTCATCCCAAACAGTGTTCCGAGTAAACATTAACATTAGAGTGTTTGTCATTTGCCCTCAGAGAACATCATCGGCTCTTTGAACTGAAATTCAATTCCTCTTCCCCGATCCTCAGAAGTCTGTTCATAATTTGGCGTACTCTCTCTCTCTCTCTGCTTTTTATTTCTTGCTCACATATGATGAATCTGCTCTTTGAAACGCCTCTGCATTTCCTCTCAAAAGTTCGCCATGTGGAAATTAGAGCGCGTACACCTGTTTCGCCTCTCAGCGAAGAATTTTTCAAAAGAGCGAGCAATCTTTCGTTGTTGTTTTTTTTTTTTGTCTTGAATTGGCGGAACGACATACGTGGGCATCTTTTGTTCTGTCTGAAAGGGATCCAGGCAGACGAGCTCGTTTGAGGAGTCGGCACGCAGATTATAATTTATTTTAGTTTCCGGCTGTGCACCGTGTTTTGTCGTAAACAAGAGTGAAGGCGTGATCGCGCGGAAATGGAAATGAATATTTATTATTTTGTGGAATTTAAATATTCCGTGTAGAAGAAGAGTCTATTTTCTCATGTCTTGACCCTGAGTTACTGAAATCGTACAAAGCAAATGTTACTTTTTAAACCTTCACCTTGGTTTACCTTAAGACAGCGCTCCTTCTTCAACTCTCAAAGTAAAGGCTTCTCTAATAAGGAAACACTCTGTTATAAGGTTCTCCAGAAGGTGTTGATTGAAATTGAACAGTGACAATTCACAGGTTTATATTGATGCATTATCGTTTCTATAGTAACAGCTCACCAACAGCACATATACAGTATATGCTCCTGTATGCGATGACGTCCTTTATTGCACAATAAATAAATAGAAATGTGATGAGTTAGAATAGTTAGAAGAAAAATAATCAAGTTCAAATGGTTAACATTAGCACTGCTTCCTCACACCACCCTGTCATTGACTGTTTTCTTACAACAGCACAACCCCAAGTGATTCATTCCCTCTTTATAATACTGAAGCTCCTTTCCAAAAACTTCTTATTTCATAAGAATTCACAAGTTTATGTTGTTTTGCCTAAAATGGTTTATGCTAACCTGCGTGTGTTTGTGTGTGTGTGTGTGTGTGTGTGTGTGTCTACACCAGAGGCAGAAAATCCGTAATCACTGTTTAATTAAGGAACCGTCCTATAGCTTCATTCCGTTCCTCTGCTGTAATTAAACATTTCCAATAAGTTTAGTCACAGAGCTTAACACACAGACTGAGTGTGTGCGGAAGTCACTGATGTCTCTCTCTCTCTCTTTCTGTTTCTTTTTAGAAATCTCACACTCACACACACACACACACACACACACACACACATGCTCGCACACATATGAGGAAATGTAACTTCCAGACTGAGTTGGGAACTTTTGCCCCAGTTCAGCTCTTTTACACCTTCTTCAGGGCTGCTGAAGTACTTTAGAACTCTTAAGTTCCTTTTGGGGCTTTATTACAGTTCATGACCTCTTTACGACTAATTTACTGTAGGGTTCCTTTATGCTAGGACTACGTGTAGACTTTAGGGCTAGTTAGAGGATCTTGTACGGGAGTAATTTAGTGCACTTTCAGGGCTGATGTAGGTTTCCTTTAAGGCATTTGAGGGTTCTTCAGAGGATGTTTAAGGTTTCTTTAAGGTATCTTTAGTATTTATTTTTAGGGCATCTTCAGGGTTCCTTTCGAATATCTTTTGTGTTCCTTTTGGACAGCTTTAGTGTTTGTTTAGACAGTCTTTTTGGCTCCTTTAGGAATGCTTTAGGGTTCCTGTCGAGTTTCTTTGGGTCCATTTAGGGCATGTTTAGAGTTTCTTTAGGGCATCTAGGACTCCTGTAGTGTCTCTTTAAGTTTCCTTGAGGGTCTTTATAGTATCTTAGGCATTATAGGGCATTTATATGGTTTCTGTGGAGTATTATTAGGTTTTCTTTAGGGCATATTAAGAGCATTTTTTCTGGCACCTATAGAGTATCCTTAGGGTTCTTTTAGGTATCTTGTTCTTTTGAGTCATTTTAGGGCTCCTGTATGGTACCTATTGTGTTCTTTTTTTGGGCTCATTTAGGCCATTTTTATGGTTTCCCTAGAGATGCTTTATGGCTATTTTAGGATTCTTTCCTTATACACAGGATTTTGTTTTTTGATCACATAGC